>LR738713.1:114864450-114890099 GCA_902687465.1 Secale cereale | reverse complement strand
ATATATATATATATATATATATATATATATATATATGTGTGTGTGTGTGTGTGTGTGTGTGTGTGTGTGTGTGTGTGTGTGTGTGTGTGTTCTGTCCTCTACAGCATTCACTTATAGCTATGTCTTCGTATTTGAATCTTTTGAACTAAGTGAATGTGATCGGACCCTAACCTCTCTATGCTTTCTCATCTCACACTCTGTCTGTCCAAATCATATGCATTCTGTTGGAACTGTCGAATGTCTTCTCTGCTTCCTTGCCAGCAGAAGATACAGAGACAAACTTTAAATATGATTTTAATGCTCCATCCTTTATGCCTGAAATCCAGAGAAGCCAGAACGACCACTCCGACAGTCGTGGTGTACGTGGGATCGTGGGACAACTCCCAATGCGTTACATGACTGCCACGTATCCCTCAGATGTGAACAGCCAGGGGCACCTGCGTAATTGCGTCGTGCCATCTCCCATGCTTATAAATGCACGTCCCATCACGGTCAAAAGTTCTTCTACCACCTCTCCACCTCGACCAACCCTAGCGCCTCCGCTAGCTCTCGACGATGCCGGCGACGAAGCGCTTCGCTGCCGCGACCTCGTCGACGTCGTCTTCATGCCAGCCGCGGACATCGTCTACTCCGCCGTCGCCGTAGCTGTCCTCTGTTGCCAAGTTAGGGCACCGAAGATCGAACTGTTGGGCATCCAACTCCTCTCCGTCTAAGCAGTTCATCGTGTGGTAAATAAAACTTTCCTTTTTACCATCTTCTTGATCCAGAAAGATTCATCACTTTTACCACAAGAGGTTTCTGCCTACACAAATATATAGATCTATCATGTCTGCATCTCATATCTTGCCTAGTACATTCACATATGCTTCAAACATAATTAGATTCCTCACTTGTACCTATTCGTGGATTCGTACAAATCTGGAACCAACTCTCATCATATTAGTGAATGTCTTCGCGCTATGAGGTCAAAGTCTTCAAAACTGTTTTATCTTCAAAAACTTCTGAGAATGCATATGACCTCTTCCCCTTCGCTCGCATCTCTAATGCTGTCACACGTACATGTCCGTGGGAGAATCCCTTGGTTCTCATAGTCTGCATTCATTTGCAGAATTCTTGTAGCGTCACATTCACTCCCCTAAAGACAGTTCCTGTCTGACCAGCAGACCGAAGCATTTGCCAGTGTTGAAGCCATTCAGTTTGAAGCCCTTTTAGATTGAAGCCAATGGCAACTGACAAGATAGTTAGAAAGGGTGGCAGACAGCGCCGTGGCAACACCTCCAAAGATTTACCTCCTGATCTAAGTGAGATGTACAAGCCTGATCCAGAGGAGGATTACAATCAGAGGAAGACACGAATCCAGTGGATTCGAAGATATTTGTAATGCCCAGGATGGGACTATACCTCCTACGTGTCGAGGCACGACTTAAAGGTATAAGCCCGTCCTAGAATGATCTCAAGTTTGGTATCTTTGCACATCTCATGTAAAAGAGGGATTAAATTGCAAAAGGAAATAGTTGGCTTACACTCGCCACTTCACACAATACATTTCATAAGTAAAACATCATTCAGAACATCACAACCCGACTACGGGTGAAGATCCAAAGAAAGATACCAAAACAACATAAAGCCACAGGTCAGGATCGAATCCTAGTAGAAACCACTACTGATCGACGAAACGTCGCAAGCATACGTCCACTCTCTTCTTCAAGCTCCCAGTGAAGAACTGAACCAGCTCCTGCTTCATTCTCGGCTGAACCTGCATCTGGTGTTGTAGTATCTGTGAGCCACGAGGACTCAACAATCCCATAACCATGGGTATCAAGACTAGCAAAGCTTTATGGGTAGGAAGAGGTAAAGTGGTGAGGTTGCAGCAGCGGCTAAGCATAATATGGTGGCTAACTTACGAGTACCAGAATAAGATGAGAATCTACGCAAACGGTCGCAAAAGGTGATCGCTAAAGATCCTGAACTACATACGGTCAAACATAACCCCACCGTGTTCTCTTCTCAAAGTGAAAAAAGACAGTCACGGTTACTCACGCGGTGGTGTGTTTTACTTCGGATCCTCTCTCAAGTTTTCTACAACCGGACATTAACAAATTCCAATCTGCCACATAACCGTGGGCACGGCTTTCGAAAGATCATAACCCTGCAGGGGCGTCCCAACTTAGCCCATCACAAGCTCTCACGATTAGCTGAAGTGATAAATATAATATCATCACCCCTTATCTTAGGGAAAATCCGATCAGGCTCGGCATCCCGGTAGCACAAGTCATTTCGACAATGGTAAAACAAGTCCAGCAAGACCTCCCGGTGTGTCGACACCCTGATAGTAGCCGCGCGTATCTCGTCTTAGGACACTACCGGATGGGCGATGCTACAAGTATACCAGATACCTCGGGTTTCCCCAAGGCGGCCCCGCAGGCTCCCCGTTTGGGACCAACACCATCAGCACTGGCCCCCCCTGCTATGTAGAATTAAGAATCCTCGGGGACGCGACCCCCTATGCAATTTTAATTAATTAAGTTGTTATTATGAGGCAAATTAAAACCAATGTTGGGCCTTGCTGGAGGAGTTTTATTCAAAGTCGAACTGTCAAGGGGTCCCCATTTCACCCATCGTGTAAGGAACGCAAAATCAAGGAACATAATGCCGGTTTATCGGCGCCTAAGGTGGCATGAGTGGAACAAAACACCGAGCAAAAGGCCAAGCCTTCCACCCATGCCCAGTATATAGGTGTGTTAATAATAATTATAGATATTGTGATATATCCAACAACAAGTTCCCTCTTGGAACGAACTTCATCTTCACCTGCAACTAACAACGCTATAAGAGGGGCTGAGCAAGCGGGTAACATAGCCAAACAGTGGTTTTGCTAGGAAGGTTTCAAAATTTAGAGGTTTCATGGCAACAAGGAGAGGTTGACATAAAAGATGGGTAGCGCGACATGTAATGATAGCATCGAGACAACTAAGCATGTCAATGGTAGTAAAGGTATCCAATGGTATGATCATCTTGCCTGGGATTCCACAAGGGAGAAGAACGGATCCATGAAGTAGACGGAGCAACAGTCGTGCGAATCCTCACAACTCCGGAACGAAACCGAAGCTAACAAGAGAAGCAACCGGAAAGAAGGAAACAACACGGTAAACACACAAGCATAAACATGGCATACGATGCACATCCAAGTATGATGCATGTCCGGTTTAAATATGCATGGCATGGCAAAGTGCACAAACAACACTACAAGTTAAGTGGAGCTCAATATGCAACGAGTTGCATATTGACGAAACACCACATTATGATTATTTAGTTGACTCTCGTTTATTTACAAGACAAGGTTAAATGTTTTTAACATGGCAAGAGGTGAAGCATAAAGAAACTACACTATTTAGGCATTTTAAATGAGGCCGGAAATAACAACAACATATCCGGAAAATCCCCATGAGCATGTTAAGTAATTATAAGCAACAACAATTCACACATTATAATGTTGTTAAAATGATGCGGATGATATGATCAAGTTTTATGCAATTTTTATTAAAAGTTGACATGAAGAAGATATGAAGTATTGTCACCGTGGTGAAAGGAAAGAGTGCCACGGCAACGATCCGAAAAATGATGCCACGCAACATATCGGTTCCGGTAACTCATTGAGAGTCCGGTGCAAAAGGAAAGATGGCGTGAGCGAGTCAAACGAGATGAAAGGTAGGGCGATCCCGTCACCGGGTTCCCACGAGTCGGTGACGAGGCAACCGAGGAGCATGACAAACGGACGAAACGGCACGAAGCACACACGGGAAACATTTCATACAACCACAACAAGCATCCACGGGTCATCCACGGGGTCGTCTCGTTATACCTTTGAAGCGTGCGTTTCGGGGCGGTCCGAGACGTAGAGGAAGAAGTCGTTCTCGCGGGTCGTAGAGGAAGTAGTGGTTCACGTTTCCGAAGAGGAAGTAGTTGTTCACGTAGAGGTACACGTGTAGTCGTTCACATCCCATTCGGAGAGGTACTTGTCGTAGGGGTTCATGTCGCATCGTCATGTAGTTGTTCACGTTCATCGGAGAGGTACTCACCGGCGGGGTACTTGTCGAATCCACGTAGATGAACTTGAAGATCCGAAGATGTTCACGGTTGTAGTGGTACTTGATGGTCATGTAGAGGTACTTGACGAAAACCACGTAGTTGAACTTGTTTTATGTAGATGTTCGGGTCGTTGCGGTCTTGCCGACTTGTCGTGTAGGCGTACACGGGTTCCCTGTCAAGTTAAACAGCACAAGCAAACAAAAGAACAAAAGCGGCAGCACGCCGGGGCGACGAGGCCAAGGCAGCAAGATAGCACCAAAGGAGGCCGGCGACGAGGTGCTGGAGGCGAGGCCTTGACGATGGAGGAGGAGGGCCTGAGGCCGGCACGTGCTGGAGACGGCAGGGCACGGACGGAGGGAGGCCAGAGGGAGGCCATGGCGATGCGGCCGTGGCGGAGCTGCTCGAGGCCGCGGGGCATCGAGGAGGAGCAGGGGACGGGGCTCCTGGCCGGCTGCGGTGGCCCGCTGGACGGCGGAGGGAGCTCCAGCGCGAGGGAGGCCACGGGCCAGGGAGGAAGGTCGGGCGCGGGGTCGGAGGGGAGACCTCGGCGAGGCGCGGAGGCAGGGCGGCTCGGCCTAGCGCGGGCGCGCGGCGGCGCCGATCTGCAGAGGAGGGAGGACACAGAGGAGACGGGACGGCCGACGATGGGGGCTCGGGCGCAGAGCCTCGCGGACAATCGCTCGGGCGACGAGGGGAATCGAGGGGAGCTGGGATCGGGGGGAGCGGCGCACTGAGGGAAAAAAGGGAGAGAGAGGCTGGAGAGCTAGGGTTAGCCGGTCGGGCCTGATGGCCAGATGGGCCTAGGGCGAAAAGAGGCCTGGCGGCCTGGGCCTTAGGGAGAAGGGAGGCTGGGCCCTGATGGCTGGGAAGGCTGCTGGGCTTCTTCTTTTAATAAAACGATTTAACAGAAAAGAAGAAAGAGGGAAAAGAAGAGAGAGGCTTAGGGAAAAATAGCACATGGGACTATTTTTCTCGGGCATCATAAAATGAGCACGGTCCGGGAAAAATATAAAAGGCATGATCGGAAAAATAATTCAAACATATTTGAATTTAATCAAATGGGTTTGAACTAAGACTTGATTATTGAAGTGTCCAAAAATGTTCGAATTTTCGGAGGAACCTCGAAACAACAGAAAGAAATATTGGCAAGGTTTTTGAAGGAGAAACTCGAAGTGAAAAGCATGGGGAAATTATGCACGTGTGTTGCGGGTAATTCCAAACAATGGAATATTTATTATATAGCTCCCTAAATATTGGGATGATATGTTTTAAAGAGAAGACATTCTTCCCTCGATTTAAATGGACCGAAGGTCCACACAATTTATTTAGGTTGAGATGCAAAATAAATATGACATGATGGCATGATGACATGATGCAATGCAAAAATAAATAACACAAGCACAAAAGAAACACACGGGCAACCCGGAACATCTGGAATCTTCTGGAATCTTCTGGGACGTCGGTCTCGGGCGTCACAACTCTCCCACACTAACAGAGGATCTCGACCTGAGATCCTAGAGATATCACCGAATAAAAACGGAAGAGGAAGAGGTAAAACAAAGTTGCTTCTTTGACAGACGAGTGAAACCAGAAACCTGAGAGGTTTAACAATCTGAAAGAAGAATACAATGGAGATGAACGAAGTTGAGAGCACTCCGTTAGAAAGAGTAACAAGGAAACATTATGAGAACCTTTAAGGTTGAAAGACATGAAAGGAGAGCTTACGAGCCAAAAGAATAAGAAACCGCAACGGTATAGCCAAGGAATAAGAATGACAGAATTGGACAGCACTCCGTCTGAAAATGGAAGGAATTAACAAGAACTTGAGGAGAAGGGAAGATACTTGATGAAAACAACAACAACACAGCCTCTGAAACATTGAAGAATGGCACAAGGGTAAGAAGAATTCAGACAGCACTCCGGTTGAAAAGAGAGGCAAACTTGATAAGATGACGTAACTTGAATGAAGAATACAACACTCCGGTTAAATAGATAAACAGGGAAAGAACATGATCTCGATAAAAAAATGAGATAATGGTTCAAGAGAGCAATAACACAAAGCCTCTGAAACGAAAGAATAGATGCAAGATCGTTGGGAAGAAAGAACGGAGAAGAAAATGACAACTTCTTTTAAAATTGAATTTGAAAGAGCATCCTTACGAAGAATGATTGAACGGAGTTGATGGAAAAATCAACAAGGAAAACGAATAAGCTTGATGTGGGCTTGTGGAAAACATCTCAAATTAAGAGGTGACAACCAGCCACTAACGAAAACAATTAATTGGATTGAGATCAACAAAGGAGACGATAAACTTATTCCACCGGAAGGATAAAATAAGAACTTGGGTCATTTATAAGCACCATAATAGCAACAATTCTCAAGGAAAGCTTTTAGGTGAAATACAACCCAAGATAACTCCAAGAGATAAAATGAGGGGTTGAAAGAATCTCCTAAAGAGAAAGAAAAGATGGTTTTAAATATCTCATTCTTGATAACTCGTGAATCATGAAACATGAAGGAATTGTCAAAATGACATAACACCATCTGAAAAGATAAGGTAGAAAGGATTGCACTTGGAATGCATGATGAAGAATGCTTGAGCTCCAACAAGAATCTTGATGAAGACTTCGAGGATGAATTAAATCTTGATGAACCACCATGAAGAACTCCGGTAATGAAAGCAGGAGAAGTGAAAGATGAAAATGATAAGATTCAAGGCCCGTGATGAATTAGATGGAGCTTTGAAACGATATATCAGAAATAACTTGGAGCTCCGGAAAACAAGATGAAGAAATTAAAACCGAGAATATAATATGATGAACAAGCTCCGGAAAACAGAGATTAAATCACCTTGAAGGAATAAGAATATGAATTATGTCATGCATCTCCTTCACCAATTTAAATTGATGACGACCAAAGGATTTGGCAAACTACTTATTCTCGTTGGAAAGGATTAAGAGAGAACTCGCACAAGCTTGGGTAAATCTGAACGAACCACCGGTAGGATTGTGAAAAGAACAAATGAATTGATACGATAGCAACGGAAGAGTAATCTTGAATGAACCACCGTAAAAATATGGAGACGAAAGAAGAGACATCAATGAAGAATATTTGGAGGACGAAATTGAAAACTGAGAACGAAGAAATATTCTGAAATGATGGCCTTCGGAGGATCACAAAGAAAAGAATTCATGAAATGCTTCGGACGGTATAAAAGAATTCCTCACAATCGGAACAATAATGAGGATGGCAAGAAGGTAGAACCACAACTCTTGAGAGAACGGCCAAGATTTAAGAGAAACACTTCTCCGGTCTCCAGAAGCTGAGAATGAAGACGAGAAAAGCCATAAGAATTGTTGAGCACTCCGGAATGAAGAATTAAAAGGTTCAACCAATGATGAACAAGAATTTGAAAGCGATCTTGGAGAAGGCATGTGACTGATGGAAATCATTCTTACGTCACACATGAAAAGAATTTCAGAATACTCCGGAAAAGAAGATTCAGGTAAGATCCTGGAAAAAGACCTGTGGGTTAGGGCCCACTCAAAGAAATCACCGTTGAAAAATATTTCTTAAGAGATATTGGACCGGTTGAATTAAATGGCTTGAGTAAGATGACAATCCTCAACAAAATAAATTGAACGGATTAAGAATGGAATTATGAATCTTCAGCACTCCGGATATGAATAGCAAGAGGAGAAAGGTTAATTGTTACACCGGAATAAGAAAGCATTGTGAAAAGAGGAAAAAGGATAAGATCAACACCGAAATCTTGAATTACATCCACCGGCAGAATATGAGAACAAAAGAATGATGAACTTGAAGCTTTTGAGCATCTTCACGATAAATCACCGGATAAGAACATTGAAGGAAAAGAATGAAGAAATATCAGATGAATAAAATGGATATTCCATTTACGAATTGCTGGCTCCATAAAGAAAAGGGAGGCAGGGTGGGGAAAACAAAGACAACTTGGGATGAATTAAACATACATCGTCGGATTTCTCAACGGCGTCTGTATGGAATAACTTGAAGAGAAGGCACACCGGTTGAAAAGGATTAATATGAATATCTCGATGGTCAAGAAGAATTAGCACTCCCATAGATATATGAGAACACCGATTAGGAAAGGTATGGAATCAACATTTGACATCGAAGCAACTCGAATACCAGAATCAAATCAAAACAAAGGGTAGATATGTTGGAACATCATCTTCACAATATCATCCGAACAGAGAATTGAACGAATGAATTCTGTAGGTACATCAACTTGTCGAGAAGCCACTTGGAGAACAAAAAGATAAATAAAAAGGAACAAGGATCAGATAGAACAAATACAAGATAGAAGCTTCGTCCGACATATTCGTGCTGAAAGCTCATGGAACGTGTTACAAAAGGGTTTTGCAATCCCCGGATCAGCATAGCCAAGGACCCTTTAAGATGCAACTCCCGATCAGAACAAGTCCATAAAACCACTTCACTCAATGTAGAACCCCGAACTTCATATCGTGCATTCGTTGGAAGAATGCCTAGAACTACTGGATGATCCCACCTATTAATTTCCGAAAGTTTCCAGTTATGCAATCAGGTGTTGGGGATACAGGGGAAGCACCGCGCACTCAACTCTAAACCTACATTCAGCTGTATCCATCCTTCAACACATAACCAGTTGTTCTCGGAAACCGTTTACCTCGGACCTTCGAAACGCATCCACTATACAAGCTATGGCAATACTCCCGAACTACCTCCCGAGTACTGGGTGATGTCGGGGTTATCTTGCCACTAACCGCATAGGAGAGTTTTCGATGTCGGCCGTCTTAAGTATTCTAGTACTGTCGCGATGGATTTGTGACGACAACACCTCGGAGCTCAACTCCCCGGGACACTGCCACAACCCCTAATGACAGGAGGCATCGAGAACAATGTTCTCGTCGCAAAGACATCGAAACAATCCAAACAATACTCGTGAGATCCTAAAAAAAATTGGTGCATTTTTTGAAAGTCGAAGAGGCAAGAGTAATCGTCAGGAGTCCTCACCAGAATGAAAAGAGATGAGGAGCAAAAGAAATCCTACTCTCCGATATAAATATAGGACTCAAAACATTTTCATGTGTGTGCCTAGACTCAACCGTCAACGATTCCATCAATCAGTGGGGGCTTCTAGGTCGGAGAAGGCTCTGAATACCAACTTGTAATGCCCAGGATGGGACTATACCTCCTATGTGTCGAGGCACGACTTAAAGGTATAAGCCCATCCTAGAATGATCTCAAGTTTGGTATCTTTGCACATCTCATATAAAAGAGGGATTAAATTGCAAAAGGAAATAGTTGGCTTACACTCGCCACTTCACACAATACATTTCATAAGTAAAACATCATTCAGAACATCACAACCCGACTACGGGTGAAGATCCAAAGAAAGATACCAAAACAACATAAAGCCACAGGTCAGGATCGAATCCTAGTAGAAACCACTACTGATCGACGAAACGTCGCAAGCATACGACCACTCTCTTCTTCAAGCTCCCAGTGAAGAACTGAACCAGCTCCTGCTTCATTCTCGGCTGAACATGCATCTGGTGTTGTAGTATCTGTGAGCCACGAGGACTCAGCAATCCCATAACCATGGGTATCCAGACTATCAAAGCTTTATGGGTAGGAAGAGGTAAAGTGGTGAGGTTGCAGCAGCGGCTAAGCATAATATGGTGGCTAACTTACGAGTACCAGAATAAGATGAGAATCTACGCAAACGATCGCAAAAGGTGATCGCTAAAGATCCTGAACTACATACGGTCAAACATAACCCCACCGTGTTCTCTTCTCAAAGTGAAAAGAGACAGTCACGGTTACTCACGCGGTGGTGTGTTTTACTTCGGATCCTCTGTCAAGTTTTCTACAACCGGACATTAACAAATTCCAATCTGCCACATAACCGCGGGCATAGCTTTCGAAAGATCATAACCCTGCAGGGGTGTCCCAACTTAGCCCATCACAAGCTCTCACGATGAGCTGAAGTGATAAATATAATATCATCACCCCTTATCTTAGGGAAAATCCGATCAGGCTCGGCATCCCGGTAGCACAAGTCATTTCGACAATGGTAAAACAAGTCCAGCAAGACCTCCCGGTGTGTCGACACCCTGATAGTAGCCGCGCGTATCTCGTCTCAGGACACTACCGGATGGGCGATGCTACAGGTATACCAGATACCTCGGGTTTCCCCAAGGCGGCCCCGTAGGCTCCCCGTTTGGGACCAACACCATCAGCACTGGCCCCCCCTGCTATGTAGAATTAAGAATCCTCGGGGACGCGACCCCCTATGCAATTTTAATTAATTAAGTTGTTATTATGTGGCAAATTAAAACCAATGTTGGGCCTTGCTGGAGGAGTTTTATTCAAAGTCGAACTGTCAATGGGTCCCCATTTCACCCATCGTGTAAGGAATGCAAAATCAAGGAACATAATGCCGGTTTATCGGCGCCTAAGGTGGCATGAGTGGAACAAAACACCGAGCAAAAGGCCAAGCCTTCCACCCATGCCCAGTATATAGGTGTGTTAATAATAATTATAGATATTGTGATATATCCAACAACAAGTTCCCTCCTGGAACGAACTTCATCTTCACCTGCAACTAACAACGCTATAAGAGGGGCTGAGCAAGCGGGTAACATAGCCAAACAGTGGTTTTGCTAGGAAGGTTTCAAAAGTTAGAGGTTTCATGGCAACAAGGAGAGGCTGACATAAAAGATGGGTAGCGCGACATGTAACGATAGCATCGAGACAACTAAGCATGGCAATGGTAGTAAAGGTATCCAAGGGTATGATCATCTTGCCTGGGATTCCACAAGGGAGAAGAACGGATCCATGAAGTAGATGGAGCAACAGTCGTGCGAATCCTCACAACTCCGGAACGAAACCGAAGCTAACAAGAGAAGCAACCGGAAAGAAGGAAACAACACGGTAAACACACAAGCATAAACATGGCATACGATGCACATCCAAGTATGATGCATGTCCGGTTTAAATATGCATGGCATGGCAAAGTGCACAAACAACACTACAAGTTAAGTGGAGCTCAATATGCAACGAGTTGCATATTGACGAAACACCACATTATGATTATTTAGTTGACTCTCGTTTATTTACAAGACAAGGTTAAATGTTTTTAACATGGCAAGAGGTGAAGCATAAAGAAACTACACTATTTAGGCATTTTAAATGAGGCCGGAAATAACAACAACATATCCGGAAAATCCCCATGAGCATGTTAAGTAATTATAAGCAACAACAATTCACACATTATAATGTTGTTAAAATGATGCGGATGACATGATCAAGTTTTATGCAATTTTTATTAAAAGTTGACATGAAGAAGATATGAACTATTGTCACCATGGTGAAAGGAAAGAGTGCCACGGCAACGATCCGAAAAATGATGCCACGCAACATATCGGTTCCGGTAACTCATTGAGAGTCCGGTGCAAAAGGAAAGATGGCGTGAGCGAGTCAAACGAGATGAAAGGTGGGGCGATCCCGTCACCGGGTTCCCACGAGTCGGTGACGAGGCAACCGAGGAGCATGACAAACGGACGAAACGGCACGAAGCACACACGGGAAATATTTCATACAACCACAACAAGCATCCATGGGTCATCCACGGGGTCGTTTCGTTATACCTTTCAAGCGTGCGTTTCGGGGCGGATCGAGACGTAGAGGAAGAAGTCGTTCTCACGGGTCGTAGAGGAAGTAGTGGTTCACGTTTCCGAAGAGGAAGTAGTTGTTCACGTAGAGGTACACGTGTAGTCGTTCACATCCCGTTCGGAGAGGTACTTATCGTAGGGGTTCATGTCGCATCGTCATGTAGTTGTTCACGTTCATCGGAGAGGTACTCGCCGGCGGGGTACTTGTTGAATCCACGTAGATGAACTTGAAGATCCGAAGATGTTCACGGTTGTAGTGGTACTTGATGGTCATGTAGAGGTACTTGACGGAAACCACATAGTTGAACTTGTTTTATGTAGATGTTTGGGTCGTTGCGGTCTTGCCGACTTGTCGTGTAGGCGTACACGGGTTCCCTGTCAAGTTAAACAGCACAAGCAAACAAAAGAACAAAAGCGGCAGCACGCCGGGGCGACGAGGCCAAGGCAGCAAGATAGCACCGAAGGAGGCCGGCGACGAGGTGCTGGAGGCGAGGCCTTGACGATGGAGGAGGAGGGCCTGAGGCCGGCACGTGCTGGAGACGGCAGGGCGTGGACGGAGGGAGGCCAGAAGGAGGCCATGGCGATGCGGCCGTGGCGGAGCTGCTCGAGGCCGCGGGGCATCGAGGAGGAGCAGGGGACGGGGCTCCTGGCCGGCTGCGGTGGCCCGCTGGACGGCGAAGGGAGCTCCAGCGCGAGGGAGGCCACGGGCCAGGGAGGAAGGTCGGGCGCGGGGTCGGAGGGGAGACCTCGGCGAGGCACGGAGGCAGGGCGGCTCGGCCTAGCGCGGGCGCGCGGCGGCGCCGATCTGCAGAGGAGGGAGGACACAGAGGAGACGGGACGGCCGACGATGGGGGCTCGGGCGCAGAGCCTCGCGGAAGATCGCTCGGGCGACGAGGGGAACCGAGGGGAGCTGGGATCGGGGGGAGAGGCGCACTGAGGGAAAAAAGGGAGAGAGAGGCTGGAGTGCTAGGGTTAGCCGGTCGGGCCTGATGGCCAGATGGGCCTAGGGCGAAAAGAGGCCTGGCGGCCTGGGCCTTAGGAAGAAGGGAGGCTGGGCCCAGATGGCTGGGAAGGCTGCTGGGCTTCTTCTTTTAATAAAACGATTTAACAGAAAAGAAGAAAGAGGGAAAAGAAGAGAGAGGCTTAGGGAAAAAATAGCACATGGGACTATTTTTCTCGGGCATCATAAAATGAGCACGGTCCGGGAAAAATATAAAAGGCATGATCGGAAAAATAATTCAAACATATTTGAATTTAATCAAATGGGTTTGAACTAAGACTTGATTATTGAAGTGTCCAAAAATGTTCGAATTTTCGGAGGAACCTCGAAACAACGGAAAGAAATATTGGCAAGGTTTTTGAAGGAGAAACTCGAAGTGAAAAGCGTGGGGAAATTATGCACGTGTGTTGCGGGTAATTCCAAACAATGGAATATTTATTATATAGCTCTCTAAATATTGGGATGATATGTTTTAAAGAGAAGACATTCTTCCCTCGATTTAAATGGACCGAAGGTCCACACAATTTATTTAGGTTGAGATGCAAAATAAATATGACATGATGGCATGATGACATGATGCAATGCAAAAATAAATAACACAAGCACAAAAGAAACACACGGGCAACCCGGAACATCTGGAATCTTCTGGGACATCGGTCTCGGGCGTCACAATATTGGGCTGAATAGTGGTTCAAGTACAGGTTCGTGACCCAAGAGTATGCTGAAAAGAACGCCATCAAGCATCCATGGGAAGATATCACCTATAAAAATCTTCCACCCAAGACTCGTGCTGAAGCCATTGCTCAAGGCTTCTACCCTTGCATGGTCAGAGGGCCTCAACCTGCTGATGCTGATCCTACTTCTCTGCTCTGGTGTCGCGACGACAATTTGTTCAAGTGAAATCTTCAATATGCCAAGAACTCAGCCAAAGAGAATAAGAAGAACTGCGGATTGGACTTCAATCCTGGCCCCTCTGCGCCCCGCGTTGACGGCACGCGCGAAGCTGAACCGAACCTGGTTGGGCCCTTCTACAACTTAGAAGGCCTCATCAGTCACATCAGGGTTCAAGGGGCGGATGTGGATCAACCTGCAGATGACGCTGATTCTGATGAAGCGCCTGCAACCCTGAAGCCCAAGAAGAAGAAATGCAAGGCTTCGAAGACCACTCCACCAATTGCTTCTAGAGTGAAGCCTTTGGCCACTGCTCCACCAGCACCAAGTGTGCAGTCTGAGGAGCACTCTCGCATCTCCAAGAGAAGACAGCTAAGGAAGAAGCCCTCGCACAACCCCAGTCCAGCTCTCACTCCTGACGCTGTTCTGAAGACTGCCAATGAATCCCTTGATCTATCGAACGATGAGGATCTTGGTGACGATGCTCTAGAGCAACTGATCAGGAGCAAGCAAGATGCTGAAATCTTCAATGATTTGCCACTCTTCGACGTGGAAGTGCTCAACAATTTCATTGATGAATGGTTTGACACCCCCAACCTCAGCTTCGATGATCTGCAACTACCAGTTGGCCTCAGCGTCTCCTTCCATGGCGCCATTGCTTCTGAGCTAGCTCTGGCTCAGAGAATTGTTGAGCTGAAGCAAAAGATCGATTATGAAAAGGCTCAGTTCAAGAAGCATGTGGACAAGCTCAGCGTCCAAGAGATTCAGAACTTCAAGGTGATGATGCATGAGCTCAAGGAAGCCTTTCGCCAGAGGTGTGATGAAGCTAAAGGTTCTCGTGAGCGAATCAAGGACTTGGCTGCCAAATGCGTTCAAGCTTTCAATGAAGCTGAAAAGAGAAAGGCCCTTGGGCGTCCTGGCATTGACCCAAGGATGGCTGCTAAGAAAAAGAAGAAGCAACATGTGCCCGAAGCTGAAGAATCCAAGCAGGAAATGCCTCACATAGTCTTCCCTGCCAGCATGACTGGCACGAAGCCTAAGGTCACCCCAACTGCTTCCGAGCTCAAGAAGACAAAGGTGGCTAAAGCTGAAGCTCGCAAGCGCAAGAAAACTTCTGATGAAGCTCCACCCACCAAGAAGCGCAAGAAAAAGAAGGATAAGGCTGCTTCCAAAGAGCCTATATATGTCGAGCCCATATCAGTTGCTCGCCCTGCATCTACACACCGAGAACGTGGCATGACAGTCCATGAGCCTGCTCCCATAGAGGTTGAAGACATTCCAGCTGTCGACCCCACCGCAGCTGAAGACATTGGTCCTCATGACAATGTTGAAGATGATGAAGTCCTTCCTCATATCAAGTACAACGTTGAATCTTCGCCTGTTCTTACGAACAGCGAACGCATCAGCATTGGTCGTCCATTGACGCCAATTGCACAGGATGACTCGTGGGCTGATCACCCACAAGATACACCAGTCACACCTCAACCAACTCAAGACACCAGTTCGGTGCTTGAAGATGAAGACTTTGAGGCCCAACAACCTCCATCCCCTCAGGCGTCGCCAGAATTTCGCAGGCTTCGCAAAGGACCAAGGCCTCAAGTCGTCACCCCAAGTGTTCCAGAAGGAGTAGAGCAACAATCAGTACCTGACGTTGCTCCTACTGTGAACCCCTCCGAATCTGAAGCCAAAGCGGTTGAAGATATTCCGGCTGCATCAGCCGAAGAAGAACCACCCCAAGAAGAAGAACAACCCCAAGCAGAAGAAGCACGTACTGCCACACCCCCTGTTCTCGAGGAGAATGTGTCCGACCCACCAGCTCCTGGAGTGGGGGTTACAAACTCAGATGCTGCCACCACCAACACTGAAGCCAATGACATGGTCATGGCTGAAGCTAATGTGGCACGTGAAGACATAGTGGTGCCTGAAGTGATGGCGCCTGAAGCAAGTGCTGCACCTGAAGCAAATCAGCAGCCTGAAGCCACTGTCTCTGCTCCTGTTCCTCCTCCAAGGCCCCATACAATTGAGCAAGCATACAACCAAGATGATCAGCTCATTACTGTCCGATGGCCCATTCTGACTCCGCCACCTGCAACTGGACCGCGTGCTGCTGGTCCTCAGTTTGATCATCATGTTGAGCACATGCATCAAGTTCAGAAGCCTAAGCCAAGACTGCCAAGGTTTCCAGGTATTGCCACCTCTCAAGGGTCATTCAATGCCAATAGCTTCACTACGCACAACACATTCTTTGACAGCGCCAAGAACCCATATTCCAAGCCAATAATATCATCAGATAGGTTCTGGAGCCATCAGCAACGCAGTTATTACTCAAGAGTACTCTATGATCAAGGGCACATTTTCCCTCATATGCGTCTTGCCATTGAAGCTATTGCTGCACTGCCCTGTCTAGAGGAAGCTCTTGATTGCTTCCGTGATGCTGGCCTGCTAAATTTTGTGACTGACAAGGAGCATTGGAATGAAGAGCTGCTTCTGCAATTCTATGCAACCCTCCACATTCGAGGCTACAGCAGGGATCCAAAGACATGGGTTCTTGAGTGGATGACAGGCAATATCCATCATGAAGCCAAAGCCTTTGATCTCATTGAGCTTACTGGCCTGCCCACTCCAGGAGACCTGTATGAACCTGGCTGTCAATTGCACAATGAAGCCTTGGAGAGTATTTTTCAGAAGCGCAAGCCCAACATGAGCCAAATGCTGAGCATGATGAAGCCTCTGCCAAGTGATGCTGAATATCCAAAGGAATTCTTTGTTGAAGACCTAGAGTATCTGCCACGCACCATCTATCATATCATCAGGCTTACTCTATGGCCCATCAAAGGACATTCTTCATCAGCCAAGCTTGAAGGCACCATGAAGACATTGGTCTTCTATATCTTCAATGGCATCAGCTTCAATGCTCAAGATTTCTTCATTAGGCAATTGGCCATGTCTGGCTCTAATCTGTTTGGTCTGAAATTCTATGCCCCATGGATTATGCGCCTCATCAAGCTTCATTCAGCTATCACCTATCAGCCCTCTGCTCGCAACCATCATATATTCTTGCCTGGGGTTGATATGTCAGCTGAAGCTATATACCAAGAGCCTGCCAAAGAGCCTGTTAGTCTTCACAATGCTAATCACCAGAGCTTCACTCAGCAAATTGAAGGAGTTCCAGCAGTCTCTCGCATTTATCCTCTGGTTGGCCGTACTCGTCTACCTCGACACGCTGAAACCTAAGCTACTGAGAGCACCATTGCCCAAAGGCCTTAGAAGCGATCTCGTGTTCTCAATAACCGAGAGCTTCTGGTTGCCCTCCATCAAAAACAGGATAAGCATCACTACTGGCTAAAGCGTCAAATGCAAAGCCTCTTGGTGGACGTCAATCGCATTCGCAATCTTGCCACCAAGAGTGCCTTTGTTGCTCATGAAACTTGTCGGAGGTCATGGAAGAGTTTAACCTTGCTGAGTGCTGATGCGGATCTTCAAGACGATTGCTTCACAGAGAGATTCAAGTTTGACCACACTCCTCCAAGGAATGTTGTTATGCGTCGAACCCCATCTCTTGAAGATTCTGAATACTCCTCCTCCGCTGCAACAATTGACGCCAGGTTGATAGATGATCAAGATGATGCTACCTCACCTCCTCTTACTTCAGCGCGTATCGACACTGTACCAACTACTTCTGCACCGCCAAACACCAACGTCGACCCTGCATCCTCCCCTGGTCCAACTGGGAACGAGTAGAGGCTCTATGTCTTCAAACATTTTTGGTCCTTACTGACAAAAGGGGAGAAGCATATGAGTTGATAGTCTTCAAGCGGGTCCATATGGGCGGGTGCTTTATATTTGCCTAGTGATTACAACTCTCGTTTTTGCTACATTTGGTTCTTTGAGTTGTAACACTTAAACTGATGGTCGTCTGCTACGTTTTCTGCTACTCTGTAATGCAATGATAAATTCCGCATCTGCTACGTTATATTCCGCACTTAGTCATTTATTGCAGACATCCATTTTTCATTATGCATGTCATTATATTCGACATATCAATTGTGCATGATGAATTGTCTTCATAAGTCGAAGAGGATCTCCACAAGTACAACCTGCCATGTGCATTTGCATTCAAAGGCAAATCAACTATATGCACATCTTCAGGGGAACCTTTTGCTACTTACGAAGACAATACCTTTATCCTTTACAATTTCACATACCTTTTATCCCCGTTGAAAACTTCAACCAGTTTGTCATCAATCACCAAAAAGGGGGAGATTGTAAGTGCATCTAGTGCCACCCCTAGTTGGTTTTGGAGTATTGACGACAAACCTGGTTGAGGGACTAATGTGTTTTTGAGAATTGCAGGATAACATAGGTAGTAGTCCCTCATTGATTCGGTTTACCTACCGGAGATGACCCCTAAAAATGTATGACGACATTGACATCAGTGGTGGTATATGAAGATAATCCTATTGAAGACTATGACAAGGGAAGACATTGTGTGAAGACTATAGAGAACGAAGACTTAGACGTTTCGTTGTTTCCTTTTCTTCTTTGTTGAGTCATAGGAACCACCGTAATGTTAAGTGGGGTCGAAGTGATCTAAGTCAGAGTGACTGAAGTGATGCTCAACCAAATCCTATGTCTTCGAGTGAAGACAATGAGAGCAAATCTTATCCAGAGTTGGATGAGCCAGCTTTACTTGTAGCCCAAGTAAAGTTGCCGTGTGAGTGTTTGAAATCTGACCGTTGGAACACGTGTCAGTTCCTTAGTGACCCAGGGTCACTTCGGACAAATCAGGTCGGGTTGCCCAGTGGCTATAAATAGCCCACCCCCTACACCATAAATTGGTGGCTGGTCAGAGTTATTACACGGCTTTTGTCGTTTGAGAGCAACCCACCTCCGAAGCTTTTGAGAGAGAAATCCTTGCGAGGATAAAGCCAAAACACCCAGAGCCAAAGAGTGTTAGGAATCACTGAAGTCTTTCTGTCTGTGTAACCTGAAGACTTATTACACTTGAGGACTATGTTTCCTCCAGCCGGTTAGGCGTCGCGTTCTGAGCATCCAAGAGTCATTGTGGATCGCTGGTGAACGAAGTCTGTGAAGGTTTGGAAGTCTACCTTGAAGACTAACCAGGGTGATTGGGCAAGGACTAGGTGTCCTTAGCTCAAGGGGAATAAGGTGAAGACACGGTCTTTTGAGTGAAATCTCAGCCTCCCTAACCAGACGTAAAGTTGTCACAGAACCTGGAACTGGTCTAACAAATCACTGTCCTCCCCGAGCTACTGGTTCTATCCTTTCCTTCCCTTTACTTATTGTCCTATGTTGTGAAGTCATTGCCTGCTTGCCTTATCTGATTGACTTCAATGAGTATCTACTTGTTGTGATTGGCTTCATTCCTTCTTCCATCTTGATCCCAACTACTTGGTTGCTATTAGTCTTCGTGCTTTCACTTCATTGAATACATGACTATGACTTGTCTAGTGTAGTCTACTTTCCGCTGCATACTAATAGGATTGAGTTTATCTTTTGTCTTCAAAACTACCATGTTTTGAAGCATTTCATAAAAATCGCCTATTCACCCCCTCTAGTCGATATACTGCACTTTCAAAGGCGATGTTGGTTGGGGACGTGGAAGAGGTTGAGGAAGGCGAGCGCAGAACTCCAGTCCATGGCGCGCTCGATGGTCGGAGAAGGCCTGGGCGAGGCGAAGGCTGGCAAAGCGCCAGTGTGTAGGGTCGACATCGAGAAGGCCAATGAGGGAAGGGAACACGGAGGAGGGGAGGTGAGGGACGATGCTCGGCGGTGGGGCTTGCATCGAGGAGGAGGTCAGGCGCAGGGTGACAGTGCGTGCAGCGGTGGACGAGGGAGAGAGTTGGGGATCGAGGGAGTGGGCGAGGGAACGAGGCGGCAGAGTGGGAGGACGAGAGGGAGCGAGATGGGGTCGATCGGCTAGGTTTTAGGGAAGCGGTTGGGCCTAGGTGAAGGGAGGCCCAGCTGGGTTGTAGGAAGGCTAGAGAAGGAGATGGGCCAGCCTGTCAAACTGATTTGGTCTAACATTAAAAATAATAAATAAAACTTCAGAGAGAAGAAAGAGAGAGTTAGAAAAAGAATTAGATCAGTGGAGATAGTATTTTCGAGGGACCATGAAAATATGAAGGATTTAACAAAAAATGTTGGAAGAGGATTTGGCAATCTAAATCCAGACTCATTTGAATATAATTCAAATGGGTTTGAATAGGAAGTGGGTGAGGGAGGTTCAAAAATGTTGGGATTTTTGGTGGAGCTTGGGAAAAGGATAGCATAATTTTGGAAAAAATTTGGGGACCAAACTTGAAGTGCAAAAGGCATGAGAAATTAATTGCAAGTGTGGTTGAATTAATGGAACATTTTTAGTAGCTCCCTAAATATTGGGAGGATATGTTATAAAGAGAAATCACCATGTGAATTCCCTCGATTTAAATGGATCGAAGATCCATACACTTTATTTATTTGAGTTGCAAAAATCAATGACATGATGGCATGCTGACATGATGCAATGCAAAATAAAATAAAACAACCAAATAAGTCACACGGTGAAACTCGGAATCCATGGAAGGCATCTCGAGCGTCGGTCTTGGGGCGTCACATGATTCTCACTGGGGGTCCGGATCTAAAGTCGGGCGTAGCCGCCCAGTTGGCTTCGCGAGGTTCGGTGGTATAAAACCACTACTGCTGCCATACCTTGATTGTTTCCACGAAAGCCCCTTTTGGCCAGTTGGCATTGGGGAGCTTGCTTACCATAGCTCCGCCGCAATTCGCGTGATGTCCGTCGACCACCTTCGGCTTCATATTAAAGACCTTGAGCCATAGGCCGAAGTGTGGGGGATGCGGAGGAAAGCCTCACACACATCTATAAAAGTCGATATGTGTAGGAAGGAATTTGGGGCTAGATCATGGAAATGTAGCCCGTAGAAAAACAGAAGACCCCGGACAAAGGGGTGGAGGAGAAATCCTAGCCCTAGAGGAAATGGGGGATGAACACGACCCTCTCACCTGGCTCTGGAGTAGGATTAACCTGATCTTTGCCTGGGATCCTATGCGTGATATCCGCGGACAGATAGCCCGCGCTCGAAAGATCCTTGACGTCCTTTTCAGTGACGATGGAGGCCTCCCACTTGCCCTTAGAGCCGGACCCGACCATTGCTGGAGAAGGAGACAGTGGTGGAGGAGATCTGAGCTGTAGGCGCTGGAGCTTGGAGATTGGGAGACAGGGGCTAGAGGAGGGCGTGAGGAAAAAGGAGGGGTCTTTATCCTTTTATAGATGGTGAAAATGCCAAACGTCCCCCTCCCAAAGCCATAAAACTCGCATGTTCCCAATGAGATCATGCATAAGGTGCGGTTGGGTTACCCAAATCATATTGAAGAGGATCTCGTAATGGGCGGGCAGGATCTTTGTTTCGACAAGATGTGCCAATGGAGGCTAGGCCTCGAAACACAGAACGGGAGGCGTGAAAATGGTTCAAAATGTTAAAGAGTCAAGTGTGATGCTTCGCTAAAAAAGTTGTGAGTAAAGACACTGTTCCTATTTTGACGTCTTGCCTTCATGGCTAAGGTTGTATTAATTTTGCAGAGCCGAACACAATTCCTTTATGTAGGAAGCTAACTTACAGTATTTAGGAGAAGGAACCCGCCTTGCAATGCCGAAGACAATTTGCATGCGAACACATCATCATCGAAGTCTGGTTCAGGGGCTACAGAGGGAGCCCTGGACTAGAGGGTCCTCGGGTGTCCGGACTATTCGATATGGGCTGGACTGATGGGCCCTGAAGATAAAGCAGAAGACTATCCCCCGTGTCCGGGTGGGACTCCTATGTGCGTAGAATGACAAGTTTTGTGTCTGGGTGTAATGTTTCCTTCCTCTACAAGCCGACTTTGTACAACCCTTTCCCCCCCCCCCCCGTGTGTATATAAACCGGAGGGTTTAGTCCGTAGAGGCTATCATAATAATCATAGGCTAGACAGCTAGGGTTTAGCCATTATGATCTCGAGGTAGATCAACTCTTGTAACCCCTATACTCAGTGAATACAATCAAGCAGGAAGCAGGGTTTTACCTCCTTTAAGAGGGCCCGAACATGGGTAAAACATCGTGTCCCTACTATCCCTTGTTGCCATTGATCCTTCGACATGCAGCTTGGGACCCCCTACCCGAGATATGCCGGTTTTGACACTGACACTTAGCATCATACAAATCAAATTTAGTACATGATTTCAATGGAACAACAATCAGCGAACATAAGGTTCCACCTAAGTTCAATACTTGACATAAGCAACAATCCACATAGTACTTGACATCAACACAGTACTCTCACTCTCAGTTCTTAATTCTCAAGTCTCTAGTCACAAATTACAAGCACAAGATAACGAAAATAGCATACATTCCACTTGATTTCAGTTCAACCATGAGTGGATGTGGATCTCACTTTGTTGGTCGACTTGGCCATGGAAGAAGCAACAACACCACCATTGACCTTGCACTTTGCTTCACCTTGTCACAAAATTCTTCAATCAACTCTGCAACAAGTAGATTCAATCAAATTCATAATCTTAGTGTTGGTAAGATCTTGTGCTAGTCCATTTGTAATCTACTAAAGTTGAAAGTTCATGCATACAAACTTCTCCATACATTGGTTTTCTACAAAAGTTACTACTGATTGATTTACCTTTTTCTACTAAAGTTGACAAGTCATGCATATATATTAGTATGTCGTGCATATTAGTAATCTTCTAGTATGTGATTGGTTTGCTACAAGTAATCTGTTAGTATGTAATTGGTTTGATACAAATAATCTACTAATGTGTCATGCATATTAGTAATCTGCTATATGTCATTGGTTTGGTACAAGTAATTTGCTAGTATGACATGTATGGAGAAGTTGGCTAATTGATTTACCTTTTTCTAGCTCTTCCAATTCTTCCAAGTTCTCCTTGATGTCGACATGATTTGTTAACCTACTCAGCCAGTCTTGCTTACAAACTAAATCTTACCATAAATGGAGTTAGAGATGTCCTAAAGTCATCAAGTATGTGTCCACTTGTGCTAAAGGCTGACTCGGAAGCCACTGTTGTAATGGGGATAGCAAGAATATCACGAGCCATATTTGCCAAGATTGGTAACCTAGATGAATTCTCTTTCCACCATCCTAGGATGTCATTTTTTTTCCAGAGTCTTTGGCAAGGTATTTTTCAAGCTCGGATTTACTACTTGCACTTCCTCCACTATTATTTTGCCTCAACCTACATGCAATTAGTTTCTTCATCATACTTTTTCCTCCTCCTTCTAATGGTACTTTGCTATAGACTGGTGTTATTGGTTCGGGTGTAGTTAATCTTACTCGGTATTCTTCAAACAACTCACAAACACATTTGTTAACAACAAACCACACCTTCTCTCCACACTCAACACCAAAAATTTCCAAAGTAGTTAGTCTAGTGAAATCAGATAGCTTATACCTTGGATCAAGAGCTGCAGCAACGAAAATTAGCAAGTTGAGATTTTGCTTCTCCTTCTCCTCCCCTTTCCCTCTTCCATTCACAATAGGACCCTGCTCCTTCACCTTTTCATTAACAATAGGTTGACAATATGTGCTGCGCATATCATATGCAGAAACTTTCCATCAGATGTGCTAGTTTTAGCCTCAACCAAACACTTTCTCAAGTGAATAATGCAACCAACATTAGCCCTCGTATTATCCACAGTGACTGTCATAACTCTCTCTAACCCCCATTCCATCAAACATCTATGCAAGTTCTTCCCAAGATCCTTCCCCTTGTGGCCCTTCACCATGATGAAATTAATAATCTACTTATGATATTTCCAGTGTTCGTCAATGAAGTGTGCTGTCACTACCATATAGCCATCTTGTTGTTGAGAAGTCCAACAATCCGTGGTTACACACACTTCCACAATTCTCTTTGAAAAACCTTTTCAACTTGGACTTCTCATCTGGATAGATTTTGACAGTGTCCCTGGTACATGTTCTTCTTGATGGTGGACTAAAGCGGGCACAAGCAAATGAAATGAACTTTCTGAATCCAGATTTATCACCAAATGCAAAAGGTAGCTCATGCTCTATGACCATTATAGCAAATGCCTTCCTAACTGTCTCTGCATCATATCTCCAAGTGTCGATGCCATCTCCCGAAGTTGCTTGCAAAGTGGTCTGATTTGGATCCAATTTTCTATCCAGATTGCACTTGCACATACCAAAGTGCATGCGCATTGTCGTTGTCCCATTGCATGTTGTAGTAGCTTGAATTAGTCGGTCACAGTACTTGCACATTCCTTCCTTCACTAACCCCTTATCATCAAAAAAATTGGTGAAATGCTCCCAGATTTGTGATCTTGACACCATTTGCTTCCGTCCTTTTGGCTTGTCATCTTTAGTAGCTTCTAGATTGGCACCTTGGACAATATTTGGTTCAACATCGTCATCTTCAATGATACTACGTAAGACCGACACGTCACCTCCTCCTGCAGCAGCTGCTTCTGCATCCGCCTCTGCCTCTATACTCATAAATGCATCATCTTTCTTGTTCAACTTATCATGTTCAGATTCCGGTACAGAAAACATCTGCAAAAAAGAGAGGAGATTGGTATGTCAAACAACATTGACATGAGCAAATCAAAACATAAAGTGCATACAACCAAGTCCTCCAAATCTATAAAACATTCAAGATAATCTATTTTTTAGAGCTAATAAATGACATTGGTCTGTTTGGTATCCTCTGTACATAGTATCAATTACAAATCAACATAAAATATAACATGGTACACTCTGCCATGAACATAGAAACCAACAAAAGGCTATTGATCATTCCAACAGCAACATCTACAAGGCTACAACAAGTAAGCACTACATCTACTTGAATTTGAACATCACAAAAGCTGAACATAATAGAACATGAATAATATATTGATGCACTTAAATGAACAGCAATATGTACATCACAGATGCACAGAAGGAGAAGTAGTAGCTTGCTCAACTTCAGTTGTGACGTTGAGCACTAGAAGAGGACGGAAGGCGGAGAGCTGGCAACCGGCGTGGAAGAGGATGAGTGGTGTGGTGGTGGTGACGAATAGCAGCAGCCAGCTGCTACAACGGCGGTGGATGGACGTGCCACGAACAATCGAATGAGCATGAGGGTCAGGATTGGCGGCCCGCCACATAGCAGCACGTGGCACGGTGGCACGGAGGCATGGGGCACCTGTCGTTACCTGTCCCTGTCCAGGCCGTGGCTCGGGGTGCCATTCTTCATCGGTCGGGGAAGCGCAGGCGATGTGCCCCTCGTTGTGGTGGTCGTCACAGCTCACGGCTCACTGGGTATCGGGCCAGAGCAGCAGGCGGTGGGTGGCGGCTAGGGTTCATCGAGGGAGAGAAAAGAGGAGGCGAGTGAAGAGGCAGGCGGCGGCTAGGTTTCCTATGTCTGTTTGTGTATGCTCTGTCTCTGAGGTGAGGTGAGGACAGGATCTTGGGCTTGCTAGATGGGCTTTAGGTTAACAATTATCTTGCACGGTTGGGCTATTTGGTCTATACGGGTTGTTCGGCCCTCAATACATCACGATCGAACAGACCATAATTAGTTTGGTCTTAGCTTTCTGTAGCCATTTTTTATCCAGACTTTTCGGTTTTGGTCTCTTCTGGTTCGGTCTCGGTCGTTTCGGGTTCGGTCTTCGGTCTTTGATTTTTATGCCTGGGGTGACTTCTATTATAGTGCCTCCATATTATGTGCCATGATTGCTAGACTATGAATTATAGTGCCACCATTAACCATAAACACTAGGATTAGGTGGTTCCGTCGACCCCGAGCCACCCAAAACCCTAGATCCTAGTAATAGCTGGTTTCGTCGACCCCGAGCTACCCAAATCCCTAGATGCCTGTTTTAGGTGGTTTCGTCGACCCCGAGCCACCCAAAACCCTATATGGTAGTAATAGGTG
>LR738713.1:114851841-114864289 GCA_902687465.1 Secale cereale | reverse complement strand
TTTCGTCGACCCCAAGCCACCCAAAACCCTAGATGCTAGTAATAGGTGGTTTCGCAACCCCGAGCCACCCAAAACCCTAGATGCTCATAAACCCTGTATACATGCACCCTAGACACTAACAACATATTCATCAATATATTCGATACTCATCCACATGAACAAATGGCATAAATGGCATTGACTAATAAATAGATCCATCCAGCCACATGACAAAAAGCCAGAAATGGCATTAACTAATGAACATATCCATCCAATAACATGAACAAAAGCCAGAAATGGCATTAACTCATTAACAAATCCATCCACATGAACCAAAGCTAGAAATGGCGTTAATTCTTGAAGTAGACTAAGTAGCAACAACACCAGCAAACACCTGCACATTGTATCATAGTTTTAACATTACATGGCACGTATGCCATTTAGTGGTTACGATTAGAAGTGAACTAGGCCATCCATCCAGTGTGTGTACCATCAAAAGGTGGAGGGGCAGTAGATGTGGAGGCAGCAGATTGCCTTGGGGCAGAGAATGGCATTAAACCTCTTCCTACACCTCTCCCAGCAGCACCTCTTATACTTTGAGCAGCAGTTCTTCCTGCACCTCTCCCACCAACAGTTCTTGCACCACCTCTTCCAGCATTTGAATTCCTTGCATCATGCTTGCATAATCATGGAAGTCAGTTAGAAACAAGTACAAGTAGGTAACATACAAGTAAAAGATAACATACAAAAATAATAAACATGTTAGTAATTGAAAGGGGATTACCACATGTTTGTTCTTCCTCAAAGCCAGCTCTGGCTTCAACTGTTTCATGCAGCTTGTATACCTATGGCCTCAGAGTCCACAATTGCCACATGTTATAGTGCCCATTCTTGATGTGTCCTTTGGCTTTGGAACTTCAAAACTCCCCTTGATCCTCTTCTCTTTCTTTCTTTCCCTCTTCACTTTAAATGCTGGTGGTTCAATGTTTGGACCAGGGGTCTTTGTCCAATCATGTTCACCAGGAACTAGATAGATCATTGGTTCATAAGCTGCCACATAGAATTGTTTCTTGAAGAATTTGCCGACATAATCCTCTGGAAATCTTTTGCCCTTGTTTATTGCTGAGATCGCATGGTTACATGGGATGCCACCGAGGTCCCATTTTCTGCAACCACATGTGTGAAGTTCCAAGTTGACATGTGTTTACTGCCCACTTGTGACTTGGCATAAGTCCACACAAGCTTGAATAGGTTTGCAATATTTGGCCCTCTCCTTCTCAACCTCTAGCTACTCACTGTAATGGGGTTATCTCCCATCTAGCTTTCTTTACACTCTCCCTATTCATATGCCACCTCACCATCTGCTTATCCTTTATTCCATCACACATTTTCCTAATTGGTTTCTCCCTAACATCTAGGATATACTTGTTGAACACCTCATACAAATTGTTAACTACCAGGTTAGTCTTGAAGTTTGTGTCAAATGCATGCCTTGCCCATGTTTTCTCACATTCAGCTCTCAAGTCATTCATTGCAATATTAAATTTGTGTTCACTATATGCATAGGCATCATTATCCATATACTTCTTTGGATCTTCCCCCCTAAACCCGACATTTTGGAAGTTTGCATATAAAAGCCTAAGGAAGAACCTTTGGTTGCACTTAGAAAAGACAACATTCTATGCATTTAGTAGGCCCTAGGACACACAATTAAACTTGCTAAGATACTATCTAGCAGATAACAACCATATAAAACAAGGTGAGGTAATGCAATCACATATCTTTTGTCTATCAAACATTATTGTATATGAACCAAACTGTCCCACTTCTCCTCCTACGCAGATTTTAAATTGGTGTAGAAACCAACACCAACTAGGTGTGTCCTCTTGCCCAACAATACAAATGCTAGTGGGTATATATTGTTATTGCCATGTCTACCAGTGGCAACAAGTAGTTGAGCACCAGTAGTTAACTTAATGAAGCACCCATCAACACTTGGATGAGCAAGCAAAATCAACATCTAAAACATTCAAATGCATTTAAAGGTGAAACAATATGTAACTAATGCACAAAGAAAATAAAGTGACCAACGAATGGTCTGCACCCTTGAGAAACCACTCCCTTGCTCCATTGATGCAATAGAACATGGCATGGAATCTTGGGCCTGGATGGGGGATTTTTTTCCAGTGGGTGTTGGAGTTACATTTGTGACTACTACTCTACTCCCAGGGTTTGTATCCATCACTATCTGAGCATAGTCTCTCAACCTAGGGTATTGCTTCTTGTGTTCTCCTAACATATCATCAATAGCTAGGTTCTCCGCCATATATGACATTGACTTGGGCACCTCCACACCATACTTCTCCATGCAGGCATCAATCAAAGTCTGAATACCATTTGTTCAATCACATCTAAACAATGACTCATATTTGTTGGCAAGCCACTTGGCACTAACCCTTGTTGTCTCTCTAGTAATAGAGCAAGTGTGCTCAATTCTCATCTTCTTAATTACAAAAGTAGTCTCCCCTTTTATAACTGCTGCCACAATAAAGAAGTTACAATGTTCTTGATTGCATTGTACAATTATCCTTTGATATGAGTTTCTGTGATATTTGAAGTTTCTGCTCTGAGTAATGTGTAAGTTCGACAAAGCCTCTCTGAATTTATATTGATCCTTGAAAGACATCTTTAGGCATAACTGCTCATGTGGTTGCTCCATTTTCTCATTGTGCCATTTTCTAGGAGACATCTGCTTTGCCCTGCTCTTCCTTTTCTTTAGCAGCAAAAATGACAATGGCTCAAAACCATCATCATCAGCCTCCTCCAATAATCCTTTATATTCTTATTAGATGAAGGTTTGAAATCAGGCACCTCCTTTTGTAGTACACTTGAATGTGACATTGTTGTAGGCCCTCCCCTAACTGGAAGCTTCTACCTCTTCTTCTTCTCTTCATGTAGAATTACAGTGTCTTCTTCCTCTGAAACAACTTTGTCATCTTCATCAATTTGAAATAGTTCCTCAACCTCTGTGTCACCCTCATAATGCACCACTTCTTCCTCCTCACATTCTACATCATCTATTTCTTCCTCTTCTATTTCATCATACTCTCTCCGCCTATTTTCCTCTTCCATCTCTATGTCATCAGTATCACCCATATAAAAAGGGTTTCCATCATTGTCATCTTCACCTTCACAATCAGACCCACCACTGCCCTCATATCCCTCGTATTCTTCTTCTAGTTCCAAAATAGCTTCCAGATTTCCATTTACATCCTTGCCCTCTTGTGCGCAAACACCAGTACCATGAGGTGCACTATAGCTGCTACCCTGACTTTCAAACACAATTCCTTCTTGATCAACAACATAGATAGGTGGCTCACTATGATCATACACCACAGGCTCTTCATACACAATTGTGGACAATTATTGTGTAGCGACCACGATTCCAATGAACCGAAGTCTTTGTGCTCAGTGTTATCCCTGGGTCGGTATGCTGACACACAGTACTCGAGGATTTATAACAGAGGTTCAATCACACTTTATTACATCGAAGATCCTCGAAGAGGCGATATCCATTACACGATAATGGCTGAAGGCCATCTAAAACTATAAACTGCGGAAGCTATGAAGAGTAGTTGAGTCCATCCAACTCCACGGCAAACATTGAGTGCATGACAACAACCTATCATACCTTAATCCTCGTCTGAAAACTCAGCAATATGATACGTTGCAGCCATGTAGGTCAGCACATTGAATATGCTGGCAAAAACACACTGTAATGATAAAGAGCAAAGCCTACCACTACATGCATATTTGGCTGGTGGAGGCTCTAAGGTTTATTTTTGCATATAGCTAGTTTTTCCCTATAACAAAGGAATGTAATTATTTAACTACCTTGTTAAATATTAAGCATGAACAATTTAGTATGGTTCCTCCATCTCAATCCCAAACCAAAGTCATTATTAACCCAACAATTTAGTAAAGTGATGAGATCAGACCATAATTCAAATTCCAGGATACTCAAGAAAGTCCATAACCGGGGACACGGCTACTCATGAATAGTTTGTACACTCTGCAGAGGTTTGTGCACTTTTCCCCACACAACTCGATCTCCTCCGTTTGATTTCTTGCACTACATGGTGTTTGAGAATCGGATGACCGAGACACGGTCTTTCTTAAGCATTAACTCTTAACCTTGGGTAGACCGTACCACCTACATCCGCTACATCTGCTAGTCTACCACGGAAAGAGATCACACAACATACTCAACTATGCCAGAGCACATAATGGCATTGTGGCTGCACACGGAAGTTTTTAGGCATGAATGATATATGATCCCTTTGAGCCTGGGTGGCATTCCATAGGATAATCACACGGGTCCTCCGGGATTTCCTAGGATAACACTGGATTCTCCAGGTGCCCTGCAACCAATCTACCCAGATGTGTATTAAATTCCACCTTACAGAATCCCTTAGTTGTTATTACACTCACAACTTTCATGAAATCACTCATACCAATCCACGTCTATGCATGGCTAAGCAATATGTAACAAAGCGTATATTCCCTTGGGTTGATCTCAAGTCAGTGGGTTCCTACCTCATAACTACAAAGCATCATATTATGTAACCAGTCCTACTCATGCAAGTGTTTGAGGATACAACTAATGCAATGAAAATTGGGTATTGTAAAGTATGATCAAAGTATGAACTTGCCTTGCTGACGATCACTGAAACCTAAAGACTCGTAGTAGCACGCTTCGCACTCTGGGAATTCTATCGCAATCAAACAATAGCATACATAAGCTATCATGCAAAAGAATCGAAGAACAGATCACGAGAGACTTTGAAAACAAACGAATCACTCTTGCAACTGAAAACAATTTCTAATAGTACCAACATTGAATGAATTTGGCCTTATCAGAAAGTTTAGGTCAAGAGCTTCGATTTGCAAAAAGAATCAACCCAAACGGAGTTACGAAACTCAAACTACGGTCAAAAGAACTTCGAAATCAAATCTGCTTGAAACCAATTTTTTTTAAATTGTCAAAACCTTGTTCAAGTTGATTAAACAGAAAGAGGGGCTCGAGACGAAGATTTTGGCATTGGTTTCACTAGATTTGGACGAACGGTTTAGAAACGACGAGGGTTTGAAGTTCAGGGGCTAATTTGCGATAAAAATAATCATGGATAGGTCCCTGGCTGAAAAAGAAAATAAAAAGAAATAACTAAGCTACGAACGTTCGTTAACAGAGACGAACGGACGAACTTATTCGTTAAAACAAACTAACGAGCGAACGCTCGCTAAATAAGATAAACCGAAGAAACAAAAGAAAAACCGAACCGATCTAAAAAAACCAAACTAGGGTTTCTAAAAAACTGATCTAATAAAAAAACGGCGGTTTTACCACGCGGGCCGGGTTCGACTCGCGGGTTGGGTCGGGTCGGGCGGATCCGGGTGGCAACGGCGGCGAGAAATGCAATTCTTGAAAATGCATATTTTTTCTAATTCGAATAAAATAATGATAAAATCCAAATAAAATTGTTTATTCAATTTTAACATTTTTCCTCCAATATTTCTTTAATTTTGGAGAAGTCATCTGATCTCCTCTCATATATATTTTTTATTGAAATATTTCGGAGAGAAAAATAATTAAAATCAAATGATCCTCTTTTCAATATTTGAGTAAATTTCAAATATGAAAATAATAAAATCCCCAACTCTCTCCGTGGGTCCTTGAGTTGCTTAGGATTTTTAGGATCAAAACCAAAATGCAAAGAAAATATGATATGCATATGATGATCTATGTATAACACTCCAAATTGAAAATTTGGGATGTTACAAACCTACCCCCTTAAGATGAATCTCGCCCTCGAGATTCGGGTTGGCTAGAAAATAGGTGTGGGTGGTCCTGGCATAGATCATCCTCTCGATCCCAGGTGGCTTCGTCTTCTGTGTGGTGGCTCCACTGTACTTTGCAGAACTTGATGACTTTGCTGCGGGTAACTCTGTCGGCAAACTCGAGGATCTTAACGGGCTTCTCCTCGTAGGTCAGGTCACTCTCTAACTGAATAGCTTCCAGGGGCACTGTATCACGTAACGGAATATCGGCCATCTCTGCGTGACACTTCTTCAACTGAGATACATGAAACACATCATGAACTCCGGACAAAGTCTCGGGCAACTCTAGCTGATAAGCTACTTCTCCTTTGCGCTCCAAAACCTTGTACGGTCCCACAAATCTAGGTGCCAATTTACCCTTAACTCTGAAACAATTAACTCCTCGGAGCGGAGATACTCAAAGATAGGCTCTATCTCCATCTTCATAGGTTACCTCCTTGCGTTTCGTATCAGCATAACTCTTTTGCCTAGACTGGGCTACCTTAAGTTTGTCGCGGATCATCTTGACCTTCTCTTTCGACTGTTTGATCAAATCGGGTCCAAATAACTGACGGTCTCCAACTTCATCCCACATTAAAGGTGTTCTGCATCTCCTTCCATACAAAGCCTCAAAAGGGGTCATTTGCAAACTAGTTTGATAATTGTTGTTGTATGAAAACTCTGCGTACGGCAAGTTATCATCCTAGCTGGATCCATAATCGAGCGCACAAGCTCTCAGCATGTCCTCCAGAATTTGATTGACTCTCTCAGTCTATCCATCTGTCTGTGGATGAAAGGCTGTACTCAATTCTAGCCTAGTACCTAAAGTCTCGTGCAACTGCTTCCAAAACTTTGAGGTAAACTGTGTTCCTCTATCTAATACAATGGTCCTCGGAACTCCATGCAGACATATGATCCTGGTCATGTATATCTTGGCCAACTTAGCACTCGTGTAAGTGGTCTTCACGGGGATAAAGTGAGCTACCTTCGTCAAACGATCAACTATCACCCAAATAGAATCATACCCATAATGTGTACTTGGTAGTCCCGTGATGAAATCCATTCCAAGTTTGTCCCACTTCCATTCAGGTATGGGCAACGACTTCAATAACCCAGCTGGTTTCTGATGTTCATCCTTGACTCTCTGACAAACATCACACACTGCTATATACTCGGCAATGTCCTTCTTCATTCCGGTCCACCAGAAATTCTTCTTCAAATCCAAATACATCTTAGTGTTGCCTGGGTGAATGGAATACAGCGAGTCATGTGCCTCCTAGAGTATCAACTTCCTAATCTCGGAGTCATTGGGCACACAGATACGCTTTTCAAACCAGAGTGTCTTGTTTTCATCCTCACGAAATCCTTCTGCCTTTCCTTCGGCCATTCTCTCCTTGATTTCTGTGATCTCTTTGTCCATCTTCTGGGCTTCTCAAATCCTTCCCAATAATGTGGACTGAATTTCCAATGTGGCAAGATAACCTCTAGGAACTATTTCCATCTGCAAATCCCTAAGATCATTGACTAACTCCTGGGGCAAACCTCCGGAAATGATTGTGTTAACATAACTCTAGCGGCTTAGAGCATCTGCCACGACATTGGCTTTTCCTGGATGGTAATGCAACCTCATGTAGTAATCCTTTATAAGCTCAAGCCATCTCCTTTGCTTGAGATGCAACTCCTTATGTGTGAAGATATACTTCAAACTCTTATGATCCGTGTATACATCATAGCGGTTTCCGATAAGAAAATGTCTCCACGTTTTGAGTGCATGCACTGCGGCTGCTAACTCCAAATCATCCGTAGCATAATTTAACTCATGTGGTCGAAGCTAACGTGAAGTGTATAACACAACTCTCCCGTCTTGCATGAGAACACCTCCAAGTCCTTGACGAGAAGTGTCACAATAAACTTGGAAATCCTTGTGTATATCCGGAAGAATCAGCACTGGGGCTGTAACCAAGCGTTTCTTCAACTCCTGAAAACTAGCCTCACACGCTTCGGTCCACTTATACTTAGTTTATTTCTTCAATAGCTCCATCATGGGTTTCGCAATCTTTGAGGAATTCTCAATAAATCTTTGGTAATATCCTGTGAGTCCAAGAAAACTGCGAATTTTGACAACTGAGGTGGGTACCTTCCATTCGGTGAGTACCTCAACTTTGGCGGGGTCTACGGATATACCGTCTCCTGATATGACATGCCCAAGGAATCCAACTTCCTTCAACCAAAACTGACACTTACTAAACTTGGCGTATAACTGATGTTCTCGAAGCTTCTCGAGAACTAAACGCAAATGTTCCTTGTGCTCCTCTTCATTCTTGGAGTATATCGATATTGTAAGTGCATCTAGTGCCACCCCTAGTTGGTTTTGGAGTATTGACGACAAACCTGGTTGAGGGACTGATGTGTTTGTGAGAATTGCAGGATAACACAGGTAGTAGTCCTCAATGATTTGGTTAACCAACCGGAGATGACCCCTAAAAATGTATGAATACATTGATATCAGTGGTGGTATATGAAGATAATCATATTGAAGACTATGACATGAGAAGACATTGTGTGAAGACTATGGAAAGCGAAGATGTAGAGTTGTCGATGTTTCCTTTTCTTCTTTATTGAGTCATAGGAACCACCGCACTGTGAAGTGGGGTCCAAGTGAACTAAGCCAGAGTGACTGATGTGATGCTCAACCAAATCCTATGTCTTCGAGCGAAGACTATGAGAGCAAATCTTATCTAGAGGCGGATGAGTCAGCTTTACTTGGAGCTCAAGTAAAGTTGCCGTGTGTGTTTGAAATCTGACCGTTGGAACACGTGTCAGTTCCTTAGTGACCTAGGGTCACTTCGGACAAATCAGGTCGGGTTGCCTAGTGGCTATAAATAGCCCACCCCCTACACCATAAATTTGTGGCTGCTCACAGTTATTACACGGCTTTTGTCATTTGAGAGCAACCCACCTCCGAAGCATTTGAGAGAGAAATCCTTGTGAGGACAAAGCCCAAACACCCAGAGCCAAAGAGTGTCAGGCATCACTGAAGTCTTTCTTTCTGTGTGACCTGAAGACTTATTACACTTGAGGACTGTGTTTCCTCCAGCCGGTTAGGCGTCGCGTTCTGAGCATCCAAGAGTAATTGTGGATTGCCGGTGAACGAAGTCTGTGAAGGTTTGGAAGTCTACCTTCAAGACTTACTAGAGTGATTGGGCGAGGACTAGGTGTTCTTAGCTCAAGGGGAACAAGGTGAAGACGCGGTCTTCTGAGTTAAATCTCAGCCTCCCTAACCAGACGTGCAGTTGTCACAGCAACTGGAACTGGTCTAACAAATCACTGTCTTCCCCGAGCTACTGGTTCTATCCTTTTCTTCCCTTTGCTTACTGCTTTATGTTGTGAAGACATTGCATGCTTGCACTATCTGATTGTCTTCACTGAGTATCTACTTGTTGTGATTGGCTTCATTCCTTCTTCCTTTATGATCACTACTACCTAGTTGCTATTAGTCTTCATGCTTTCACTTCATTAAATACATGACTATGGCTTACCTAGTGTAGTCCACTTTCCGCTGCATACAAATAGACTCAAGCTTATCGTTTGTCTTCGAAACTATCATGTTTTGAAGCATTTCATAAAAATCGTCTATTCACCCCCCCCCTCTAGTCGATATACTGCACTTTCAATTGGTATCAGAGCAAGGTACTCCCTTGTTCTGTGTGATTCGGTTTAACCACCTGGAGTTTTAGCTATGTCGACTGTAGGGATAATCAAAGTCTCCGCTGCGTGCCCCATCTTCGATGGCACCGAATATCCTTACTGGAAGAACAAGATGCGCATGCATCTTGAAGCCATTGACGTGGACCTCTGGTTTGTCGTCAAGCACGACGTTCCCAAGACTGGTGAAGGAGTCACCGCTGCTGATGTCAAGAGGCTCGTTCAACTAGATTCAACGGCCAAGAACATCATCTGTGGTCATCTGACCAAAGGACAGTACGGTCGTGTGAGTGCTCTGGACACGTCAAAAGAAGTTTGGGACTCGCTCTCAAAGGTCAATGAAGGAGTCTCTACCCAGAGAGATCAAAGGATCAGCGTCCTTCGCAATCTTTTCAATCGCTTCAAGAGACATGACAATGAGAATGTCCAGCACACTTTTGATCGACTCACTGACATCACAAATGAGCTTCAAGCACTTGGCGCCACTGAGTGTCGGGGGAAACTGTCCGCCACGAACACCTATGGGACCGGAGCCCCTTTGTCTGTGCGGTACGAGGGCGGAGGGAGCACAAAGAGCAGATCGTGGCGAGCACGCGGGCAGTTTTACCCAGGTTCGGGCCGCGGTAGACGCGTAAAACCCTACTCCTGCTTGGTTGTGTATTGAGTTTTGAGCGTTCGGGAGCTTGAAGAAGCAGCTACACCGAGCGCGAGAGTGATCTAGGTTCCGAACCCCCTCCACGTCGTGCATGGGCCTCCTTTTATAGTGTAAGGGGTCACCGACAGGTGTCAACGTAGGAGAAAGGGGTAAAAATGTAAAAGAGGTGGTAGTTGTAACAGTGCGGGAACAGTGGAGCTACAGTACAGAACAGTGGTCTATACCTACTTTAACAGTGGGGGACAAGGGCATTTAATGCCCGTCGCCGTCGACCCCAAAAGCTCCCGCCTTAGCGTCTCCGTCTGCCACGGCGATGGATCCATCACCGTGGAGTGCCACCGTGTACCCCAGGCTGCACAGCCATCCGCCACGCGTCCCTGGATAGGCCCCAGGGCGACGCGTGGGCCGATGAGCTGGAGCGCGGGCACACAGCGCAGCCTTCCCGGCAAGCACCTTGCCGGGCCCTTGATCTTGCCGGGCCCGGGAGCTTGCCGCTCCCCGGGCCCTTGCCGGGGCGCATGTAGCGCCGAGGCGTTGTCTTCTAGTCTTCCTGGCAAGTTCCTTTTGCCAGGGTCTTGTGTTAGCGGGGCAGTCTTGAGCCTGGTACGGCCTTCCTGGCAAGCTCCTCTTGCCGGGGTCTTGGTCTTATGTCTTGCATACTTTGTTTTTGAATGGCTTAATAGGGAGCAGGAAGGTCTCCGGCGAGCACGCAGTAAACCCTGCCGCGAGAAGCTGCAACTGCCCGTGCACAAGTTGGGGTACTGAGGTACCCCTACCTTAGTACACCGACAGGAGCCCCCGGGCCTGGGCCACACACGGTGCCGAGCGCTGTTGGGCCAGGCCCAAAACAGTGCACGGGCATCCGCGGCCCGCGGCGCGCCGAATCCACTTCTGTATCCGCCGCACCCCACTGTAACGGCACGCGTCGATCGCGGCGCCGTGGGATGGGACGTGCCCACGATCTCTTAATGGAAAGGGCGAAACGCCCCCCACTCCCCCATAAAAGCAGAGGAAGCGGGCGCGGTTCCCCTCCTTGCGCTTTCATTGCATCGTCTTCCTTCTCCAAAGATTCTCTCTTGCGCTCTGCCTCCACATCTCCGCCGCCGCCGAGCTCTTCGTTCCCCCCCTTCCGCCGCGTCCGCCATGGCCCCAAAGACCGACAAGGCGAAGGCGGAGAAGTCCAAGCGGGAGAAATCGGAGCAAGCGGCCAAGCTCATCGCGTACCGGAAGCGGCATGTCGTCTTCCCGCCGAAGCTCAGCGTGAGGGAGCTCTGGAACAAGTATTACTTGTTCTGGTCCAAGGAAACCGACGCGCATCCCCGCACGCGAGCATATCCGGCCGCCGCCAAGGACAGCTATCCCGGCGGGTACTACTTTTTTGCTGCCTTCTTTCATTGTGGTCTCTGTCCTCCTTTCTCAAACTTCTTCTGCGACGTCATGAACACATATGGCCTCCATCTGCTTGACTTCACCCCCAACGCCATTCTCACCATGGCTGTTTTCGCACACATGTGCGAAAACTTCATAGGAGTCCACCCCAATGTAGCGCTCTTTAGACACTTCTTCACTCCTAGAGCCGAGGCCGATGCCCCCCTCTCCGGAGGAATTTCTTGGGTCTTTCGTCTGAACAAAAAAGGGGGCGTACTTGCCGGGGGAGCTCCGCGGCAAGTGGGAGGAATGGCGAGCGGAGTGGTGCTGGATCGTAGAAGACCAGCCGCAAGCCTTCACCGTGCCGCGCACAACGCCCATCGTGCGCGGCAGGGACTGGAGCGAATTAGATTCGGACGACATCAAGCTCGATATCGCCCTCGTCCGGATTCTTCGTCTTCGGATGGCCAAGCTGTCAGTTGCTGAGGTGGGCGCAGATTTCCTCCGCCGGCGCATCGCCCCTCTCCAAGACCGGAAGAGGCCGGCCTGGGAGTACGGCGGCCCGGCAGACATCATGAGGCTGCGCCCCGGGCTCAACTTCAACTTCACCACGCTGGAGCTGAGGGGAATGGTCCGGGAACTTTTCAAGTACGACCCGGCACACCCCGAGTGGTTCAGGACTCCCCGGGAAGTGGTGCCGCTCTGCAACAACATCGTCAGGGATCGGATCCTCGCCATGATGCCCATGTGTGACTCGCACGGCTTGGACCGCACGTGGATTGCTCCGAAGCCCATCGACGTCCTCAACTTCTACGACAACCTCGCAGAGGTGGCGAAGAACAAGGACGACCTCAAGCTGCACAC
>LR738713.1:114797103-114834648 GCA_902687465.1 Secale cereale | reverse complement strand
CACGTCGTGCATGGGCCTCCTTTTATAGTGTAAGGGGTCACCGACAGGTGTCAACGTAGGAGAAAGGGGTAAAAATGTAAAAGAGGTGGTAGTTGTAACAGTGCGGGAACAGTGGAGCTACAGTACAGAACAGTGGTCTATACCTACTTTAACAGTGGGGGACAAGGGCATTTAATGCCCGTCGCCGTCGAACCCAAAAGCTCCCGCCTTAGCGTCTCCGTCTGCCACGGCGATGGATCCATCACCGTGGAGTGCCACCGTGTACCCCAGGCTGCACAGCCATCCGCCATGCGTCCCTGGATAGGCCCCAGGGCGACGCGTGGGCCGATGAGCTGGAGCGCGGGCACACAGCGCAGCCTTCCCGGCAAGCACCTTGCCGGGCCCTTGATCTTGCCGGGCCCGGGAGCTTGCCGCTCCCCGGGCCCTTGCCGGGGCGCATGTAGCGCCGAGGCGTTGTCTTCTAGTCTTCCTGGCAAGTTCCTTTTGCCAGGGTCTTGTGTTAGCGGGGCAGTCTTGAGCCTGGTACGGCCTTCCCGGCAAGCTCCTCTTGCCGGGGTCTTGGTCTTATGTCTTGCATACTTTGTTTTTGAATGGCTTAATAGGGAGCAGGAAGGTCTCCGGCGAGCACGCAGTAAACCCTGCCGCGAGAAGCTGCAACTGCCCGTGCACAAGTTGGGGTACTGAGGTACCCCTACCTTAGTACACCGACACAGAGATCACCAAGCATGAAATTGTCAAGACTCTTCTGAGATCACTCGACACCTCATTTGATATCCTTGCATTGATGATTCAAGAACGCCCTGACTTCAAGACTGTCGATTCGTCTGATATACTTGAGAGGCTCAACACACATGAGATTCAGCTGTCTGAGAAGCGTGACATCTATGGTCCCAACTATGGCTGATCTCGCGCGTTGAAGGCAAAAGTTGTTTCCTCATCTGAAGAATAATCTGACTGCAGTTCTGATGATCCTGAAGACATTGGAAAGGAGCTTGCCATGCTTGTGAAGAAGTTCCAGAAATTCACTAGGAAGAAAGGCTTCAGAAAGTCTTCAAGATCCAGCTCTAGAAATGATGAAGCATCTGCTCATGACTACAAGAAAAGAACATGTCATAAGTGCAAGAAACCTGGTCACTACATCTCTAAGTGCCCTCAGTGGGACAACGAGAAGAAGAAGAAGAAGAGCAAGGAATATGATTCTGATGACAAGAAAAAGAAGAAATACTCAAAGTCTTCTTCAAAGTCTTCATCAAAGTATTCATCACACAAGAAGAATTCATCTGGCAAGGCTCGTGCTTTTGTTGGCAAGGAGATGGATTCTGAGGAAGAGTCTGCTTCTGAAGAAGTGGAGGTGGAGTCGGAGGAGGAGTCTGATTCTGGTGCTACAAGTCTCGCTTTAGCCACTGCCTACGTGGGCAAGTCTATCTTCAACACTGAAGACAATGGCCCCGTCAACAACAATGATAATGAGGACAACGACTCTGCACCCACCTTCTGCTTCATGGCACGCGGTGCCAAGGTAAAATCACGCGATGCTTACTTTCAAACATCTAGTGAAGATGACTCTGATTGTGAATCAAAACCTAGCTACAAAACACTTGCTAAAATTGCCACTGAACAGCAGAAAGCCATGGAACATATTCAAAAACTGTTAGACAAAAGCGATGACCTGTTGGACGCGGAAATGACCCGTTCTCAGTCCATAATTGAAGACATAAAAAATCTTCATGTTAAGTACAAAGAACTTGAAGAACTTTATGAATCGCTTTCAAAAACTCATGAAAAGCTTTCCCACGATTACATTCAAAGGAAGTGAGAACTTGAGAAAGTGAAAGCGGCTCATGAAGATCTTCAAAAGGAGAATGAGTCACTCCGCGCACAACTGATCAGCTCCACTCACGAAGAGTTCGAACCACCATGTCTAAAATGCATTGAACGTGATAATGCTACATCTGTTGCTGAATGCTCTACTACTGCCACTGTTGCAATATCTTCAACTATTGATGTGGTAACTAACCCCACGGCTGAGGAAACCACTACTATTGCTGATGAAAATGCTAGGTTGAAGACTTTGCTTGAAACAGGGATGTACAAAAGCCTCAAAGGGCATCAGACTCTATGTGATATCCTCAAAAAGCAGATACTGAACCGAAACCCTAGGAAAGAGGGTGTTTGGTTCGACAGTAAAATGAATGCTGATGGTTCATACTAGAAGCCTGAGCAGTATCCCAAAACCACATGGGTTGCTGCAAAGGAACCTTTAGTGGATCCATCTACCTTATCTGGCTTCACTTGTGCTAATCCGGTTATCATTGATGAATCCTTTGATGCAAACTATAAACTGTTTAAGAATCAAAATGGTGAAGTGTTTGCCAGGTATATTGGTACTAACTGCAGGAATGGACCACCTATGAAGAAGATCTGGGTACCCAAAGGTTGTCTTGAGAAGCTTTCAGCAAATACTGTCATGACACCCCCTGGGATGAAGACAAACCCCAGACCAAAGGCTTCATATGGTCCTAAGGCTTCATACAGACAAAGGACTCACCTGAGTCACCCTAACACAGATGTTTTGCAGGAAAATCATACTCGGACCCATGAATATGAGCGTGTTTCTTCAAACCGCTATGTTCATAAATCAAAGAACTTTTCTGCCTATTCTTATGAGTATTATTCTCCTCCTGCAAGACTATTTGCTAGGGCTCCAAAGCCAAAATTCTCAGATGCTGCTCTTAGACTCATTGCTTCTAAGCCACCCCTGAAGATGTGGGTGGTTAAGAAGAACTAACTTTCTCTTGTAGGGAAAGGTCTCCAACCCGTAATCAAAGGCTTCTGATGCTATAGCTGGGGACCTAAAACACTTGTGGGGCACAAGATCAAATGCCCAAAATGACTTACTGCTCATACTATCCACAAATCATATGACTGGTGATCGGAATCTTCTCATGGACTCAACTTTACTCCATCCAACAAGAGTCACATCACATTTGCTGATACTGGTAAAAGCAAAGTGTTGGGTCTAGGTAGAGTTGCAATCTCAAGAGATCAGCACATGGACAAAGTCATGCTTGTTGAATATCTTGGCTTCAACTTAATGTATGTCTCAATGCTTTGTGACTTAAACATGATTGTGATCTTTGGTAAATTTCGTTGCATTGTACTAATGGAATCTGACAAATCTTTAGTATTTGAAGGATACAGAAAAGGTGATATGTATATGGTAGATTTCTTAGCTGGACCACAAATGGTAGTATGTCTTCTAGAAAAAGCTTCAGAGTGCTCGCTCTGGCATCGGAGGCTAGGACATGCTGGCATGAGGAACTTGCAGACACTCGCAAAGAAGAAGCATGTCATAGGCATTGAGGAAGTCAAGTTCAAGAAAGATCATATGTGTGGTGCCTGTGAAGCTGGGAAGATGACTAGAGCCAAGCACCCCTCGAAGGCAATCATGACGGCATCAAAACCCTTCGAGCTGCTTCACATGGACTTATTTGGCCCTACTCACTACTCCACATTCTCTACCACAGCGTGTCTCTATGGCTTCGTCATTGTTGATGATTATTCAAGATACACATGGGTGCACATAATACTCTACAAGACTGAAGTGCAAGATGTCTTCAGACACTTCGCCAACCGTGCAATGAACAATTATGGCATCAAGATCAAACATATCAGAAGTGACAATGGCACTGAATTCAAGAACACTGGCCTCGATCTTTATCTGGATGAGATGGGAATGGGATCGTTGAGCGCAAGAACAGAACTCTAATTGAGATGGCTCGAATGATGCTCGATGAGTACAAAACACCAAGAAGATTCTGGCCCAAAGCTATTGACACTGCATGCCATACCATCAACCGTGTTTATCTTCACAAGCTTCTGAAGAAAACATCCTATGAACTCCTCACTGGAAAGAAGCCAAATGTAAGCTACTTCAGAGTTTTTGGAGCAAAGTGCTGGATCAAGGATCCTCATCATAAGTCAAAATTTGCACCCAAAGCTCATGAAGGCTTCATGCTCGGATATGGAAAGGACTCACACTCCTACAGAGTCTTCAACATTTTTCTCTATAATACTGTTGAGACTGTGTATGTGAGGTTTGATGAGACAAATGGATCACAAAGATAATCCCTACCAAATGTGCTAGATGAAGCTTCACCAAATGAATCTATCAAGCTTATGGGAACTGGTGAAATCATGCCTTCTGAGGCACAACCTGACGAAGAACTCATCATCTCTGCTCCAAATCAACCTGACAACAATGCTCAGCCCAAAGACAGTCCTCCTGATGAAGACAATGCACAACAAGAGCAAAATCTTCGTCCAGCTCATCCTCGTGTTGCAAATGAAGTGCAAGTTGAGAAGATAATTGATAGCATAAATGCTCCTGGTCCACTCACTCGCTCAAGAGCAACGCAGCTTGCAAATTTATGTGGGCATTTTGCTTTTGTCTCAATATCTGAACCCAAGAAAGTTGCTGAAGCTTTTACGGAGCCTGAATGGATTCAAGCAATGCAAGAAGAGCTTCAACAGTTTGAGCTGAACAATGTGTGGGAACTTGTCAAGCGTCCTGATCCTCGAAAGCACAACATAATAGGCACAAAATGGATCTATCGCAACAAGCAAGATGAGCATGGTCAAGTGGTCAGAAACAAAGCTCGTCTCGTTGCTCAAGGATACACTCAAGTTGAAGGGATTGACTTTGATGAAACATTTGCTCCTGTGGCTAGACTTGAAGCTATTCGCATACTTCTAGCCTATGCAAATCATCACACCATACTTCTATATCAAATGATTGTAAAGAGTGCCTTTCTCAATGGAAGAATTGAAGAAGAAGTGTATGTTGCACAACCACCTGGCTTTGAAGACCCAAAACGTCCTGATATGGTATACAAGCTCAACAAGGCACTCTATGGCATCAAACAAGCGCCTCGTGCTTGGTATGACACCCTCAAGGACTTCCTGAAGAGCAAAGGCTTCAAACCTGGATCCCTAGATCCTACACTCTTCACGAAGACATATGATGATGAGCTATTTGTCTGCCAAATCTATGTGGATGACATTATCTTCGGCTGCACTGACAAGAAATACAGTGATGAGTTTGGTCACATGATGCAAAAACAATATAAAATGTCTATGATGGGTGGGCTGAAGTTCTTCCTTGATCTTCAAATTCGTCAGCAAAGCAACGACATCTTCATATCTCAAGAGAAGTATCTTAAAGACTGCCTGAAGAAGTTTGGAATGCAAGACTGCAAAGGGTACTCGACGCCAATGCCTGCTAAACATCATATGGGTCCCGACGCCAATGGTAAAGAGTTTGATCAATAGGTATACCGCTCCATGATTGGTTCTTTACTTTATTTATGTGCATCTAGGCCAGATATTATGCTTAGTGTTTGCATGTGTGCTCGATATCAAGCGGCACCAAAGGAGTCGCATCACTTAGCTGTGAAGCGAATACTTCGATATTTGGCTTACACCCCAACTCTAGGATTATGGTATCCAAAGGGCTCAGAGTTTGATCTAGTAGGATTTTCAGATGCTGATTATGCTAGTGACAAAGTTGATCGCAAGTCCACATCTGGCACATGTCACTTTCTAGGACGATCACTTGTCTGTTGGTCTTCAAAGAAGCAGAACTGTGTATCACTCTCCACTGCTGAATCTGAATACATTGCTGCTGGATCTTCCTGTGCTCAGCTTCTATGGATTAAGCAAACACTCAAGGACTATGGAGTCCATCTAAAGCATGTGCCACTCTACTGTGATAATGAAAGCGCCATCAAGATTGACAACAACCCAGTTCAGCACTCGAAGACAAAGCACATTGAAATTCGTCATCACTTTCTCAGAGATCATGTTATGAAGGAAGATATTGATATCATACACGTCAACACTGAAGACCAACTGGCAGATATCTTCACAAAGCCCTTGGATGAGAAAAGGTTTTGCAAGTTGCGGTGTGAGATAAATATCTTAGAATCCTCAAATGTCATGTAATCAGGCACACATCCTAACACTTATGCATATTGATGACATAGATGTGCAACACACGAAGTAGAGTATATCTTCAATCAATGAAGACTTACATTCTAAGTGTGAATACATTAACATGGAATTTGACTTCGGAGCGCCACGATAATTGTGCGCCGTGTCTGGGTCTAATACTTCCTATACGGTGGGTAACGCCACCACCAAAATTCTTGTTTGAAGCATTTCTTGTGGCGTTACATTTGCAAAGTCTTCGCACCTGGTTTGTCTTCATATAGCTAATATATATATATATATATATATATATATATATATATATATATATATATATAGTTGTGTTCTATCCTCAACAGCATTCACTTATAGCTAGGTCTTCTTATTTGAATCTTTTGGACTAAGTGAATGTGATCGGACCCTAACCTCTCTATGCTTTCTCATCACACTCTATCTATCCAAATCATATGCATTCTGTTGAAACAGTCGAATATCTTCTCTGCGTCCTTGTCAGCAGAAGATACGGAGACAAACTTTAAATCTGATTTTAATGCTCCATCCGTTATGCCTGAAACCCGGAGAAGCCGGAACGACTACTCCGACAGTCGTGGTGTACGTGGGATCGTGGGACAACTCCCAATGCATTACATGACCGCCACGTGTCACTCGTACGTGAACCGTCAGGGGCACCTGAGTACTTACGCTGTGCCGTCTCCCATGCCTATAAATGCACGTCCCATCATGGTCAAAAGTTTCTTCATCCACCTCTCCATCTCGAACAACCCTAGCGCCTCCGCTAGCTTTCGACGACGCCGGTGACGAAGCGCTTCGCTGCCGCAACCTTGTCGACGCCGTCCTCACGCCGGCCGCGGACATCTTCCTCTCCGTCGTCTCCGTAGCTGTCCTCTGTCGCCAAGTTAGGGCATGGACGACCAAACTGCTGGGCATCCAACTCCTACCCCGTCTAAGCAGTTCATCATGTGGTAAATAAACTTGCTTTTTACCATCTTCTAGATCCATAAAGATTCATCTACTTTACCACAGGAGGTTTCTGCCTACTTAGATATACAGATCTATCCTGTCTGCATCTCATATGTTGCCTAGTACATTCACATATGCTTCAACTAGTTAGATTCCTCACTTGTACTTATTCCTGGATTCGTACAAATCTGGAACCAACTCCCATGAGTGAATGTCTTCGCACTATGAGGTCAAAGTCTTCAAAAATGTTTTAATATTCAAAACTTATGAGAATGCATATGACCTCTTCCCCTTCCCTCGCATCTCTAATGTTGTCACAGGTACATGTCCGTGGGAGAATCCCTTGGTTCTCATAGTCTGCATTCATTTGCAGAGTTTTTGCAGCGTCACATTCATTCTCCTGAAGCTAGTTCCCGTCTGACCAACAAACTGAAGCATTTGCCAGTTTTGAAGCCATTCAATTTGAAGCCATTCAGGTTGAAGCAAATGAAAACTGACAAGACAGTAAGAAAGGGTGGAAGACAGCGTCGTGGCAACACCTCTCGTGATTTGCCTCCTGATCTGAGTGAAATATACAAGACTGACCCAGAGGAGGATTACAATCATAGGAAGACCCGAATCCAATGGATTCGAAGATACTGGGCTGAACAATGGTTCAAATATAGGTTCGTGACCCCAGAGTATGCCGAGAAAAGTGCCATCAAGCATCCGTGGGGAGATATCACTTATAAGAATCTTCCCCCCAAGACTCGTGCTGAAGCCATTGCTCAAGGCTTCTATCCTTGCATGGTTCGAGGGCCCAGCCTGCTGATGCTGATCCAAGCCCTCTGCTCTGGTGTCGCGGCGACAATCTGTTCAAGCGAAATCTTCAATTCGCCAAGAGCTCGGCCAAGGAAAACAAGAAGTTGTGGGGATTAGACTTCAATCCTGGCCCCTCTGCACCCCGCGCTGATGGCTCGCGCGAAGCTGAACCGAATCTGGTTGGGCCCTTCTACAACCTAGAGGGCCTCATCAGTCACATACGGGTTCAAGGGGCAGATGTAGATCAGCCTGAAGCAGACGACGACTCTGACGAAGCACCTGCAACACCGAAGCCTCGGAAGAAGAAATCAAAGGCTTCAAAGGCTACTCCACCAAGAGCTTCAAGAGTGAAGCCTTTGGCCACTACTCCACCTGCACCAAGTGTGCAATCTGAGGAACACTCTAGAATCTCCAAGAGCAGACATCTGAAGAGGAAGCCAACACGCAACCCCAGTCCAGCTCTCACTCCAGATGCAGTACTGAAGACTGCCAATGATGCACTTGATCTCTCAAGTGATGAAGATCTTGGAGATGATGCTTTGGAGCTATTGATCAAGAGCAAGCAGGATGCTGAAATTTTCAATGATTTGCCGCTCTTTGATGTTGAAGTGCTCAATAACTTCATTGATGAATGGTTTGACACTCCCAACCTGAGCTTCGACAATCTTCAACTTCCAGTTGGCCTCAGCGTCTCCTTCCATGGCGCCATTGCTTCTGAGGTAGCTCTGGCTCAAAGAATTGTTGAGCTGAAGCAAAAGATAGACTATGAAAAAGCTCAGTTCAAGAAGCATATGAGCAAGCTCCGCGTGCAAGAAGTTCAAAACTTCAAAGTTATGATGCAAGAGCTCAAGGAAGCCTTTCTCCAGTGGCGTGAAGAAGCTAAAGGTTCACGTGAGCGCATCAAGGACTTGGCTCCAAAATGCGTTCAAGCCTTCAATGAAGCTGAAAAGCGCAAGGCACTTGGGCGTCCTGGCATTGATCCAAGAATGGTTGCCAAGAAGAAGAAGAAGAAGAAGCAGTTTGTGCCCGAAGCTGAAGCATCTGGGCAGGAAATGCCTCGCATAGTCTTCCCTGCTAGCATGACTGGCATGAAGCCTAAGGCAACTCCAACCGCTTCAACGCTCAAGAAGACTAAGGTGGCTGAAGCTGATGCTCACAAGCGTAAGCAATCTACTGATGAAGCTCCACCCACCAAGAAGCGAAAGACCAAGAAGGATAAGGCTGCTTCCAAAGAGCCTATCTTTGTCGAGCCTATCTCAGTTGCTCGCCCTGCATCTGCCCAGAAAGAAAGAAGATTGACTGTTCATGAGCCTGCTCCCATAGAGGCTGAAGACATTCCAGCTGTTGACCACACCGCAGCTGAAGACATTGGTCCTCAAGACACTGCCTCAAGTCACTGCCTCAAGTGCTCCAGAAGGAGTAGAGCAACCATCTGCACCTGATGCTGCTCCTACCGTAAGCCACTCAGTATCTGAAGCCAAAGTGGCTGAAGATATTCCGGCTGCATCAGCCGAAGAAGAACCACCCCAACAACCCCAAGTTGATGAAGACAGTACTGCCGCACCATCTGTTCTCGAGTGTCCGACCCTCCAGCTCCTGATGTGGAGGTAACAAATTCAGAGGCTGCCACCACCAACACTGAAGCCAATGACGTGGTCATGGCTGAAGCTTTTGTGGCACCTGAAGATACTGTGGCGCCTGAAGAACCTGCACCTGAAGTTACTGCTCCTGAAGCCAGTGTTGTGCCTGATGCTAGCGCTGTGCCTGAAGCTAATGTTGCACCTGAAGCCAATCTGCAGCTTGAAGAGAATGCCTCTGCTCCTATTATGCCTCCACGGCCTCACACAATTGAGCAAGCATACAACAAGGATGATCAGCTCATTACTGTCCGGTGGCCAATTCTGATTCCACCACCAACAACTGAACCACGTGCTGCTGGTCCTCAGTTAGATCATCATATTGCGCACAGGCCCCAAGTTCAGAAGCCAAAGCCAAGACTGACAAGGCTTCCATGTATTGCAACATCTTCCGGGTCATTCAATGCCAATAGCTTCACTGCGCGCAACACCTTCTTTGACAGCACCAAGAACCCATATTCCAAGCCAAGAATATCATCAGATAGGTTCTGGATCCATCAACAGCGCAGCTACTACTCAAGGTTACTATATAATCAAGGCCGCATTTTCCCTCATATGCATCTTGAAACTGAAGCTATTGCTGCCCTGCCCTACTTGGAGGAAGCCCTTGACTGCTTCCGTGATGCTGGCTTACTCAATTTCGTTCTAGATAAAGAGCATTGGAATGAAGAGCTGCTTCTGCAATTCTATGCAACACTTCACATCTGAGGCTATAGCGGGGATCCGAAGACATGGGTCCTTGAGTGGATGTCAGGCAATGTACATCACGAAGCAAAAGCCTTTGATCTCATTGAGCTTACTGGCCTGCCCACTCCAGGAGATCTATATGAACCTGGCTGTGAATTGCACACTGAAGCCTCGGAGAGCATCTTTCAGAAGCGCAAGCCCAACATGAGCCAAATGCTCAGCATGATGAAGCCTCTACCAAGTGATGCTGAATATCCTAAAGAATTCTTTGTTGAAGACTTTGAGTACCTGCCTCGCACCATCTATCACATCATAAGGCGTACTCTATGGCCTGTCAAAGGACATTCTTCATCAGCCAAGCTTGAAGGCACTATGAAGACTTTGGTCTTCTATATCTTCAATGGCATCAGCTTCAATGCTCAAGATTTCTTCATCAGGCAACTGGCCATGTCTGGAGCTGATCTATTTGGACTGAAATTTTATGCCCCTTGGATTATGCGCCTCATCAAGTTACACTCAGCTGTCACTTATCAACCCTCTGCTCGCAACCATCAGATATTCTTTCCTGAGGTTGATATGTCAGCTGAAGCCATTTACCAAGAGCCTGCTAAGGATCCAGTTAGTCTTCACAACGCTGATCATCAAAGCTTCACTCAGCAGATTGAAGGGGTCCCAGCAGTCTCACGCGTCTATCCTCTGGCTTGCCGTACTAGTCTACCTCCACACGCTAAAACCGAAGCCACTGATAGCACCATTGCTCAAAGGCCTCAGAAGCAATCTCGTGTCCTGAACAATTGAGAACTTCTTGTAGCTCTTCATCAGAAACAAGACAAGCATCACCTATGGTTAAAGCGTCAGATGCAGAGCCTCTTGGTGGATGTCAATCGCATTCGCAATCTTGCCACCAAGATTTTGTTGCACATGAAACATGTAGGCGGTCTTGGAAGAGTTTGACTTTACTCAGTGCTGAAGCAGATCTTCAAGATGATGGCTTCACTGAGAGATTCAAGTTTGACAATACTCTTCAAGATAGACGTGCATCGACACTCCACCAACCACCTCTGCACCGGCGAACGACAACACCGACCCTGCATCCTCTTCTGCTCCACCTGGGAACGAGTAGAGGCTCTATGTCTTCAAACCTTTTTGGTCCTTACTGACAAAAGGGGGAGAAGCATATGAGTTGATAGTCTTCAAGCGGGTCCATATGGGCAGGTGCTTTATAATTTGCTTAGTGTTTACAACTCTCGTTTTGCTACATTTGGTTCTTTGAGTTGTAACACTTAAACTGATGGTCGTCTGCTACGTTTTTCTTATGCTACTCTGTAATGCGATGATAAATTCCGCATCTGCTATCTTATATTCCGCACTTAGTCATTTTTGCAGACGTCCGTTTTTCATTGTGCATGTCATTATCTTCGACATATCAATTATGCATGATGAATTGTCTTCATAAGTTGAAGAGGATCTCCACAAGTACAACCTGCCATGTGCATTTGCATTCAAAGGAAAATCAAATATATGCACATCTTCAGGGGAAGCCTTTTGCTGCTTACGAAGACAATACCTTATCCTTTACAATTTCACATATCTTTATCCCCGTTGAAAACTTCAACCAGTTTGTCATCAATCACCAAAAAGGGGGAGATTGTAAGTGCATCCAGTGCCACCCCTAGTTGGTTTTGGAGTATTGACGACAAACCTGGTTGAGGGACTAATGTGTTTGTGAGAATTGCAGGATAACACAGGTAGTAGTCCCTCATTGATTCGGTTAACCTACCGGAGATGACCCCTAAAAATGTATGAAGACATTGATATCAGTGGTGGTATATGAAGATAATCATATTCAAGACTATGACATGAGAAGACATCGTGTGAAGACTATGGAAAGCGAAGATGTAGAGTTGTCGTTGTTTCCTTTTCTTCTTTATTGAGTCATAGGAACCACCGCACTGTTAAGTGGGGTCCAAGTGAACTAAGTCAAAGTGACTGATGTGATGCTCAACCAAATCCTATGTCTTCGAGCGAAGACTATGAGAGCAAATCTTATCCAGAGGCGGATGAGTCAGCTTTACTTGGAGCTCAAGTAAAGTTGCCGTGTGTGTTTGAAATCTGACCGTTGGAACACGTGTCAGTTCCTTAGTGACCCAGGGTCACTTCGGACAAATCAGGTCGGGTTGCCTAGTGGCTATTAATGTCCCACCCCCTACACCATAAATTGGTGGCTGCTCAGAGTTATTACACGGCTTTTGTGGTTTGAGAGCAACCCACCTCCGAAGCATTTGAGAGAGAAATCCTTGCGAGGACAAAGCCCAAACACCCAGAGCCAAAGAGTGTTAGGCATCACTGAAGTCTTTCTGTCTGTGTGACCTGAAGACTTATTACACTTGAGGACTGTGTTTCCTCCAGCCGGTTAGGCGTCTTGTTCTGAGCATCCAAGAGTAATTGTGGATTGCGGTGAACGAAGTCTGTGAAGGTTTGGAAGTATACCTTGAAGACTTACCAGAGTGATTGGGCGAGGACTAGGTGTTCTTAGCTCAAGGGGAACAAGGTGAAGACGCGGTCTTCTGAGTTAAATCTCAGCCTCCCTAACCAGACGTACAGTTGTCACAGCAACTGGAACTGTTCTAACAAATCACTGTCTTCCCCGAGCTACTGGTTCTATCCTTTTCTTCCCTTTGCTTACTGCTTTATGTTGTGAAGACATTGCATGCTTGCACTATCTGATTGTCTTCACTGAGTATCTACTTGTTGTGATTGGCTTCATTCCTTCTTCCTTTATGATCACTACTGCCTAGTTGCTATTAGTCTTCATGCTTTCACTTCATTGAATACATGACTATGGCTTACCTAGTGTAGTCCACTTTCCGCTGCATACAAATAGACTCAAGCTTATCGTTTGTCTTCGAAACTATCATGTTTTGAAGCATTTCATAAAAATCGTCTATTCACCCCCCCCTCTAGTCGATATACTGCACTTTCAAATATGTCATCAATGAGTACTACCACAAACTTACCCAAGAATTCCATGAATACCTTGTCAATCATACTCATGAAATAGGAAGGAGCATTAGTCAAACCAAGTGACATAACTGTATACTCATAAAGCCCGTACATTGTGGTAAAAGTTGTCTTGGGTATATCCTGTTCTCGGATCTTCAGCAGATGATATCCTGATCACAAATCGATCTTAGAGAATACCTTGGCTCCTTGCAGCTGGTCAAACAGATCATTGATCATTGGCATTGGGTACTTATTCTTGATTGTAACCTCGTTTAGTGCACGATAGTCAACAACCATTCTCAACAATCCAACCTTCTTCTCGACTAGAAGCACTAGGGATCCCCATGGTGATGAACTTGGTAGTATGTAACCCTTATCCATTAACTCCTTTATTTGCCTCTTGATCTCCTCCAGATCATTAGCGGGCATCCGGTATGGTCTCTTAGATATTGGTCTGGTGTCGGATAATAGCTCAATTAAGAACTCTATGTCTCTATCCGGTGGCATGCCGGGTAACTCCTCCGGGAATACATCAGGGTAATCCTTCACAACAAGCACTTCTTCCTGAACAACTCCAGTGAGTGCATTCACATGTGCTTTCCTAGGTGTGTGCCTCGACACATACCTGATCCTCTTTCCTTCTGGGGTGGTGAGAAGAATTGATCTGTTGGCGCCATCGATGTTTCCTCCCAAGTTGAATAGCCAATCCATTCCTATGATCACATCCAAACCTTGGGATTCCAAAAGAATGAGGTCCGTGGGAAATACATGTCTTCCAATGGTCAATGGCACTTGATAGCATCCATGGCTTGCCATATACTCTGCTCCAGGGGAACATACTAACATGGGTGTCCTAAGGGCTACGGTGGGCAACTGATACTTTTCAACAAAACCCCTTGATATGAATGCGATGCACCAGTGTCAAAAAGAACAAGGGAAGTAAATGCATTAATCAAAAACTTACTGACTCCTGTGTCGGACTGCTCGTCAATCTCCTCCACATTGATGTGGTTCACTTGTCCTCTGGTGAACGGGTTGGGCTTCTTTTCTAAGCTTCCATTTCCATTCCCATTCTTTGACTCGGGGCACTCGGTAGCATAGTGTCCATTCTTTCCGCACTTGAAACAAGTAATGTGACTCAAATCCTTCTTGGCGGGTGTTGAGGGAGTGAAACGATTCTGATTGTTGCTTCCTCCATTCCCATTGCCATTCCTAGCACCACTGTGCTTGTGTGCATTGCCTCCATTATTAGAATGGCCTTCATAATTATGGGTGGGATGGTTGTGTCCTCCTGAGTATGGGGTATACCAGGGCGTCTGCTGGGCTCGAGAGTTAAACTTCCCAGCTCCGTACTTCCTCTTGGTATTGTCAATTTGTTGTTGCTTTCCTTCCAGCATAATAGCTTTGTCCACTAGCTCTTGATAGTTGTTGTAGGTTGCTAGCATCAGCTGCATACTCATCTCATCATTGAGTCCTTCTAGAAACTTCTCCTGCTTCGCGGCGTCAGTGGACACATCATCTAGCGTGTAGTGAGCTAACTGCCTAAAGTCATCCACGTACTGCCCCATAGTACGGTTTCCTTTGTGCAAGTTGCAAAGCTCATGATTCTTGAGGCTCATGGCTCCTGCTGAGACATGTGCAGTGTGAAAAGCTTGTTGAAACTGATCCCAAGTAATCGCACCAAGTGGGTAGGTGGCGGTGTAGTTCTCCCACCAAGCGGCTCAAGACCTAGAGGCACTTTCTTATTGGAAACCGTTGTGATGTATACACTAATCATAAGAGTCTGAAGTACATCTTCACGCAGAAGGAGTTAAACCTTAGGCAAAGGAGATGGCTGGAGCTCATAAAGGATTATGACAAGAGATTGCATTATCATCCAGGAAAGGGTAATGTTCTGGCAAATGCACTAAGTCGCAAGAGTTATGTTAATACAATCATAACCGGAGGTTTACCCAAGGAGTTGGCAGAAGATCTCAGAGATTTACAGTTGGAGATAGTCCCTATAGGCTATGTTGCCATGTTGGAAATTCAGTCCACTTTGTTGGGCAAGATTCAAGAAGCCCGGAAGACGGACAAAGAAATTGCAGAGATAAAAGGTAGAATGAGCAAAGGAAAGGTAGAAGGATTCCGTGAGGATGAACATGGAACACTATGGTTTGAAGAACGCATTTATGTGCCCAATGACCCTGAGATCAAAAAGTTGATTCTTCAGGAGGCTCATGATTCTCCTTACTCTATACACCCAGGTAATACCAAGATGTATTTGGATTTGAAGCAAAATTTCTGGTGAGCCAGAATGAAGAATGACATTGCCGAGTATGTAGCAGTATGCGATGTCTGTCAGAGAGTCAAGGCAAAACATCAGAAACCAGCAGGGTTACTACATCCGTTACCCATACCAGAATGGTAGTGGGATAAACTTGGAATGGATTTTATCACAGGACTACCCAGGACACGTTGAGGGTATGATTCTATCTGGGTTATAGTTGATCGCTTGACGAAGGTAGCTCACATTATCCCCGCGAAAACCACTTACATGAGTGCTAAGTTGGTCAAGATATACATGACCAGGATCGTATGTCTACATGGAGTTCCGAGGACCATTGTATCATACAGAGGAAAACAGTTTACTTCAAAGTTCTAGAAGAAGTTGCACGAGACTTTGGGTACGAGGCTAGAATTCAGTACCACTTTTCATCCACAAACGGATGGATAGACTGAGAGAGTCAATCAGATTCTGGAGGACATGTTGAGATTTTGTGCGCTAGATTATGGATCTAGTTGGGATGATAATTTTCCTTACGTAGAGTTCTCTTACAACAATAGTTATCAGACTAATCTGCAAATGGCCCCTTTCGAGGCTTTGTACGGAAGAAAGTGCAGGACACCATTGATGTGGGATGAAGTTGGAGACTGTAAGTTGTTTGGACCCGATTTAATCAAAGATTCAGAGGAGAATGTCAAGTTGATCCGCGACAGACTGAAGATAGCCCAGTCCCAATAGAAGAGTTATGCAGATACGGAACTCAAAGAGGTGACTTACGAAGTTGGAGATAGAGCATATCTTTGTGTGTCCCCACTTCGAGGAGTTAAGTGTTTTGGAGTTAAGGGTAAACTGGCACCACGATTTGTGGGACCGTACAGAGTTTTGGAGCGCAGAGGAGAAGTAGCTTATCAACTAGAGTTGCCCGAAACCTTGTCCGGAGTTCACGATGTGTTTCACGTATCCCAGTTGAAGAAGTGTCACGCAGAGATGGTCGAGATTCCGCTACGAGATACAGTGCCCCTGGAAGCAATTCAGTTAGAGAGTGATCTGACTTATGAGGAGAGGCCTATCAAGATTCTCGAGTTTGCCGATTGAGTTACCCGCATCAAGCTCATCAAGTTTTGCAAAGTTCAGTGGATTCACCATACGGAGGATGAAGCCACCTGGGAAGGAGAAGAAGACCTTCGACAAGACCACCCACACCTATTTTCTAGCCAACCCGAATCTCGAGGGCGAGATTCATCTTAAGGGGGGGTAGGTTTGTAACATCCCAATTTTCAATTTGGATGTTAACATAGATCATTTGTATGCATTCATCATTTGATCATTTTCGAATTTGACTTATTTGGAAATTGATCCAAAAACTTCAAGCAACTCAAGGACCCAAGTGAGAGATTTGGGAGTTTTCCAAATAGAACCCACAATTTTTATTTTCCAAGTGGGGTTGGATCAAATATTATTTTTGCCAATTTTCATTTTCAATATTTTAAAATAAAAGAGAGAAGATAATATGACTTCTTCAAAAACAGAATAAAATGTTGGAATTTGAATTTTGAGTAAAAAAAATATTGGATTTTTATTTGCAATTTATTTATTTTAAATTGCATTAGAAAGTTTATTTTATTTTTAGGCATTTTAGTTCAGAAAAATGTTCACTTTGTCCCAAATATTAGGAGGGAACGATGAAAATTGTTTCTGAAATTTTTAGGTTTTTATTTATAATTATTTTGAATTTTTCATCGTTGTGCGGTTTTTAAAAAAAATGTTTTTCGGACCGGGCCGACTGGGCCGAAGCCCAGCCGCCGGTCAAACTCCCGCGCCACCTCCCTCATCGTGGCCGGCACGGACTCCCGTCGGAGTCCAACTTCGCCACGGCCGCCGCCGACCCCTCCCACAAGAAAAGGACCCCAGGCCCCTTTAAATAGCTCAGGCCCCGGCCCCCTCGGACCTCACCGCCATCGTCGCCCTCACCTCCTGCGCCCGCACCCCGCCGCCGTGCCGAGACGCCGCACCGCCGCCGCCAGCCCGACATTGTCGCCGCCGCGCCAGCGCCTCGCCCCCGCCACCCCGCCAGCTCGCCGCCGCCATCGCCCGACGCCGCCGCCGTCCTCGCCATCGCCCGACCCACCCCGCCGCCCGCAACTCGCCACGTCGCCGGACCCGACCCGACCCGTTAGGTAAAACCAGTCCGTTTTTTTAGTTTTCTTTTTGGTTCTTTTTTAGAAAACCCGAGATTCGTTTTTTCCAGGTTTTATTAAACATAGAATGTCCGCTGTTTAGTTCAGAAAAATGAACGTTCGATTGTTAGAGTTTTTCTTTTTCTGTTATTTCGTCAAGACCTATCCGCGATTATTATTTTTACACATCAGTCCCTGGTTTTCGAATGATCACTACTTTTTGCTCGTTAGTCGGAATTAGGTGAAACCAATGCCAAACTCTTCTTTTTGATCTTACCTTTCCAGTAGTGCAACTCAAGTCTGTTTTTGAAAGTTTTACAATTTGAATTCAAACAGTTTGTATTTGAACTTCTTTTGATCGTAACTTGAGTTTCGTAACTCCGTTTCAGTTGATTCCTTTTGCAAATCGAAGCTCTTGACCTAAACTTTCTGATAAGTCCAAATTCACTTAATTCTGGTATTGTTAGAAGTTTTTTCTGTTGCAAGAGTTATTCATTTGTTTTCGAAGTTTTTCGAGATTTGTTCTTCGATTCTGTTGCATGATTTCTTATGTATGCTATTGTTTGATTGTGATAGAATTTCCAGAGTGCGAAGTGTGCTACTACGAGTTACTAGGTTTCAAGCATCATCAGCAAGGCAAGTTAATACTTTGATCATACTTTCGAATACCCAGTTTTTATTGCATTAGTTCTATCCTTAAAGATTGCATGAGTAGGACTTGGTCACATGTGGTACTGATGAGTAGTTCATGAGGTAGGAACCCAATGACTTGAGATCAACCCAGGGAATATACGCTTTGTTACTTATTGCTTAGCCATGTCGTAGACGTGGATTGGTATATGAGATTTCATGAAAGTTGTGAGTGTAATACCAACTAAAGGAATGTTTTAAGGTGGCAACTTTAATACACAACTTGGTGGATTGGTTGCATGGCACCTGGAGAATCCAGTGTTGTCCTAGGATATCGCGAAGGAGCCGTGTGATCATCCTATGGAATGCCACCCAGGCTCAAAGGGATCATATATCATTCATGCCTAGAAACTTCTGTGTGCAGCCACAAGCCATTATGGAATCTGGCATAGTTGAGTATGTTGTGTGAGCTCTTTTAGTGGTGGACTAGCAGATGTAGGGGGAAGTAGGTGTACTGGTCTATCCTGGGTAAAGAGTGAATGCTTCTGAAAGACTGTGTCTCGTTCACCCGGTTCTCAAACATCATGTAGTGCGAGAAATTAAACGGAGGAGATCGAGTCTTGGGGACAAAAGTGCACAAACCTCTGTAGAGTGTACAAACTGATCATGATTAGCCGTGTCCCTAGTTATGGACCTCTTGAGTATCCTGGTATTTGAATTATGGACTTATCTTAACACTCTTTTTAATTAACTTGTTGGGTATTAATGACTTTGGTAAACTTTGGGATTTGAGATGGAGGAACCATTCTCAATATTGCTTAATTCAAAAAACTGAGTAGTAAATAAAATTTATTCCTTTGTTGTAGGGAAAAATTAGCTTTATGCAAAAATAAACCTTACAGCCTCCACCAGCCAAATATGCATATAGTTGTAGACATTTGTTCTTCATTACTTGCTAGAGTGTGTTCTTGTGAGCATATTCAATGTGCTGACCTACACGGCTGCAACGTCTCTGAAGGAAATATGCCGTAGAGGCAATAATAAAGTTATTATTTATTTCCCTATATCATGATAAATGTTTATTATTCATGCTAGAATTGTATTAACCGGAAACTTAGTACATGTGTGAATACATAGACAAAATAGAGTGTCCCTAGTATGCCTCTACTAGACTAGCTCATTGATCAAAGATGGTTATGTTTCCTAGCCATTGACATGAGTTGTCATTTGATCAACAAGATCACATCATTAGGAGAATGATGTGATGGACAAGACCCATTCGTTAGCTTAGCACTATGATCGTTTAGTTTTACTCATATTGCTTTCGTCACGACTTATACATGTTCCTATGACTATGATATTATGCAACTCCCGTATATCGGAGGAACACCTTGTGTGCTATCAAACGTCACAACGTAACTGGGTGATTATAAAGATGCTCTACAGGTATCTCCGAAGGTGTTCGTGGTGTTGGCATGGATCAAGAATAGGATTTGTCACTCCGAGTGTCGGAGGGGTATCTCTAGGCCCTCTTGGTAATACACATCATAATATGCCTTGCAAGCAAATGACTAATGAGTTAGTCATGAGATGATGTATTACGGAACGAGTAAAGAGACTTGCCGGTAACGAGATTGACTAGGTATGGTGATACCGACAATCGAATCTCCGGAAAGTAACATACCGATGACAAAGGGAACAACGTATGTTTTATGCGGTTTGACCGATAAAGATCTTCATAGAATATGTAGGAGCCAATATGAGCATCCAGGTTCCGCTATTTGTTATTGACCGGAGATGAGTCTCGGTCATGTCTACTTAAGTTCTTGAACCCGTAGGGTCCGCACGCTTAAAGTTTGATGAAGATCGGTATTATGAGTTTATGTGTTTTGATGTACTGAAGGTAGTTCGGAGTCCCGGATGAGATCGGGGACATGACGAGGAGTCTCTAAATGGTCGAGACGTAAAGATTAATATATTGGACGACTATATTCGAACATCGGAAAGGTTCCGAGTGATTCGGGTATTTTTGGGAGTACCGAAGAGTTACGGGAATTCACCAGGGAGTATATGGGCCTTATTGGGCTTTAGGGGAAAGGGAGAAGAGGAAGGTTGTGACCCCCCAAGGCCTAGTCCGAATTGGACTAAGGGGAGGGGCTGCGCCCCCTCCTTCCTTCTCTTCTCTTTTTCCTTTCCTTCTCTCCTACTCCTACTACTTGGAAGGGCTCCTAGTTCTACTAGGAAAGGGGGAATCCTACTCCTAGTGGGAGTAGGACTCCCCTAGGGCGCGCCATAGAGAGGGCAAGCCCTCCCCCTCTTCCACTCCTTTATATACGGGGGTGGAGGCACCCCATAGACACACAAGTTGATCAGTTGATCTCTCCCAACCGTGTGTGGTGCCCCTCTCCACAGAAACACACCTCGGTCATACCGTTGCAGTGCTTAGGCGAAGCCCTGCGTCAGTAGCTTCATCATCTCCGTCACCACACTGTCGTGCTGATGAAACTCTTCCGTGAGGCTCTACTGGATCAAGAGCTCGTGGAACGTCATCAAGCTGAACGTGTGCTGAACGCGGAGGCTCCGTACGTTCGGTGCTTGATCGGTTGGATCGCCAAGAAAGTTCGACTACATCAACCGCGTCACTAGACGCTTCCGCTCCCGGTCTATGAGGGTATGTAGACACACTCTCCCCTCTCGTTGATATGCATCTAGTAGATAGATCTTGCGTGATCGTAGGAAATTTTTGAAATACTACGTTCCCCAACAGTGGCATCATGAGCCAGGTCTATGCGTAGATGATATGCACGAGTAGAACACAATGAGTTGTGGACGATACTAGTCATACTGCTTACCAGCATGTCATACTTTGGTTCGGCGGTATTGTGATATGAAGCGGCCCGGCCCGACATTACGCGTACGCTTACGCAAGACTGGTTTCACCGTTATGAGCACTCGTTGCTTAAAGGTGACTGACGGGTGTCTGTCTCTCTCACTTTAGCTGAATCGAGTGTGGCTACGCCCGGTCCTTGTGAAGGTTAAAACAGCACATACTCGATGAAAAATCGTTGTGGTTTTGTATGCGTAGGTAAGAACGGTTTTTGCTAAGCCCGTAGCAGCCACGTAAAACTTGCAACAACAAAGTAGAGGACGTCTAACTTGTTTTTGCAGGGCATGTTGTGATGTGATATGGTCAAGACATGATGAGATATACGTTATTGTATGAGATGATCATGTTTTGTAAAGTTATCGGCAACTGGCAGGAGCCATATGGTTGTCGCTTTATTGTATGAAATACAGTCGCCATGTAGTTGCTTTACTTTATCACTAAGCGGTAGCGATAGTCGTGGAAGCAATAGTTGGCGAGACGACAACGATGCTACGATGGAGATCAAGGTGTCGCGCCGGTGACGAAGGTGATCATGACGGTGCCTTGGAGATGGAGATCAAAAGCACAAGATGATGATGGCCATATCATGTCACATATTTTGATTGCATGTGATGTTTATCTTATTATGCTTCTTATTTTGCTTAGTACGGCGGTAGCATTATAAGATGATCCCTTACAAAATTTCAAGGTATAAGTGGTCTCCCTGAGTATGCACCGTTGCGAAAGTTCGTCGTGCCAAGACACCACGTGATGATCGGGTGTGATAAGCTCTATGTTCAAATACAATGGGTGTAAGCCAGTTTTGCACACGCAGAATACTCGGGTTAAACTTGATGGGCCTAGCATATGCAGATATGGCCTCGGAACACTAGAGACCGAAAGGTCAAGCATGAATCATATAGTAGATATGATCAACATAAGATGTTCACCATTGAAAACTACTCCATCTCACGTGATGATCGGACATGGTTTAGTTGATTTGGATCACGTGATCATTTAGATGACCAGAGGGATGTCTATCTAAGTGGGAGTTCTTTAAGTAATATGATTAATTGAACTTTAATTTACCATGAACTTAGTCCTGGTAGTATTAGCATATCTATGTTGTAGATCAATAGCTCGCGATGTAGCTCCCCGTTTATTTTTATATGTTCCTAGAGAAACTAAGTTGAAAGATGTTAGTAGCAATGATGCGGAATTGTTCCGTGATCTGAGGATTTTCCTCACTGCTGCACAGAAGAATTATGTCCTTGATGCACCGCTAGGTGACAAACCTATTGCAGGAGCAGATGTAGACGTTATGAATGTATTGACAAAAGTTCGGTATGATGACTACTTGATAGTTTAGTGCACCATGCTTTACGGCTTAGAACCGGGACTTCAAAAACATTTTGAACGCCATGGAGCATGTAAGATGTTCCAAGAGTTGAAATTAGTATTTCATACTCATGCCCGTGTCGAGAGGTATGAGACCTCTTACAGTACTTTGCCTACAAGATGGAGGAGAATAGCTCAACCAGTGAGCATATGCTCAGATTGTCTGGGTACTATAATTGCTTGAATCAAGTGGGAGTTAATCTTCCAGATAAGATAGTAATTGAAAAAGTTCTCTAGACACTATCACCAAGTTAGTAGAACTTCGTGATGAACTATAATATGCAAGGGATGATGAAAATAATTTCCGAGCTCTTCGCGATGCTAAAATCGGCGAAGGTAGAAATCAAGAAAGAGCATCAAGTGTTGATGGTTAATGAGACCACTTGTTTCAAGTAAAGGGCAAAGGGATAGGAGGGGAACTTCAAGAAGAATGACAAGCAAGTTGTCACTCCCATGAAGAAACCCCAAGCTAAACTCAAGCTTGAAACTAAGTGCTTCTACTGCAAAGGAAATAGTAACTAGAAGTGGAACTGCCCTAGATAATTGGCGGATAAGAAGGATGACAAAGTGAACAAAGGTATATTTGATATACAGATTATTGATGTGTATTTTACTAGTGTTCATAGCAACCCCGGGTATTTGACATCAGTTCAGTTGCTAAAGTTAGTAACTCGAAACGAGAGTTGCAGAATGAACAGAGACTAGTTAAAGGTGAAGTGACGATGTGTGTTGGAATTGGTTCCATGATTGATATGATCATCATCGCACACTCCCTATACTTTCGGGATTAGTGTACAACCTAAATAAATGTTATTTAGCATTTGCGTTGAGCATGAATATGATTTGATCATGTTTGTTGCAATGCGGTTATTCATTTAAAAGTCATAGAATAATTGTTATTCTGTTTACATGAATAAAGCCTTCGATGGTCATACACCCAATGAAAATAGTTTGTTGGATCTCGATCGTAGTGATACACATATTCATAATATTGAAGTCAAAAGATGCAAAGTTTATAATGATAGTGCAACTTATTTTTGTGGCACCGCCGTTTAGGTCATATTGGTGTAAAGCGCATAAAGAAACTCCATAGTAATGGACTTTTGGAATCACTTGATTATGAATCACTTGGTGCTTGCGAACCATGCCTCATGGGCAAGATGACTGAAACTCCATTCTCCAGAACAATGGAGCGAGCAACTGATTTATTGGAAATCATACATACTAATGTATGTAGACCGATGAGTGTTGAGGCTCGTGGCGGGTATCGTTATTTTCTGACCTTCACTAATGATTTGAGCAGATATGGGTATATCTACTTGATGAAACACAAGTCTGAAACATTTGAAAGTTCAAAGAATTTTAGAGTGAAGTAAAGAATCATCGTAACAAGAAAATAAAGTTTCTACGATCTAATCATGGAGGTGAATATTTGAGTTACGAGTTTGGTATTCATTTAAAACAATGTGGAATAGTTTCACAGCTCACGCCACCCGGAACACCACAGCATAATCATGTGTCCGAACGTCGTAACCGTATTTTATTAGATATGGTGCGATCTATGATGTCTCTTACCAATTTACCACTATTGTTTTGGGTTATGCATTAGAGACAGCTGCATTCACGTTTAATAAGGGCACCATCTAAATCCGTTGAGATGACGCCTTATGAACTGTGGTTTGGCCAGAAATCAAAGTTGTCGTTTCTTAAAGTTTGGGGTTGCGATGCTTATGTGAAAAAGCTTCAACCTGATAAGCTCGAACCCAAGTCGGAGAAATGTGTCTTCATAGGATACCCAAAGGAGACTGTTGGGTACACCTTCTATCACAGATCCAAAGGCAAGATATTCGTTGCTAAGAATGGATCCTTTCTAGAGAAGGAGTTTCTCTCGAAAGAAGTGAGTGGGAGGAAAGTGGAACTTGATGAGGTAATTGTACCTTCTCTTGAATTGGAAAGTAGTACATCACGGAAACTAGTTCCAGTGATTCCTACACCAATTAGTGAGGAAGCTAATGATGATGATCATGAAACTTCAGATCAAGTTTCTGCTGAACTTCGTAGATCAACCAGAGTACGTTCCGCACCAGAGTGGTACGGCAACCCAGTTCTGGAAGTGATGTTACTATACCATGATGACCCTACGAACTATGAGAAAGCGATGATGAGCCCAGATTCCGCAAAATGGCTTGAGGCCATGAAATCTGAGATGGGATCCATGTATGAGAACAAAGTGTGGACTTTGGTTGACTTGCCCAATGATCGGCAAGCCATCAAAAATAAATGGATCTTCAAGAGGAAGACCGACGCAGATGATAATGTAGTTGTTTACAAAGCTCGACTTGTTGCGAAAGGGTTTCGAGAAGTTCAAGGAGTTGACTACGATGAGACTTTCTCACCCGTAGTGATGCTTAAGTCTGTCTGAATCATGTTAGCAATTGCCGCATTTTATGATTATGAAATCTGGCAAATGGATGTCAAAACTGCATTCCTGAATGGATATCTCGAAGAAGAGTTGTATATGATGCAACCAGAAGGTTTTTTCGATCCTAAAGATGCTAATAAAGTGTGCAAGCTCCAGCGATCCATCTATGGACTGGTGCAAGCATCTCGGAGTTGGAATATACGCTTTGATGAGGTGATCAAAGCATATGGTTTTATACAGACTTTTGGAGAAGCCTGTATTTGCAAGAAAGTGAGTGGGAGCACTACAGCCTTTCTGATAAGTATATGTGAATGACATATTGTCGATCAGAAATGATGTAGAATTTTCTGGAAAGCATAAAGGAGTGTTTGAAAGGAGTTTTTGCTGCTTACATATTGAGCATCAAGATCTATAGAGATAGATCGAGACACTTGATAAGTTTTTCAATGAGTACATACCTTGACAAGTTTTTGAAGTAGTTCAAAATGGATCAGTCAGAGAAGGAGTTCTTGCCTGAGTTAAAAGGTATGAAGTTGAGTAAGACTCAATTCCCGACCTCGGCAGAAGATAGAGAAAGAATGAAAGTCATTCCCTATGCCTCAGTCATAGGTTCTATAAAGTATGCCATGCTGTGTACCAAACCTGTTGTGTACCTTGCCATGAGATTGACAAGGAGGTACAATAGTGATCCAGGAGTAGATCACTGGACAGCGGTCAAAATTATCCTTAGAGGACTAAGGAAATGTTTTCTCGATTATGGAGGTGATAAAGAGTTCGTCGTAAAGAGTTACACCGATGCAAGCTTTACACTATTCCAGATGACTCTAAGTATCAATCTGGATGCATATTGGAAGTGGGAGCAATTAGCTAGAGTAGCTCCATGCAGAGCATTGTAGACATAGAAATTTGCGAAATACATACGAATATGTATGTAACAGACCCGTTGACTAAATCTCTCTCACAAGCAAAACATGATCACACCTTAGTACTCTTTTGGTGTTAATCACATTGCGATGTGAACTAGATTACTGACTCTAGTAAACCTTTTTGGCTATTGGTCACATGGCGATGTGAACTATAAAATGTTAAGTCACATGGTGATGTGAACTATTGGTGTTAATCACATGGTGATGTGATCTAGATTATTGACTCTGGTGCAAGTGGGAGACTGAAGTAAATATGCCCTAGAGGCAATAATAAAGTTATTATTTATTTCCTTATATCATAATAAATGTTTATTATTCATGCTAGAATTGTATTAACCGGAAACTTAGTACATGTGTGAATACATAGACAAAACAGAGTGTCCCTAGTATGCCTCTCCTAGACTAGCTCATTGATCAAAGATGGTTATGTTTCCTAGCCATAGACATGAGTTGTCATTTGATCAACGGGATCACATCATTAGGAGAATGATGTGATGGACAAGACCCATCCATTAGGTTAGCACTATGATCGTTTAGTTTTACTATTATTGCTTTCTTCATGACTTATACATGTTCCTATGACTATGAGATTATGCAACTCCTGTATACCGGAGGAACACCTTGTGTGCTATCAAACGTCACAACATAACTTGGTGATTATAAAGATGCTCTACAGGTGTCTTCAAAGGTGTTCGTGCTGTTGGCATAGATCAAGAATAGGATTTGTCACTCCGAGTGTCGGAGAGGTATCTCTGGGCCCTCCCGGTAATACACATCAAAATAAGCATTGCAAGCAAATTACTAATGAGTTAGTCACAAGATGATCTATTACGGAACGAGTAAAGAGACTTTCCAGTAACGAGATTAACTAGGTATGGTGATACCGATGATCAAATCTCGGGAAAGTAACATAACGATGACAAAGGGAACAACGTATGTTGTTATGCGGTTTGACCGATAAAGATCTTCGTAGAATATGTAGGAGCCAATATGAGCATCCAGGTTCCGCTATTGGTTATTGACCGGAGATGAGTCTCGGTCATGTCTACATAGTTCTCGAACCCGTAGGGTCCGCACGCTTAATGTTTGATGACGATCGGTATTATGAGTTTATGTGTTTTGATGTACCGAAGGTAGTTTGGAGTCCCAGATGAGATCGGGGACATGACGAGGAGTCTCGAAATGGTCGAGATGTAAAGATCGATATATTGGATGACTATATTCGGATATCGGAAAGGTTCCGAGTGATTCGGGTATTTTTCGGAGTATCGGAGAGTTACGGGAATTCGCCGGGGAGTATATGGGCCTTATTGGGCTTTAGGGGAAAGAGAGAAGAGGAAGGCTGCGCCCCCCCAAGGCCTAGTATGAATTGGACCAAGGGAAGGGGCTGCGCCCCCTCCTTCCTTCTCTTCTCTTTTTCCTTTCCTTCTCTCCTACTCCTACTACTTGGAAGGGCTCCTAGTTCTACTAGGAAAGGGGGAATCCTACTCCCGGTGGGAGTAGGACTCCCCTAGGGCGCGCCATAGAGAGGGCCAACCCTCCCCCTCCTCCACTCCTTTATATACGGGGGTAGAGGCACCCCATAGACACATAAGTTGATCAGTTGATCTCTCCCAACCGTGTGCGGTGCCCCTCTCCACAGATACACACCTCGGTCATGCCGTTGAAGTGCTTAGTTGAAGCCCTGCGCTGGTAGCTTCATCATCTCCGTCACCACGCCGTCATGCTGATGAAACTCTCCCATGAGGCTCTACTAGATCAAGAGCTCGTGGTACGTCATCAAGCTGAACATGTGCTGAACGCGGAGGCTCCGTACATTCGGTGTTTGATCGGTTGGATCGCGAAGAAAGTTCGACTACATCAACCGCGTCACTAGACGCTTCCGCTCCCGGTCTACGAGGGTACGTAGACACACTCTCACGTCTCGTTGCTATGCATCTAGTAGATAGATCTTGCGTGATCGTAGGAAATTTTTGAAATACTATGTTCCCCAACAGTCTCATGTTGCAGAGTTTACCGACGAATAATAAGGTGCAATTAGGTCATTGTCATGCACTCAATGTTTGCCGTGGAGTTGGATGGACTCAACTTATCTTCGATGCTTCCGCAAGATTCGTATTAGTTTATTATTGTTAGATGGCGTTCAGCCATATTATTGTAATAAGGCTCGTTATGACGGTTTCGATGTAATAAAGTGTGATTGAAACTTTGCTATAAATCCTCGAAGTATTGTGTGTGTCAGCATACCGATCCAGGGATGACACTGAGCACAGAGACTCCGGTCCATTGGGATCGAGGTCGCTATAGGATGATAGGTGGCAAATTATTGTGACAGACAGCATATAGAAATAGCAGATGAACCAGAATACGAGAATGGGTAAATGACAAAAATATATGGGCAATCGGACATAGCTGATATCACATGATGACTAACTTGACACACAAATTTATGGACCCCATGTATGATTTGGCATCCCTCCTAAGAGGAGATCCGGTGACCAAAGGCCACCATGTGTGACTATGTGTGCCGTGATGCCGCGAAGATATTGTCCTTGGGCTCAAGATCACTACTCCATCATTTAAAGTACGATAGTTCGATGAACATGATAACTTTGAGAGTGTTTGTTCATTTTACGCATTATATAGGGTGAGAGTACTCATGAGTTGAGTGTCTCCCCCTAAACATATGCCTGCATCAATACAAGACATGAAGTAAATGCATGCATGGGTGCTAGATTTCACATAATGTTATCAAACTCCAAGATACCAAGTTCACGCCTAAGTTGACAAAACCTTGCCTCATCCAATGGTTTTGTGAAAATATCTGCAAGTTGCTTATCTGTACCAACATGAGAAAGATCAATGTCACCCTTTTCTACATGATCTCTCAAGAAATGGTACCTAATATCAATGTGCTTGGTGCGAAGATGATCTTTGGGATTCTCATCAATATTGATGGCACTTCATTATCACATAGAAGAGACACATGTCTATAGGTGATACCATAATCCATCAAAGTTTGCCTCATCCATAGTAATTGAGTTGCATAACTAGCGGTTGCAATGTATTCGGCTTCAGCGGTACAGAGGGCAACACAATTTTGCTTCTTGGAGGACCAACTTACCAAGGAGCGTCCAAGAAAATGGCATGCACCGGAGGTAGATTTCCTATCCACTTTGTCTCCAGCCCAATCCACATCCGTATACCCAATTAGGTCAAACTTGGCATCCTTGCGGTACCATAGACCCAACTTTGGGGTGTGAACAAGATATCTAAGGATATGCTTAACCACCTTATGATGACTTTCCCTAGGGAAAGCTTGAAATCTAGCACACATGCATACACTAAACATGGTGTCTTGTCTACATGCACAAAGGTAAAGCAATAAGCCAATGATAGAGCGGTAAAGAGAAGGGTCGAAGGGGATGCCGTTTGTGTCTTTAGTGAGTACAATTTTTGTTGGCATGGCTGTCTTACATGGGCTAGCACTTGTCATGCCAAAATTTGTTAGAATATCCTTGAGGTATTGTGTTTGGGACAAGAAAATTCCTTCTTGAAATTGTTGAATTTGAAATCCGAGGAAGAACTTCAAGTCCGCATTGAGTGACATTTCAAAGGTCATGGTCATGGATGCCGCAAACTTCTTGCACAAATGAATGTTAGGAGAACCAAAAATGATGTCGTCTACATAGATTTGGCATAAGATCAAATCACCCTTTTCTCTCTTAGTAAAAAGAGTGGGTCGATCACCCCTCTCACAAAACCATCATCGAGTAGAAACTTCTTAAGATGATCATACCAAGCACAAGGTGCTTGTTTGAGGCCATACAAAGCCTTGTGAAGTTTATACACATAGTCTTTGTGATCGGGATCAACGAACCCAGGTGGTTGTGATACATATACTTCTTCTTGTAGAGGACCGTTAAGGAAAGCACTCTTCACATCCATTCGATGTAATGTAAAACCATTGAAAGCAGCATAAGCAAGTAAGATGCGAATAGATTCAAGATGGGCAACGGGAGAAAAGGTCTCACCAAAGTCCAAAACTTCAACTTGTGAGTACCCTTGTGCCACTGACCTTGCCTTGTTGCGGAGGATTACGCCATTCTCATCTTGCTTGTTCTTGAAAATCCATTTTGTTCCAATGACATTGTGTTCCTTAGTTGGTCTCTCCACCAGTGACCACACTTGGTTGCATTCAAAAATGTTCAACTCTTCTTGCATAGCAATGAGCCAATCATTGTCCACCAATGCATCTTGTACCTTGAGTGGCTCAACACTAGAGACAAACGAGAAGTGAGCATAAAAGTTTGTCAATTGTCTACGAGTGACTCTACTTTCCGATATGCCAGTAAGAATTTGATCCACATCAACACGACCGGCCACTCGGGGCATGATGGAGGTTAGGGTTTCACGAGGTTCAACTTCATATCCATCATCCACATCTTCAACATAAGGATGATTAATGTGTGGTGGAAGATCTTCTTCTTCATATTGCATTTGTTGAGGTTCATCATCAATGATTGCACTTTCTTGTTCTTGCTCTTGGTGATGATCTTTCTCTTGAAGATGATCATGGTGAGGGACTTGATCTTCTTCTTGTACTTGAACCATAGGCATCGATTGATCAATAGGAGCTTGCGGTGGTATGGGTGTTAAAATGGTTTGATGATGTGCGAAACTTCCATCTTCTTCTTCATCATCATGGGGCTCTTGTTCCATTGGAAGAAGATCACCAACACCCGTGGTCAAAATATCTTGAGAAGGGTCTTCTTAACCTACATCACTTAGATCAGCTTGCTCCCCATGGGAGCCATTAAATTCATCAAACACCACGTCACAAGTTTCTACAGCACATCCATTGGATTTGTTGTAGACTCTATATGCGTGAGAGTTTGATCCATAACCAACAAATATGCCCTCAATTGTTTTGGATTGATATTTTCCTAACCATTCTATTTTGTTGAGGATGAAACATTTGCACCCAAATACACGAAAGTACTTGACATTTGGCTTGTTCCTGGTTAGTAGCTCATATGGATTCTTCTCCAATATCATGCGAAGGAAGAGCCGGTTTGATGCATGGCTTGCGGTGTTGACAGCCTCGGCCCAAAAACTATGTGGTGACTTGTATTCATCCAACATGGACCTTGCCATCCCCACAATTGTACGGTTCTTCCTTTCGGCTACACCATTTTATTGAAGAGTGTATGGTGCGGAATATTGATGCTCAATCCCTTCATCACTAAGAAATTCTTCCAAGGTGTAGTTCTTGAACTCGGAGCCATTATCACTTCTTATTGCCAAGATTTCTTTGTCAAACTTGCATTGTGCTTGCTTGGCAAAATCAACGAAGGTGATCTTCGTCTCGCCCTTGGACTTGAGGAAAAACACCAATGTATATCTTGAGTAATCATCAACAATGACAAGTTCATAATTTTTCCCACCAAGACTATCCCATGAATGTAACGACCCGAATCTGATAAGATTCGATGTCTCTGTGTTTACCGTGCTAGTCCCTGGATCGACTCGCTAGCACACACAGTACATATGAATATCAAATAACAAGTGCATCATTTAATATAACGTATGATCTAGAATATACAAAGTATTACAAACTGAATAGCACAAAGCTAGCTTATTCAATAATAACAGCGGAAAGGTAGCATAATAAGCTATGAGTCCATCAATGCCCACTGGAGAAAATGTTGAGTGAAGACTCGCGACCCTACTGTATCTCAATGATCATCTGAAAAACCTGCAACATGATAAGTTGCAGCCACAAAGGGTCAATACATTGAATGTATTGGCAAATCACACAATATGATATAGCAAACCTACATCCACAAGCAAAGTATGACAAACACAACACTCGAGTTAAATTGGAGAAGAAAGTCTTCACCTACCTCCACTAAATGAACTCATAATCGTCCCAATATATTCGGCCAAGATAACCCAAAGATTCTAATAAACATGACAAGAACTTCAGAAGTGTCTCAAGTGCGCTCTCTCAGTGGCGCATTCTCTAGGAACAATAGAGCGCTCTGCCAAGGACGCATCCACCTGATTTATGTTCCGGAAACTATACCTCGCCTCAAGTGCGCTCTGTCAATGGCGCATTCTCTAGGGACAATAGAGCGCTCTGCCAGTGACGCATTCACCTGGTTAATAATCCCGAGCCTACGGCTATAAACACTCACCACTTTCATGGATCACTCGACACATGCCCGCGTCTATCATATCAAGTTGATCACACCATCACATAACACATCAACAACCAAACATGGCAACACGAGATACACATGTCAAGCCAACCATTTATCATAGCATAAAACCACACTTGCATAGCAGAATATAGGATGAGCAAAATCAAAAGTGCAAACTTGCCTGGAACGGTGTTGAAGTACTCTAACCCTTAATTCCGGTACGCTTGACACTACGGACAATCTATACGATAACGAAGGCACCGATAAATAAACCGTACCCACATGGCTCACAATAAAGTAAACAACAAATAATTCAAATAAAACTCAACTAACAAAACATATCAGTAGGTAAATAATATCTACATGAAACTAGGATCACAATGCAAAAAGAATCAACTGATTTGGATCTACGGTTTAAAGGATATGGCCTTCGGAAGTTTGAATTCAATTTTCAACAAATTCAAATTTAAACAGTACAAACATATGAAATTTTGGTTCTAAAATATTCTCCTGGTCTCTACGAGTACACAGGAAAAAGAATCAGTGAATTTGGAGTTACTGACTAAAAGATATACCTAATTGAACATTTGATATAGAATCTGTCAGAAATAAATTGTTCCAAAACTATGTTAGTGGAAGAACTGGTGCGGCTGCGGACGTGCCACATGGCGCGACAGGACTGGCTGGAAACCATTCGCTGTGTAGGTTAAATGACGAACGCCCATAACTTAAAGGAAAACGGTTCAGACAGAAAAAAAATAGATGACCTAATCTTGGCCCTCGGAGAGAGATCGGACGGCACGGAGTGGCTCACCGAAAAACAGAGCTGGACGTCGTCGGAGTTGAACGAGACGGCGGTGGCGCAGCTCGGGCGTCGGCGGCGGCGATCTTCCGGTGCGTCTCCGACGAAGACGAGATGACGGGCGGGTGCGGTGTCGAGCGGCGGAGGCGGTGGTTATGCGCAACGGCGACGAGGCGTCCTCTGCGGCCGGCGGTGGCGACGTGAACGGGGCTGTGCTCCGGCGTACGGTGGTCGAGCTCGATGCACTCGGATGGTTGCTTCCCTGCTAGAAGTAATAGGTGAGGGAGATAGAGGGGGTCAAGGCGAAGAGGACAGAGGTAAAGAGAGGTTCTGGGTACCCGCGGTTGCGACGGGAACGACCGGAGACAGAAGGTTCAGGCGGCGGACTCCGGCGAGATCCAATCGGCTCTTACGGGCAAGCTAGGGCACGTAAGTTGGCAAACAGGAGAAAAATTGGACGAGGAGGGGTTGATGATCTAATATAGGGTGTCCCCCGTGGCCTAGGGATCGTTAACTGATCGAACCCATCGATTTGGATTCGGCTCGGTCTGGGCGATACAGTGTTCGGGAAGAACACGTCCGAGCGAGGGAGATGACAGGTAGGCCCCGTCCGTCAGCGAGCGAGAGAGGACCGAAAGAAAAAAAACTGGATGGGCTACTGTTGCGCTGAAATGGGCCGCGCGCCTGCTTAGCTGCTGCGTGCGCTGCGCGCGCGGGCGAGGGGAAAGGAAGTTGGGCTGCGGCGGCTGGCTGGCTAGCTGGGCTGCGGTTGGCTTCTGTTTTTTTAACCAAAACCACAGAAGTTAAATAACTAAAATAAAGACACTAAAATAAATCCTACAACAAATACATATACACACAGTAAAATCAACACTACTAATATAAAATATAGGAACACTAGTTCCACCTAATAAGCAATTTTGTAAAATCATTTGTACGCAATAGGCCACTCAAACAGCAAAGTAACACACAAATAAAATAATTTCTTGTTTATGAAAAATACGAAAACATAACAAAAGGACAGGAATTAATATTGTGGCATTATGAACATTTTAACCCCCAAATACACAAAACAATATTATATGCAATGCAAGCATACAAAGAGCATTATTACAACTATCAAACTTTTGAGTTTCAACAACTCCAAAATACTATCAATATTCAGAACATTCAAAATAAGAATAGAAAACATAATGTAAAAGAATGATCCTATTAACATTCCAAATTCGAGAAATTTGGGATGTTACAAATCTACCCCCCTTAGAATGAATCTCGTCCTCGAGATTCGAATTGGCTAGCAGGGTTAAAGATGAGAACTTGACATAATCCATATTCCAAAATATCGAGGATGACTACTTGCATTCAAATCTCCCTCGACATGACTAAATATGATGCATCAATACCGGAAGAACGGTCACAATACTTGATCTTGATTAAGAATCTTACCAAAGACTGATGCATTATCTGGTCTTCCTACCCTCGTGTGATTCACATGTCCACTCTCGAAGTGATCATTCTCCTTCTCTCTAGAATTTCCATTGTCATGATTCATGCTCTTTAGCTCGGGACAGTTTGTTGAATAGTGTCCTGGGTTTCTGCATCTGTAGCAAAGTAAGTGGCTTAGGTCCTTCTTTGTGGGCGTCGAATGGTCGTGGTCATTGTTTCCATTCCTCTGACCATTGTGGTTGTGTCCATTGTTGTTGTGATGATTATGCCCATTATAAGTGTCCACTTCATAATCATAGTACTCAGAAGATGCAGACGAATTATGGTGCTTCTGTTGTTCTCCATAATGGAACTCCGTGTCCCTTGCCTTCCTCTTGCGGTTCTCCACTTGTTGAAACTTTCCTTCAAGTACAATAGCCTTATCAATAAGCTCCTGACAATTGTCGAATGTTGCCACTGTCAACTGAATACTCAACTCATCATCCAGTCCTTCAAGAAACTTCTCCTGTCTAGCTGCATCTGTATTAACATCATTAGGGGCATAGCGTGCAAGATTATTGAATTCCTCCACATATGCATTCACAGGGCGACCTCCCTGACGCAAGCTGTGGAACTCCTTCTTCTTCAGACTCATGGCACCAGCAGACACATGTGCGGCACGAAAACCTGCCTGAAATTGTGCCCAAGTGATACTAGCAATAGGATAAGTGACCAAGTAATTGTCCCACCATGCTGCAGCTGGTCCCTCTAACAAATGCGAGGCAAACCTCACTCTCTCTCCATCAGTGCAACCAACTGTCTCCAAATTCCTATTAACTGAGCGGAGCCAATCATCAGCCACAATAGTTTCAGGGGTACTAGAAAACCTCTGAGGATTCAACTTCAAGAAACGAGTAAGGGCATCAACTGGGGGTGGTGGTGGAGTATTGTTGTTGTTGTTCTGGTTCTGAACAAGTAACTGGATCAACTGAGTCTTTCCCTGAAGTAACTGCTGCATATACGGCGGTATGTCATTGTTGTTGTTGTCTCCTGAACCACTGCCTCTAGAGTTACGCCTCGGCGGCATCTGATGGGTAAGCAGGGGTGAGATATAGACAGAATTAGGTCTAGGGAAATACTACCCATATGCTCATCCTAGCAACAAAAACCAAACACTAAATTCACACAATTCACCCAAGCTACCCTAAAGTAATCACATCAAAAGAGCACATAAGATAAATCAAAGCACCCAATTGCATAATACAAACAATCCCCGAATAATGACAACACGAAAAGCAATGACCAACCAAACATATATATAACATATCACACAACACAAGCAAAACCTACAGGTAAGGTCATATCCACAAGAGATATGATCTCATCATACTACCGCAAATCGTTTATCAAAAACAACTTAGTAATGGTGGTCTGTAACTAAAACTCCTCACAATATACAAATATAAGTAAAGGGTTATCTATATATTTGAAAAGAAAAGATATGAGTATAAGAGTATGAACTAACAAGTAGACACCAAGTGGTAAAGTAAGTTTTTCACTCCTATGGCTTTTCTAATCCATTTTCTAGGGTCACGACCTACAGTCAACACACTGCTCTGATACCATCTGTAACGACCCGAATCTGATAAGATTCGATGTCTCTGTGTTTACCGTGCTAGTCCCTGGATCGACTCGCTAGCACACACAATACATATGAATATCAAATAACAAGTGCATCATTTAATATAACGTATGATCTAGAATATACAAAGTATTACAAACTGAATAGCACAAAGCTAGCTTATTCAATAATTACAGCGGAAAGGTAGCATAATAAACTATGAGTCCATCAATGCCCACTGGAGAAAATGTTGAGTGAAGACTCGCGACCCTACTGTATCTCAATGATCGTCTGAAAAACCTGCAACATGATAAGTTGCAGCCACAAAGGGTCAATACATTGAATGTATTGGCAAATCACACAATATGATATAGCAAACCTACATCCACAAGCAAAGTATGACAAACACAACACTCGAGTTAAATTGGAGAAGAAAGTCTTCACCTACCTCCACTAAATGAACTCATAATCGTCCCAATATATTCGGCCAAGATAACCCAAAGATTCTAATAAACATGACAAGAACTTCAGAAGTGTCTCAAGTGCGCTCTGTCAGTGGCGCATTCTCTAGGAACAATAGAGCGCTCTGCCAAGGACGCATCCACCTGATTTATGTTCCGAAAACTATACCTCGCCTCAAGTGCGCTCTGTCAATGGCGCATTCTCTAGGGACAATAGAGCGCTCTGCCAGTGACGCATTCACCTGGTTAATAATCCCGAGCCTACGGCTATAAACACTCACCACTTTCATGGATCACTCGACACATGCCCGCGTCTATCATATCAAGTTGATCACACCATCACATAACACATCAACAACCAAACATGGCAACACGAGATACACGTGTCAAGCCAACCATTTATCATAGCATAAAACCACACTTGCATAGCAGAATATAGGATGAGCAAAATCAAAAGTGCAAACTTGCCTGGAACAGTGTTGAAGTACTCTAACGCTTAATTCCGGTACGCTTGACACTCCGGACAATCTATACGATAACGAAGGCACCGATAAATAAACCGTACCCACATGGCTCACAATAAAGTAAACAACAAAGAATTCAAATAAAACTCAACTACCAAAACATATCAGTAGGTAAATAATATCTACATGAAACTAGGATCACAATGCAAAAAGAATCAACTGATTTGGATCTACGGTTTAAAGGATATGGCCTTCAGAAGTTTGAATTCAATTTTCAACAAATTCAAATTTAAACAGTACAAACATATGAAATTTTGGTTCTAAAATATTCTCCTGGTCTCTACGAGTACACAGGAAAAAGAGTCAGTGAATTTGGAGTTACTGACTAAAAGATATACCTAATTGAACATTTGATATAGAATCTGTCAGAAATAAATTGTTCCAAAACTATGTTAGTGGAAGAACTGCTGCGGCTGCGGACATGCCACATGGCGCGACAGGACTGGCTGGAAACCGTTCGCTGTGTAGGTTAAATGACGAACGCCCATAACTTAAAGGAAAACGGTTCAGACAGAAAAAAAAATAGATGACCTAATCTTGGCCCTCGGAGAGAGATCGGACGGCACGGAGTGGCTCACCGAAAAACAGAGCTGGACGTCGTCGGAGTTGAACGAGACGGCGGTGGCGCAGCTCGGGCGTCGGCGGCGGCGATCTTCCGGTGCGTCTCCGACGAAGACGAGATGACGGGCGGGTGCGGTGTCGAGCGGCGGAGGCGGTGGTTATG
>LR738713.1:114747340-114796902 GCA_902687465.1 Secale cereale | reverse complement strand
GATGGTTGCTTCCCTGCTAGAAGTAATAGGTGAGGGAGATAGAGGGGGTCAAGGCGAAGAGGACAGAGGTAAAGAGAGGTTCTGGGTACCCGCGGTTGCGACGGGAACGACCGGAGACAGAAGGTTCAGGCGGCGGACTCCGGCGAGATCCAATCGGCTCTTACGGGCAAGCTAGGGCACGTAAGTTGGCAGACAGGAGAAAAATTGGACGAGGAGGGGTTGATGATCTAATATAGGGTGTCCCCCGTGGCCTAGGGATCGTTAACTGATCGAACCCATCGATTTGGATTCGGCTCGGTCTGGGCGATACAGTGTTCGGGAAGAACACGTCCAAGCGAGGGAGATCACAGGTAGGCCCCGTCCGTCAGCGAGCGAGAGAGGACCGAAAGAAAAAAAACTGGATGGGCTACTGCTGCGTTGAAATGGGCCGCGCGCCTGCTTAGCTGCTCCGTGCGCTGCGCGCGCGGGCGAGGGGAAAGGAAGTTGGGCTGCGGCGGCTGGCTGGCTAGCTGGGCTGCGGTTGGCTTCTGTTTTTTTTTTAACCAAAACCACAGAAGTTAAATAACTAAAATAAATACACTAAAATAAATCCTACAACAAATACATATACACACAGTAAAATCAACACTACTAATATAAAATATAGGAACACTAGTTCCACCTAATAAGCAATTTTGTAAAATCATTTGTACGCAATAGGCCACTCAAACAGCAAAGTAACACACAAATAAAATAATTTCTTGTTTATGAAAAATACGAAAACATAACAAAAGGACAGGAATTAATATTGTGGCATTATGAACATTTTAACCCCCAAATACACAAAACAATATTATATGCAATGCAAGCATACAAAGAGCATTATTACAACTATCAAACTTTTGAGTTTCAACAACTCCAAAATACTATCAATATTCAGAACATTCAAAATAAGAATAGAAAACATAATGTAAAAGAATGATCCTATTAACATTCCAAATTCGAGAAATTTGGGATGTTACAGGAGGCCCAAAAAGATCCACATGAAGGAGCTCCAAAGGCCTTGAAGTAGATACAATATTCTTGGGTGGGTGCTTTGATTGATGTTGCTTCCCGGCTGTGCATGCACTACACACACGATCTTTCTCAAAAGAGACATTAGTTAGTCCAAGGATGTGATTACCCTTTAAGAGATCTTGAAGATTTCTCATGCCGACATGGGCTAGCCGGCGATGCCACAGCCACCCCTTGCCGGCCTTGGCCATTAGACAAGTTGCATGGAATGTGCTCTCTTTCGATAAATCAACTGTGTAAAGGTTGCCATCCAAATCTCCAACAAAGGCCACTTTGAGAGTATATCTCTTAAAGACATTCACATCGGTTAGTCCAAATAGTGTATCATAGCCAACAGAAGCCAATTGACGAACAGAAAGCAAATGGTATGTAAGGGATTGGACAAGCATGACATTTGCAAGAGACATGTCATTTGTGATAGCCACCTTGACCAAACCTAGTACATGTCCTTTTGATCCTCCACCAAACACAATGCTCATAAATGTTTGAATACCTTCCAAGAAATCTTAAAGCAATTTGCTATCTCCGGTCATATGGTTGGTCCATCCATTATCGATCACCCATTTGACTCCACCACAGAAAGCAACCTACACATAATTTATGACTTGGTTAGAGGCACCCATTTTGCAATGGGATCTCTCAAGTTAGTCACAAGGGTCTTAGGGACCCAAATAGCATAAAACCGGAATGCATTACGAGGACCAACAAACTTGGCATAAACGTCTCCATCCTTAATTTTACGAAGTTCATAGGATGGAGGCATGAACTCTTTTGGCTTGTTGAGAGTGGGCATGCCCCTTGTGGCCTTCCCACTCACAACCTTACCTTTCTCCTTGTTCCTTTATTGTACAAATGTTTCTTTAATAGGAGTGGTGCACTTTTTAGAAGACTTCTTCTTCTTGCTTGTGCTTGGGTCAAACCCGAGCCCTTCCTTGGCAAACACCTCATTGTGTTGGCTCAACACTTCATTAAGGTTCTTCTGTCCTTGAGCACATGTCATGAGCCTCTCTCGAGTTGTGCCTTTAGAGAGCGGTTTTCCTCAAGAATAGATGCTAGGTCACCACTGGAGTTAGTAGTACAAGCATCAACATTGATAATAGGAGAAGAGTAAGCCTTGGCTAGGGTTTCAAGATAAGTAAGCTTGAGTGTCTCAAAACTCTTTGTAAGAAGGGTGAACTCTTCTTCCTTAGTCTTGAGGGACACGGGTAGAAGCTCACAATCCTTAGAGAGAGAAGCATGAGATTTCACAAGCTTACTTTTCTCACTCATCAACTCCTCACAAGAGTCTTTAACCTTTTTCAAGGAGGCAAGTTCTTTAGCATGAACATCAATACTTGCACCAATTTTTAAGCATAGTTCATCATTTCGTGCTTCCTCATATTGGACTTTCCGCTCAAGGATTTCATATTTTTCATTTTCCTCGGTGACGAGGGTTTCGAGTTCCTTAATGGTGGTGGTGTGCTTACTCACCATCTCCCTAAGCATACGAAACATAGTGAGCTTCCTTCCTTTGAGAGAGCACATGAACTTATTTAGTTTAGCAAGCATGGTATCATCTATATCAACATCATCATAATTATCCTCCACATCAAGATATTCATCACAAGGAGTAGAAGGAGTGAAAAGAGGAGATTTTGACCATGGGGTTACCTTGACCTTGTCGGGAGAGTTTTGGTCCTCTCCATCTTCTACCACGGCCTTTGCCATTAGGCACCTGTGAGTGTTTCCCTTGTATTGTTTCATATAGTTGTAGGTGACAACATCACCACTATTTTTGACTAGCCTCAAGGTGTTTTGAGAATCTTGAGCAACTCCGGCAACACCACTAACATCATCTGGATCTGATTCTTCATGAGCAACCATTGCTTTCCCATCTCTCTTATTGAGCTTGGACTTCAAAGGATTTGGCAACTTCTTGGGAAAGGTCTTGGGAAACCTTGGTTTATCTTCTCTCATCTCATAAGGGCTGTCGTTGGAGAAGTGGTTGGTTTCTTCACAGTTGTAGCATTTTCTCACTTTCTTCTTCTGGAATCTTCCCTTGAATTTTCCCACACTAAACTTCTTGACAAAGAGGGCAATGTCTTCATATGAAGGGCTCTCATCGGAGTCAATCTCATCACCATCTTCATCATCATCATCATCATCTTCTTCTTCTTCTTCTTCTTCTTCTTCTTCTTCTTCTTCTTCTTCTTCTTCTTCACTTTGCTCTTCTTCACATACAAGCTTGGCCTTCAATGCAAGATTGATCTTTGATGTTGAGGTACCATGCATGGCAAGATGTTTTGTAGCATTTGCCTTTGACTCTTCAAATAGTTGGAAAGTGGATATGATGTCATCCGGAGTCATTTCCTTGAATCCATGGTGTTATCTTATGTCCCACACCATTTGGTGATGATATGGAGCAAGAGCATGAAGCAACTTGTCCACGAGAAATCGCTTAGTTAAGTTGAATCCATCTTGTGTATTGTCACAATCACAAGACTCGATGTCAGCGGTGAGAGTCATGAGACGCTCAAGGAGCTCCTTGGGAGATTCACCTTTCTACATACAAAAGTTTTGCAATTGACCCTTGGCAATTTCATATTGAGGAAGCCAGAGAGTAGATATACCGGCCTTGGTCCTCACAATGATATCACATAATTCCTTGGCACTTGTGATATGTATATATGGTCTCCTTTTCTTGTCAGTCATACCTCTCCTTATACACATGGTTGCGGTGTCGTTGAGATTATTGTCATATATTTCTATTGGTGTAATATTCTTCGGGTCAACAACTTGGTAACCATACTCCAAGATATCCAACATCTCATCATTGCCATATCAAAGATGATCCTGCATAGCAACTTTCCACAAAGCAAAATTGGTAGTATCATCAAGTAAAGGAGGTTTGCCTTGAGGGTTATACTTTGGTTTCTCAATTTGAGGTCTTGCATAAAGCCAAGGAACACCGGAGTGATCATTACTAGGAGGTTGTTGGCCAAGTGAAGGAGTAGGCACCATTGGCCTCGAGGTCGCACCACCCGAAAGTGGTGCAAGCATCGTGGTTAATGTAGCTAGTCTCAGTTGGACCAATGCCTCAAGAGAAGAATATTGCTCCTCCTTTTGCTTAGCAAGAGCCCGTTCCAGATCCTCAGAAGTGAAGGACTTGGCTTCCGTGGAATCTGCGCCCTTATCCTTTGGATCCATAACAAGGGGAGTCCCATCGGGGTTCATCTCGCTCTAGGGCGATTAAGCCACAAGAATAGAGCATGAGGCTCTGATACCAATTGAAAAGATCGAGATGGACCTAGAGGGGGGTGAATAGGTACAATTAAAAAATTTAATTGTTAGTTAGCAATTTTAGGCAATAAAGCGGAATATGAAAGTGAGCCTAACAATTGCAAGTAAGATGCTAAGAGCTACGCAAGGTAAGCAAGTACACAAGTATGAGAGTAAGCAACACAATATGATATAAGTAAGGACTAAGAGACAAGTAACCAAAAGTAGGAAGTTGGGGTTAGGAATAACCGCAACTCCAAAAGTAGGAAGTATGTCGATGTTCACTTCCTTGGAGGGAAGCTACGTCACCGTTTAGAGAGGTGGGTGTTACCACGAAGGCACACCAACGCCACGAAGGCCCACCCTATTCTATCTTTGAGATATCACCACGAAGGCCATTCCCAACCACTAGTGGTAGACCTTTAGGTGGTCTCCAAACCCTCACAAACTTTTCGAGGGGTAATCACAATGGTGGATTCCTCTCCGAATGACTCCTACAGCCTAGGAGTCTCCAACCTCCAAGAGTAACAAGAACGATGGGGAAAAGCTCATGACTTGCTCAAATCACGAATTACTTTGGTGCAAAGAAGGGGAATGAGTGGATCTAGCACTTGAGTGGACAAGTTCTCTCAAATGCTCTCAAATCCCTTAGGGATCTAAGATTTGGTGTAGGAGAGAGAGAGAGAGAGTTAAAAGTGTTCTTGAGGACGTTTGAAGTGAATGGTCAAACCTCCCATGGGATAAGTGAGAGGTATATATAGTATCCCTCAATAAGTGGCCATTGGAGGCACTGGAACACGTCAGTTGTCGGACGTCCGAGACATATCGGACGTGCGAGGCCTCGGCAGACATCGAACGTCCGATAGGGACCGGACGTCTGAGGCCACGTCACACACCAGACGTCCGACACGAACCGGACGTCCGATGTTTTGGCTATGTATAGAAAGTACCGGACGTCTGCTAGATACCGGACATCCAATGTTTTGGTTCTGTAGAGGAAATGCCGGACATCCGATATGCACCGGAAATCCGATGTTTTGGTTTTGTAAAGGAAATGCCGGACGTCCGGTAGACACCGGAAATCCGACGTTTTGTCTCTGTATTGGAAGTACTGGACGTCCGGTGGTGACCGGCCGTCCGACATGTCTCGGTCGTCCAACAGAGATAGTGTACAGAAGATGGTTGTTTAAAAGATGATTTGAGCAAGACTTTTGCGAGACCCCATGTTCCCCTCTTAATAGTGCGGGATCCCTAAACTCAAGAACAAACATAGAAAGGGCCTAAGCCAGTAGAATTGTTTCTTCGTTCTTGAGAAAGATAAGTATTTCTGTAGTCATAATCCATACACACAATCCAGAGGGGACAAACACCTGAGATATACTTGACAAACTTTGTTAATCGCATATGAGTATATTGTCATCAACATCAAAATACGATCAAAGGCATGATTGCACTTTCAATAATTACTACAAATCAAACAAATTATGAATAAACTGAGAATATGACAGCAAACCCTAATGATAGTAAACAATGTAAATAAGTATCTCAATGCAACCCTAATGATAGTAAACAAATTATGAATAAATTGAGATTTTGTATTTATAGAGAATATTTACCCTTACCCCTATTTAACAGACTATTACTGCCTAGTTAGACTAGACTTAATCCCTATTTCAAGTCAGAAATTACAATGTAAATAAATCAATACAAAATTGAATATTGATGACTGCCTAGCCCTAATCCTAGTTACAGAATATTGTTGCTAACCCTAATCCCCAAATAGAGGAAATCATATACCACAGTACCAATTTGGAGTTAGAACAAACATGGAGGTAGAAAACCCTAACCCTAATCCCTATTTTGAGTAAGCAAAAAAGGGAGATTGGGGAACTTACAACACACCACCGATTCCATGAGTCCACTGATGGGAGGTGCTAGGGTTTGCCACCCAAATATGCACCATCCGCAACCTTTGCTCCATCGATAACGTCGGCTCCGCAAAATCATCACCGTCGCTATAGTCCTCCGAGGTGGAGTAGCCGCCACCGCCGTCTATTCCTCCTACCGAGCCGTCGATGCCTAAGCGGGGGAGGTCGCCGCCGCTGCTGCCGTCATCGCTGCCGCCCTCGCCGCCTGCGAGAGTCGACGCCATCGTCTCACAGAGCAGAGCAGCCGCGGGGAAGAGGAGGGCTCGAGTGGAGGGAGGAGACGAGAGACCAGGTGACCAGACGAGCGACCGGGCATCTAAACTGTTCGAGCCAGACTCGTCACAGTCAGCATGCGGTCACGCGCCCACTGGACAGCGTGGCACCTGACAGGCAGGCCCAACCGGTCAGTTTCCCCGTCAATACGTATAAACAGGTGTTTTAGACTATTTTGCAATGCCTCGCCCCAGAGTTGGTACAGACACGTAAAAATTACCAAACTTAGTAACAATCTTCTTGTGAAAGGATCGATATGGTTGACTAGAGGGGGGTGAATAGGCAACTAACAAATGTTAGCTTTTCTTAACCAAATTAAACTTAGCAACAATATAGGTTGTCTAGATATGCAACTAGGTGGGCAACCTATATGATGCAACAATAATAAGCACACAAGCAAGCAAGCTATGAAACCCAACAAAAGCTTGCACAAGTAAAGGTAAGAGATAACCACAAGTGGAACCGGTGGAGAAAGGGAGTGATACCGAAGTTCCTTCCCTTTGAGGGGAAGTACGTCTCCGTTAGAGCGGTGTGGAGGCACAATGCTCCCCAAGAAGCCACTAGGGCCACCGTATTCTCCTCACGCCCTCACACAATACAAGGTGCCGTGATTCCACTAGTGGTGCCCTTGAAGGTGGCGACCGAACCTTTACAAACAAGGTTGGGGCTATCTCCACAACCGAATTGGAGGCTCCCAATGACACCACGAAGCTTCACCACAATGGACTATGGCTCCGCGGTGACCTCAACCGTCTAGGGTGCTCAAACACCCAAGAGCAACAAGATCCGCAAGGGATTAGTGGGGGGAATCAAATTTCTCTTGGTGGAAGTGTAGATCGATGCCTTCTCAACCAAATCCCTAGGAAATCAACAAGTTTGATTGGCTAGGGAGAGAGATAGGGCGGAAATGGAGCTTTGAGCAACAATGGAGCTTGGGAGGAAGAGGTGAGTCTTCTTGGGGGAGAAGACTTCCCTTATATAGTGGAAGAACAAATCCAACTGTTATCCACCAACTCTGCCCGCGACATGCGGTACTACCGCATGAGACCTGCGGTACTACCGCACGGCCTTGCAGTACTACCGCGGGCATGGCAGGAGCCAGACTTAACCCTGTTGCATATAGCAACGGGCGGTAGTACTGCCGGAGCGGTACTACCGCACGCCCTTGCGGTACTGCCGCAAGGCAGGGTTCAGACTAGTTGGGGAAGAGCGCTGTCACAGCCCTATAGCTCTAGCCTTTGCTTGACTCTCCATGATCATGTGCATCATGTCTAATTTTCTTTTAAACTTGAAATGGGGTTGTTCAAACCCTAGCACCAAGTGAACTCAACTAGGTTCAAATTAAAATCTTTTTCAATGAACCCAAAATGCCCTTTAGGAAAGTTCATCATTTTTCGATTGGTTAAAAACCTCTGCCAAAAATGTTGCACATATTTCTAGGACCATTCTGGATTTTTGAATTAAATCATAAAGTATTTGCATTTGGGCATTTAAATGCTACTAATTATTTTAAATGTACAAATAATCCTAAACTGAAATGTTCCATGTTGTTTATATCCTAAACAGTGGGCATGAGAAGTTTGGTGATTTCTGAAAGAGCCTAGCTATTTTTTAATAAAGCCACCAAGCTGCAGAAAATAGAAAACAGAATTAAATGGAAGAGAGAGAGAGAGAGAGAGAGAGAGAGAGAGGCCGCAGGACAACTTACCTAGCTGGGCCGGCCCAACTGGCCCAACTACGAGTCATCACTGACCTGCCGCTAGGAAGACAGTGTGCGCGTGGCCACCACACGCCGGCACGCGCCCCGGCCACCTCCTGCTTGCCGCCGAGCCTCTGGACGCGTGGATGAACGCCTCGGTGTCGTCCCGATCCGCCCGACCTCTCACACTCTCCCCCTTCGTTCCCCCTCGCCTCCTTTTTTCCATGGCCGAGAGCCGTGCGAGCTCGCCGTCGTGAACCTCGCGGCCACAGCCTCCCCCACGCCCCGCGAAGTGCCATGAAGCTCCGCCGTGACCTATTCTCCCTCTCTGTCGAGCCACTCCCCGCCGGACGCCCTGGAGCCTCGCCAACGCCGCCGTTTCCGACCTCGGGTGCCGGCGATCCCCGTCGTCGATTCGCCATCGTCAGTGCCTCCCCGGGCCCGCTGAGCCCTCCATTGGAACCCCTGTGAGCTCCTCTCCGTTTCCTCCCTACCCCCTTGCTCGAGTTCGTCCCATAACCGCTGCCCCGCGAGCTCCCGTGCCGCCGTCCACCATTGTCGTTGCACGTGTAGCCTCTGAGCTCCTCTGCATGTAGTCGTGACCCTGGCGTGCTCCTGGTGATCCCAGGGTGCCGTTGAGCCCCTCTCCTTGCTCGCTCGTGCCCCGCAGCGCCTAACTGCCGATGGCCGTACTTCGGTCGCCGCCGCGAGCTCGTTTCCGACGAGCTCGGGCCACCTCAACCCCTGCCGCTTGCCCCGTTGGATGCGTGAGTCCGCCATCTCCGCATAGTGCCCTCCGCCGCTCGAATGTCGTCGGAGGCGGTTTTCTGACGCCCTCCGCCGCGTTCGGCCTCGTCGGCGGCTAACTGCCGGTGGGTTTGACCCAAGCCCATCGGGTTTGACCTCCCCGGGTCGTTGACAAGTGGTCCCTTGCCCCTTTTTAATTTAGGTTAGGGTTAGTTTAGTGCTAATTAATCATGTTAACTAGAGTAGTCATTGACATGTGGGACCGTGTCCCACTAACACTTTTAGTTAGGATTAAATTAGAACTAACAGTCTCTCTTAGTTAGTTAGACACTGACGTATGGGTCCCACTCATCAGGTTTGACCTAGACCGACCCGTTGACCTGCTGACGTCACTGTGACGTAATGCTGATGCAATAAAACAGAAAATGTTATAAACTTCAGAAAATCATAGAAAATAATCTATAACTCCAATGAAAATAATTTATATATGAAAAATGATCAGAAAAATTGGCATTATCATGCATGTTTGAGAATTTATGCCTGCTGATCAGGTCAAATCAATTAAATGCCATTTGAATATTAACATATGGAGTTTGAATTTGAACCCTTGGTTCAAATAAACTTCATTTAATATGGTTGCTAGTTGCATTAGCTCAACCAATAGCATATTGCCATGTCATGATCATGCTTCATATTGTCGCATTGCATTGATTGTGTTCTCTCTTGTTTGCCGGTGTTTGTCCCCTCTCAGTAGACATTGTTCCGACGATGTGATCGATGACACTGATGAAGACACAGTGATATCTTCAGAAGTGCCAGGCAAGCAAAACCCCATTGAGAATTCCGATACAATCCCACTCTCTCGCTCTTGCTCTCTTTTACTGCATTAGGACAACAACGTTTCAACTGCTATTTGCTGCGGTAGCTGAACCCCTTCTCCTCTACATGACCTGTCATTGCCACAGTAAATAGTTGAAACCCACTAACATGAGTAGGAGTTGTTTGAGCCATGTCGTGCCTACTCATTTATGCTTTATGGTTATGCCTGCCATTGCTTAGAGTTGTGTCAGGTCTGATTCATCGGGGATGAATTGGAATGTGGTCATCATGTCCTACTGTTGATAGCTAAGTGTGTGAACGTGTTTTGGTAAAGGTAGCGATGGGAGGCCATGAAGGAGTACATGGTCGGTTGTCTCATTGAAACCGTCCTCGGGAACTGAGTTCTATGTTGGTTGATCCATGAACAGCTACTACCAGCTCCGGGCACTCCAAGCTCTCTCGACTTAATAATCAACCTAATCTCTGTCCAGGAGTTGCAACTAGTTTCTGGTGTTTGTAGTTTACTGGAGGTCGTGCGCAGCACTAACCCTAGGGGTGGGCTGTGACGCGGCAGGTACGTGGCCCGGTGTACCGAGTCGCCCGTTTGGGGCCGTGAGCGACACCCCGGCCAGATCTCCCCACGGATGGAACCCAAATAGGCGATAAACCTGGACTAATGACTTGTGTGGTTAGTCAGGTCGTGGCTGAAACCCTCGTTGGGCTTCCACTTGAAGGTTGTCGAGTACATGTCGTGTAAACGGAGATAAGTGGTGGGAGCGTGTGTGAAGAAGTACACCCCTGCAGGGTTATATATGATCTATTCCAATAGCCGTGTCTGCGGTAAAGGACTTCTGGGTTACCTGTACAGTTCATAGACAACTGAAAGTGCATACTCTAAAATCCGCAAGATAAGTGTGAGTGCTATGGATGGCCTTCTCATAGGGAGACGGGAGCGGATCCATAGTGGTGTATTGATTGGTGAATATGTGGACTCGTGTGCGCCACTTCAAAAGATTTACTTGCAGTCATAGTTCAGGATAGCCACCGAGTCAAAGATGGCTTGCTGCAGTCAAACTCCACCATCCCTTTGTTGATACTGATGCATATGTAGCTAGTTCTGATGTAAGTCTTGCTGAGTAGCTTTGTACTCACGTTTGTTTAATTTATGTTTTTGCAGAGAGACTACAGTCTCACTAGTGGTTTCGCGTGGACTTCGACGTTTAGCTTGTTACCTCAGCTACGATCTTGTACCCTTGGGAGGGTCTTGTAGATTTTTTTTGACTATAAACAGTAGGGTAAAACCCCACTGCAATTTTTAATAATTAAAAGGGGGGGGTCTTGTAGATAGTCAGGCTTCTCAGCCTTTTTCATTTGTAATTGTCTGTACTCAGACATGTTATGCTTTCGTTGCCTATATGCTCTGTATGTTGGGTCATGTGACCTTTGTTTGTAATAAATGTTATGATGGCTCTTCTGGGCCTTTATCTATATGAGTTGTTGATTTATGTTGTGATGCCATGTTGTACAACACATACTTGCATGTTATGCGTACGTGTAATGTGTATTGCTATGTGTGGGATCCGACACCTAGTTGTTTACCCTTGGTAGCCTATTTTAGAGCGAAATGCCTCCTAGTGCTTCCACTGAGCCTTGGTAGCTTGCTACTGCTCCGGAACACTTAGGCTGGCCGGCATGTGTCCTTCTTCGTTCCTGAGTCTGTCCCTTAGGGGAAATGTCACGCGTTGTTCCTTTAAGTCCTTGTAGCTTGCTACGACTTGGGTTCATACGTTGATGACCGACACGTTCGTTGCTGCGTCATGTATGTCTGTCTCTGTAATTTAGCGCTACTTTTGGTTTATAACTAGTCATGTCGGCCCGGGTTCTCTATCATATGGATGCTAGAGACACTATCATATATGTGTGCCAAAATACGCAAACGGTCCCGGGCCAGGTAAGGTGGCACCCGTGGGGATACCGTGCGTGAGGCCGCAAAGTGATATGATGTGTTACATGCTAGATCGGTGTGACTTAGGATCGGGGTCCTGACAGCTTTGGTACCAGAGCCTGACTGCCTGTAGGATTACCAAGCCAAACTGGTCAAAGTTGAGTCTAGAAACTCTTTAGTTATATAGGGGAATTGATGGTGGAAGGGAACGTAAGGCTCTTTTACTCCTTTACCTCATGACCTTCTGATCTGAGTCAACCTCTTCTTTTCTACGGGGATTAACAAACTAGGATTCTCATTCTATTTATCAGGATCACATTAATGGTGGATTCAACCCTCAGTTCAGTTCCTACTACTTCTGTGTGTTCAACTGTTGGTCTCAGAACCTTGACATTGTGATGTTAAGTGATTATGCTACCTTTGCTTGGATCTCAAAATCTTTTTGGGCATTTGCAGCCGTTATGCTGTCCGAGTCATCCCAGGTTTCTAAATAGTCTGATGCAATTGCAAATCCCTTCTTCCTATTCCCTATGCTCCTTTGGGCCAGATTAACCACACTAACCAGTGTGTTGATGTACTCTGTTATCTCGACAAATATGTTGGAGTTATTATTATGACCCTAGGTGTCTTAGAGAATCACCCACTAATCTAGCAATACTCTATATTCCTAGTGTGATGATTCTGGCCATCATTCTCAAAAGCATCTCGTGATGCCATTTAGTTAGTAGGTATTCTACTCCTCGGTTCTTGAACCCGAGATTCACGCTACTTACTTCATGTTGATAGTGTTTGCTCGTTCCTTTAGGATATTAGTAACCTTGTGATAGTCCTCGAGGTTCGTGGTTATCATTCTTCTAATACCACGAACCATCATGGCAGAAGTTCTTCTAGACCAAAAGATCACAACTAGAGTGCTCTTGATGAGTTCACTATTCCACATTGTGACTCTGCCAATTCTACCTTTCTACATGGGTTATCCGGAAGAAATATGTTGAGAGATCGACATGCTAAACTATGCATCCACAACTCAGAAAGTTATATGTTCCTTTGAGTTATCCCTCTGAAGGTGTACTATGACCCCGTCTATCAGTTGATAGTCAAGAGTATGTGTGCATTCGTTCATCGGTACCTATTACTCCCCTGGTTAGTCAAGCCATTCTATTCCGGAATGACTTGGAGAAACAAACTCCGGTACCTCATCCATTCCTAGGATTGAGTCAAAGCAGTTGTATTCTGCAGATCAAAATGCCAATCCGGCTTTTGTGTTGTTCTACCTTGGAGTATTACCCTCTTTTATGTCAAGAATGTCATGGGAATTGCAGAACCTCCTATGAACTCTTGATACAGTGATACTTCTCGCCATCATCGTTCATTTTCGGTCTCCTTGTTTTGTAACTGGAATACTGACAAGTGAATCATGATGTGTGAAATCAATACTCCTAGCAACTCTATTGCTTGGTAGCAAAAGGACGATAATTTCATTCTTGGCGTGATGGATACTGAATCATCATTCTAAGATTGATTGTGCTACCTAGTCCATTTTTCTGGTGCACTCTTCGATCAATGAGTTAGGATTGTGTCAATCTCTCGCTCTTTTGATCATACCGTCTTGCATTGAAAAGAAAGATTGTTCTCGAGCTTCATAGCATATCGGTGGTTCGTGATTTCCGAATATCTTCTCGGAAGTATTACCAGGTTGTTCCTTGGCCGCTATGTTGAGTTCGTGATCAAGTTGGTTTTCTTGTAAACCACCCCTTCTCCAAGAATCTATGTTGGATACCCTGAACTAGTTGGTTAAGCTTAACAACAACTTGGAGAGTTGGAAGATAAAAGCTTGTCTGACTTAGTTCCTTCCAAGGGATATCTTTTGTGTGTGTGTTGAAGAAAGATGATATCTTCATCGATTGATCCTCGTGATCAATTGTTGGATCTATTGTCTTGTCCAAACTTTGATTTTAGTGTGGGCTATCATCAAGTCAAATCAGAACCAATGTTATTCATAATGTTGTCTTACTCGTGGTTGTTCCCTCGAGCATACACCATTATATCTTTTGGGTCTGACCAATGCTATCACGTTGTTCACATAATTGTGGAACCCCACTTATATGGAAACCTGGATGAATTGTTGTTGAGCCCATCAGCAACATTGTTATCCTTTTCCATGATTTGTGTTGAACACCCAGCTAGTATTGGAAAACTTTGTAACCATTGCCTTCATGTTGCGTTCATGAGGTATGTGTTGGTGCAAGAAGTGACTCTCTCCCAGTTCACGTGCATTAGGTGTAAGTTGCCGCCATGAATTCGAGAAAGTTAGTTTTGCTTCCTCCGGAATCATCCCAAGTCAGTCATGCACGTGCGAAGTATACTATGGCTTGAGAGATTAGCTACCTCCATCCCATCGGTATATCCTAGCACACCAAGCCACTGATTGATTTGTACAAAGAAAAGAAGTTCATGCGCTAATCCTGAAGGGCCCGGACGGACATGCACAAGACTTCGTTATCTTCAATGATGGTACCCAATCAGAACTCGGTAGTGTTTCGTTGTAAGACTACTATGTAGTCATGCTTGTCTTGGACAACATGTTCACATGTATGTAGCAGAATCAACTCATGTTTTGGAGCTTGCTATCGTAGTTCACTCCCCGAGAATCTCACAATGCCGTCTCGTCGAATTATGTTGCAAAATTTCATTTTCCTTTCTAGACTTGATGAGTCTGGAATATCCTGACACCAACCAGATCTGAATCTCAGGCAGATATGATGGTTGGAACATTCCGACATTTGCATTTTGTTCCCAACTTGCACCTCAGTAATTGTTGTCCAGGATCATCTTCAAAAGTGGACTTGCCATGGGTCCCATCCATTTCCGATGATGAGCAAAATCATCCGTGGTGTTGTCTTCAACAAGGTAGTCCACATCATCATTCCTAGTCCGACTATGTCATTCTTTGGACTCCCTCAAATGGTCGCTTGAGTTTTGCTTTAGGTTGGTATAGAGAATTTCCATGATCTCTATATCAAAAGTAATTCTTTTGCCACTTAAGGGAATAATTCTACGAGTCACCTTCTCTAAGGTGCCCTATCTGGTGACATCGATCACCATCTTCTCAAGTGTGGAATTATTGCCTACCAAGTGAACCTTCATCATTTGTTTCACTCCATCCCTCTGGATGTGTGTTCCGTGTCTGAGCTCAAGAGATGTTTCAACGTCTCACTCCATGAGTTGATCTTGAGTTGCTCGATCTTTCTGGAGAACAAATTTTGTAGAGTTTCTTTCGCCGTCACTGTGTTGGACAAAGATCTCGAAAGCAAGGATGCCAGGATCAACATGAGGCAAGCAATCAACACTCATATGAAGGACACTTGGATCATGAAGATTGTGTTAGTTAGTGTCCCCTCTGATTTCTTACCTCACGTCTTGAATCTCAGGACGAGATTCTTATTTAGTGGGGGTGATTTGTCACAGCCCTATAGCTCTAGCCTTTGCTTGACTCTGCATGATCATGTGCATCATGTCTAATTTTCTTTTAAACTTGAAATGGGGTTGTTCAAACCCTAGCACCAAGTGAACTCAACTAGGTTCAAATTAAAATCTTTTTCAATGAACCCAAAATGCCCTTTAGAAAAGTTCATCATTTTTGGATTGGTTAAAAACCGCTGCCAAAAGTGTTGCACATATTTCTAGGACCATTCTAGATTTTTGAATTAAATCATAAAGTATTTGCATTTGGGCATTTAAATGCTACTAATTATTTTAAATGTCCAAATAATCCTAAACTGAAAAGTTCCATATTTTTTATATCCTAAACAGTGGGCATGAGCAGTTTGGTGATTTCTGAAAGAGCCTAGCTATTTTTTAATAAAGCCACAAAGCTGCAGAAAAATAGAAAACAGAATTAAATGGAAGAGAGAGAGAGAGAGAGAGAGAGAGAGAGAGAGAGAGAGAGAGGCCGCAGGCCAACTTATCTGGCTGGGCCGGCCCAACTGGCCCAACTGGCCCAACTGCCAGTCATCACTGACCTCCCTCCAGGAGGACAGTGTGCGCGTGGCCACCGCACGCCGGCACGCGCCCCGGCCACCTCTTGCTTGCCGTCGAGCCTCTGGACTCGTGGATGAACGCCTCGGTGTCGTCCCGATCCGCCCGACCTCTCTCACTCTCCCCCTTCGTCCCCCCTCGCCTCCTTTTTTCCATGGCTGAGAGTCGCGCGAGCTCGCCGCTGTGAACCTCGCGGCCACAGCCTCCCCCACGCCCCGCGAAGTGACCAAAAGCTCCGCAGTGACCTATTCTCCCTCTCTGTCGAGCCACGCCCCGCCGGACACCCTGGAGCCTCGCCAACGCCGTTGTTTCTGACCTCGGGTGCCGGCAATCCCCATCGTTGATTCGCCGTCGTCAGTGCCTCCCCGGGCCCGCTGAGCCCTCCATTGGAACCCCTGTAAACTCCTCTCCGTTTCCCCCCTACCCCCTTGCTCGAGTTCGTCCCGTAACCGCTGCCCCGCAAGCTCCCACGCCACCGTCCTTCAATGTCATTGCACGCGTAGCCTATGAGCTCCTCTGCCTGTAGTCGTGACCCTAGCGTGCTCCTGGTGATCCCAGGGTGTCGTTGAGCCCCTCTCCTTGCTCGCTCGTGCCCCACAGCGCCTAACGGCCGATGGTCGTACTCCGGCCGCCGCCGCGAGATCGTTTCCGATGAGCTCGGGCCACCTCAACCCCTGCCGCTTGCCCTGTTGGATGCGCAAGTCCGCCAGCTCCGCATAGGTGCCCTCCGCCGCTCGAATGGTCGTCGGAGGCAGTTTTCCGACGCCCTCCGCCGCGTTCGGCCTCGCCGGCGGCTAACCGCCGGTGGGTTTGACCCAAGCCCACCGGGTTTGACCTCCCCGGGTCGCTGACAAGTGGGCCCTGGCCCCTTTTTAATTTAGGTTAGGGTTAGTTTAGTGCTTATTAATCTTGTTAACTAGAGTAGTCATTGACATGTGGGCCCGTGTCCCACTGACACTTTTAGTTAGGATTAAATTAGAACTAACAGCCTCTGTTAGTTAGTTAGACACTGATGTATGGGTCCCACTGGTCAGGTTTGACCTGGACCGACCTGCTGACGTCACTGTGACGTAATGCTGATGCAATAAAACATTTTCTGGATTTAGTTCTTTTTAAATAACCAGGAAATTTCAAAAAGTGTTATAAACTTAAGAAAATCATAGAAAATAATCTATAACTCCAATGAAAATAATTTATATATGAAAAATGATCAGAACAATTCAAGGAATCTGTTTATGGCATTATCATGCATGTTTGAGAAACTTATGCCTGCTGATCAGGTCAAATCAATTAAATGCCATTTGAATATTAACATATGGAGTTTGAATTTGAACCCTTGGTTCAAATCAACTTCATTTAATATGGTTGCTAGTTGCATTAGATCAACCAACAGCATATTGCCATGTCATGATCATGCATCATATTGTCGCATTGCATTGATTGTGTTCTCTCTTGTTTGCCGGTGTTTGTCCCCTCTCAGTAGACGCAGTTCCGACGATGTGATCGATGACACTGATGAAGACACAGTGATATCTTCAGAAGTGCCAGGCAAGCAAAACCCCATTGAGCATTCCGATACAATCCCACTCTCTCGCTCTTGCTCTCTTTTACTGCATTAGGACAACAATGTTTCAACTGCTATTTGTTGTGGTAGCTGAACCCCTTTTCCTCTGCATGACCTGTCATTGCCACAGTAAATAGTTGAAACCCACTAGCATGAGTAGGAGTTGTTTGAGCCATGTAGTGCCTACTCATTTACGCTTTATGGTTATGCCTGCTATTGCTTAGAGTTGTGTCAGGTCTGATTCATCAAGGATGAATTGGAATGTCGTAATCATGTCCTACTGTTGATAGCTAAGTGTGTGAACACGTTTTGGTAAAGGTAGCGATGAGAGGCCATGTAGGAGTACATGGTGGGTTGTCTCATTGAAACCGTCCTCAGGAACTGAGTTCTGTGTTGGTTGATCCATGAACAGCTACTACCACACATCGGGCTCTGGGCACTCCAAGCTCTCTCGACTTATTAATCAACCTGATCTCTGTCGAAGAGTTGCAACTAGTTTCTGGTGTTTGTAGTTTATTGGAGGTCGTGCGCAGCGCTGACCCTAGGGGTGGGCTGTGATGCGGCAGGTATGTGGCTCGGTGTATCGAGTCACCCGTTTGGTGGCTCGGGAACCCTGTACACATCGTTTGGGGCCGTGAGCGACACCCCGGCCGGATCTCCCCACGGATGGAACCCAAATAGGCGATAAACCTGGACAAGGGACTTGTGAGGTTAGTCAGGTCGTGGCCGGCGCCCTCGCTGGGCTTCCGCTTGAAGGTTGGCGAGTACATGTCGTGTAAACGGAGATAAGTGGTGGGAGCGTGTGTGAAGAAGTACACCCCTGCAGGGTTATATATGATCTATTCGAATAGCCGTGTCCGCGGTAAAGGACTTCTGGGTTACCTGTACAGTTCATAGACAAGTGAAAGTGGATACTCTAAAATCCGCAAGATAAGTATGGGTGCTATGGATGGCCTTCTCGTAGGGAGACGGGAGCGGATCGATAGTGGTGTATTGATTGGTGAATATGTGGACTCGTGTGCGCCACTTCAAAAGAGTTACTTGCAGTCATAGTTCAAGATAGCCATCGAGTCAAAGCTGGCTTGCTGTAGTCAAACTCTACCATCCCTTTGTTGATACTGATGCATATGTAGCTAGTTCTGATGTAAGTCTTGCTGAGTAGCTTTGTACTCACGTTTGCTTAATTTATGTTTTTGCGGAGAGACTACAGTCTCACTAGTGGTTCCGCGTGGACTTCGACGTTTAGCTTGTTACCTCAGCTACGATCGTGTACCCTAGGGAGGGTCTTGTAGATAGTCAGGCTTCTCAGCCTTTTTCATTTGTAGTTGTCTGTACTCAGACATGTTATGCTTCTGTTGCCTGTATGCTCTGTATGTTGGGTCATGTGACCTCTGTATGTAATAAATGTTATGATGGCTCTTCTGGGCCTTTATCTATATGAGTTGTTGAGTTATGTTGTGATGCCATGTTGTACAACACATACTTGCATGTTATGCGTACGTGTAATGTGTATTGCTATGTGTGGGATCCGACACCTAGTTGTTTATCCTTGGTAGCCTATTTTACAGTGAAATGCCTCCTAGTGCTTCCACTTAGCCTTGGTAGCTTGCTACTACTCCGGAACACTTAGGCTGGCCAGCATGTGTCCTTCTTCGTTCATGTGTCTGTCCCTTAGGGGAAATGTCACGCGTTGTTCCTTTAAGTCCTTGTAGCTTGCTATGACTTGGGTTCATACGTTGATGACCGACACGTTCGTTGCTGGGTCATGTATGCCTGTCTCTGTAATTTAGCGCCACTCTTGGTTTATAACTAGTCATATCAGCCCCGGTTCTCTATCATATGGATGCTAGCGACACTATCATATATGTGTGCCAAAATACGCAAATGGTCCCGGGCCAGGTAAGGTGGCACCCGTGGGGATACCATGCGTGAGGCCGCAAAGTGATATGATGTGTTACATGCTAGATCGGTGTGACTTAGGATCGGGGTCCTAACAAGCGCGGACTAATAAAATTTCATCAGCGACTACTTCCGCAGAATTTCGATCGATGCAAAAACCCGGCACGGTACTACCGCTCGCCAGGAGCGGTACTACCGCGTAGGAGGCGGAAGTAAGAAATTACTTCCGCTCCTACTTCCGCGCTAGCCATGATGCTGAGGTATGGCTCACGGTACTACCGCGCCCTTGGCACGGTACTACCGCGATGTGGGGTACTACCATAGCCACGGAGCGATACTACCGTGGGACCCTGCGGTACTACCGCTCCCTTGAGCGGTACTACCGCATGCCTCCGAGTAGTAGTAGTAGAAAGCCTCTGTTTTTGTATAGACAAAGAAAATAGTTGATGCTCCTAAGATGCGAAGGAAAGTTGGTGAAAATGAATAGATGTGTACGTGCTGATTCCACCCTAACCTTTCCGAAGCGGACCCCCTCTTAATAGTACGGCTTTCCTATGACTCAATTCCACCGAAAAAGAAACAAAAGGATACGCCGGCTTCGATAGGTTCCGAGGGGAACTTAATCGTCTTGTGCCTAGACATAAGATATCTGAAATGCTCAATACACAGGATTAATCCGCAAAAGCATTGTCATCAATCACCAAAACCACTTAGGGAGAAATATGCCCTTACAGCTTGCAATCCCCCAATTGTGGTACTTTTGTGCAATTAACTCACCTTTTCATGCATCATGTAGATCATGAACCACCCGAGAGTGTCACCGGCATCAAGGGGCTCGTCCACAAGAGCATGCAGAAGCTGATGAAACTTAAATATCGTCATAGGTTTGTTGATTAGATCCAGCAACTCAAGTTCCTTGTGAGCGGAACATATGAGCGGCATCTCAAGTACAAGATCGATGACTCCAGTCCTGGTGGCATGCACACCGAGATTGATCCCCACTTGCCAGCACTCTATGTGGATGCGGAGAAGCTTGTGGTTGTTGATGGTCCAAGCGAAGAATGATAATCGGTCGGTTCATCGATGAAGAGAGCGATCCGATGAAGTAGTGCAGGGTTGTCTCTATTTTTGGCTCTAGAGGTTCAGGCAAAACTACTATTGCTAATCAGGTGTACCAGAAAATTAAGGGTAAATTTTTCCTGTTCTGCCTTTGTCTCTGTATCACGAAAGCCTACCATGGTTAACATCCTGAGGGATTTGCTCCTGGAAATCAAGAACACTGGCAGAAAATCTGACAAATACCTGTCAACAAGATCATGCAGTGAGCGATATCTTATCGATAGTCTAAGAGCACATCTCGAAAATCAAAGGTAAACTGCTCAAATTTTGTACACATGTTTTACTATAGTAACTAAAATATTTCATCTATACAATTTTTTTTGTATTTCATGGGTTAAATTGCCACAAATAAACTTGATTAGAAACTCAAAAGAACAAATAGATATGGTAACATTCTCTCTATTGATATGATGATTCATAACATTTTTGGCAAGTCTCCTATTTTTGCCAAAGCTATTTTCATTTTCACTAAATGTGTTGTTCAAACCCATATATACACGCATGATGGTCCAGGTAGTTGCTGTGAAAATTAAGTTGACATCAGGTTTCAAGAAATCCAAATATACACGTATGGCCCTTTTTACTATGGATCATGGGGAAAAAGATCTCTTACAACAGGAATTACTTTATATGTTAATGGCAATTTAAGTTCATGGAGCTTGGCATTTGTAGTTTATGTATCATGGCAAATTATCTCTCTTTTGCAACAATGGTAAAAAAGACTTTCTAATGGAACATGACAACTTAAGTTCACGGAGCTTGGCAAATGTAGTTTATGGGACATGGCAAATTTTGTTATGTTACACTCATGGCATTTTAACTTCACACCCCATGCAAAATTTATTTTAAAGTCCATGGCAAATTAACTATACAACTCATGGAAAAATTTAACCATAGTCCATGGCAAATTTGACCTTAATCCATGGCAATTTAACTTTCACAGCCCATGGGAATTTTATTTTTATAGTGCATGGGAAAATTAACCTTACAACCATGGAAATTTAACTTTAGAGCCATGGAAAATTTTGCTCATAGCCCATGGCATTTTTTAACCTTTTCACATGGCAATTTATTTTAAAAACCCATGGCAATTTTAATTTAAAGTCCACGGAAAATTAACCTTTAAACCATGGAAAATTAACTTCAAATCCCATAGCAATTTGATTCCACCACCCATCAAAAATTTATTTTATATTTACCATGGAAAATCTACCTAATGTACCGTGAAATTTCGATCATGTGGCACACGAATTATGCATATTGTTGCCATCATGCCAAATAGATATATCTAATGCGGCTTATAAACATTTTTATAACCTTTTGCATCTTGATCTTTGATTTTGTTTTTTTCAAAACTTTTTGCCATGCTTTTAGATGGCAAATTTCCAAGCATTTTTATGTCATGCTTTTTTGCCTTGTCCATTTTGTAATATGTTTCATATTTGCCATCATGTTTATTAACCACACCGCAAAACTTAAAGTCTCTTTACTATTTAATTTTTTCCACGACAATTTTTAGCATTTGCGTGATTTTCTTGGCATCTTATAGTAACATTTCGTAAATTCTTGGTTTGTATAGGCCAAATTGTTTGTACTCTACATGCCTCCCATTGGACGCTCGGGAGATGTTGGGTTTCAAATTGAAACTAGGCATATCCACTTCAAACTGACTGCACTTCAATGAAGTTCAGTTCGCACCATGGCCAACACCGTCACCGCGAGGTTCGGTGTCGTCCATTTTGTCACACCAACTGTCAAAACGGTGGGTGTGACTAAGGTTGGCGTCTTCGTCTAGAGCCATTCGCCCAACAAGTCTTGGGCGAGGAAAGGGCCACGGTCGAGCACGCCATTGACATGGACGATGATCGTGTGTAGGAGTTTGTATGCTTCTTCGTTCACCACAGTGAGCACCTTCAAAACAATGCACGGGTCATAGAGCCATCCGTTCACCTTCAGCTTGTCCCTATCCTCCGGAAACACGATGTCAATGAGCCCGCAATCGAGCTCCTTCAACATGCCATTGGCGGCGGCCGATTCCCACGCCTCTTCGGGAGCCCTTGGAAGCTCCATTGCATCTTATACTCCAGAGCACCCGAAGCGCATGCATTGCTCAGTTCCATCGGCCAAACTTGATCCAGGCGCCGACGCACCGCACCTGAATCAATGCATCCATCACACGTGTGCACCACTCGTAGTTGGGGAATGTGAACCACATATCATGCACAAAGCCTCTGAGTGCAATTTACTACTCAGTTAAATTGTGTGAAATTGTGTTGCATATCCATGCAATGAGCTGAAATGGAGTCTTATAAATACCCCCTCAATTCCATAATGTAAGACGTTTTTTGGCATTAGTATAGTGTCAAAAAAATCTTACATAATGAGACAAAGGGAGTAATAAATACATAAGATAGGAGAGATTTTTTTATAAGGTGCTAGTTTAGGGATTTTGACTTCCCACAATAAAGCCATTACAAAAATTTAAATAACCCTTTGTTTTTTTTTTCACAGCTCGCATTTCAAAGTATTTGATCCTAAACTTTACGGACATATATATCACATCCTTGTATTTTTGGTAAAAAATCAGATTTCTATTTTTGAACCGAGAAATTTGAATTTTGAATCTTAAGAAAAAAATCAGCCTCCATGGAGGCCGGACTCAAATCGCTCTACTCCCTTTAAAACCATTATAAAGGCCCAATCTTTTAGCGAATCTGCTAGCCGCTCAAGACTTCCACTATCTTGGTGTTTCCTATAATACAATGCGGAGCGATGCCGGAGACGCGACAACAGTTGCAGTTGCGACAGTCGGCTCTTCTCCAACGTGTTCGTGGAATTGCCTCAATTGGTTTGTTTTTGTAAAGTCAAAAAACTACATCGGGGCCTGGTGGTGTACATGACGGGCAGCAGGTGGTTTGTTCGGTGATCTTCCGCAGCGTCAACAATGCCTTGCTCTCCTTCGGTGGCAAGTGGGTTGAGTTTGACATTCACCTACGGATGGTGATGACATCACTAGAGAGATGGCGATGGCGCTTGCATGCTATCTCATTTGTTCGAATCAAAAGTGATCGATGCCTTTGTCGATGGTTACAGAGAGAATTTATATCCCCTGGAGAGACACGATGATCCCGAAGAGATGCATCGGTTCCAGGCGGATGGGAGAGAAGCGACGTTGCGCCACTGGACACAGGCGTCCGTGTGGGCGTAATCGTGCACTCGATGGACAAGGGGAGATTTCCCTAAATTACAGATTATTTTTAATCTTAACACTACCCCTAATCTACGCTTGACCATGTAGAATCATCTTCACGATTGTCCGGGGAGCTCTATCATCTCAAAAGATCCTCCTTCAAAAGTTCTTCATAAAATCTTTGATGAGATCCTGAAACATATACTCACGACGAAAGATAGCATAATATGATGTCATTTAAATAAGGATATCTCAAGAAGAGACTCCTCCTGACACCTGCAAGTCCCTAAGTCGTCGCATACCAATTCCATGAACATATTTCTGGAATATTGAATTTGGTAGAGACTTAGTAAATAAATCTGCAAGGTTGTCCCATGATTTGACTTGCAGAATGCTTATTTTCCCGCTTTTCTGAAGATTATGGGGAAAACCCATTTAGGAGAAATATGCTGGTGATATTGCTCTTGATGTATCCTGTTTGCATTTGTGCAACACAGGCAGCATTATCTTCATAGATAATGGTAGGTGATTTTATCGAACCAATTCCACATGACTGTTGTATGTGGTTTATCATTATGCGAAGCCATACACATTCACATGTCGCTTCAAATAATGAAATTATTTCAGAATGATTGGTAGATGTTGCCACCAGAGTCTGCTTTGAAAATTTCCATGATATAGCAGTACCACCATGTAGGAACACAAAACCGGTTTGAGATCTGGCATTGTGGGGATCAGACAAATAACCGGCATCTGCATATCCAATCATATCAGAGTCCAGATTTCTCTGGAACTGGAAAAATAGGCCAAGGTCCTTTGTGCCTTGGAGATATCGAAAGATATTCTTCACTCCAGACCAATGACGTTTAGTGGGAGTTGCGCTATGTCTAGCAAGTAGATTTACTGCAAATGCAATATCAGGTCTTGTGCAATTTGCAAGATACATAAGCGCTCCAATGGCACTGAGGTATGGAACTCCAGATCCCAACACCTCTTCTCCATCATCCCTCGGTCTGAACGGATCTTTCTCTACGTCTAGAGATCGAACCACCATAGGAGTTTTAGATGGATAGGATTTGTCCATATTTTATTTTTCCAATATTTTCTGGATATAGGCAGCTTGGTGTACCATGATTCCTGAGGGAAGGTGCTCAAGTTGAATACCTAAGCAAAATTTGGTTTTACCCAAATCCTTCATCTCAAATTCCATCTTTAGGTGATTGCGTGCTTCATCAATGTCTGGGGTGCTGCCAATGATGTTGAGATCATCAACATACACAGAAATGATGCAAAATCCTGTAGAGGACTTCTTGATGAAAACACATGGGCAATCAGCACTATTGGAGTAACCTTTCTGAAGAAGGAACTCACTGAGTCGGTTGTACCACATCCGTCCCGACTGCCTTAAGCCATATAATGACTTATTCAGCTTTACACAATACATGTTGCATTTTGCATTTTCATTCGGGACAGAGATTCCATCAGGAACCTTCATATACATGTCCGAATCTAGTGACCCGTAAAGATATGCGGTCACGACATCCATCAACTGCATAGATAGATGATTTTGCACTGCCAAAGATATAAGATATCGGAAAGTGGTTGCACTCATTACTGAAGAGTATGTTTCAGTGAAATCAATGTCGGGTTTCTGCGTGAAACCTTGTGCTACGAGCCTTGCTTTGTATCCCGCCACCTCATTGTTCTCATTACGTTTCCGGAGAAAAGCCCATTTGAATCCCACAGGGAAAACATTGGGAGGTGTCGGTATTGCTTCAGTGAATACCTTTCTTTTGTTAAGCGAGGTAATTTCTGCTTGGATTGCATCCTTCCATTTAGGCCAGTCGGAGCGCTTTTGGCACTCTACGATAGACCTTGGATCATGATCGGTGAGAAGGGTATCTGCAACCTTTTCAGCAAAATATATGTCGACAGTCATAGTCTCACGGTCAAATGATTCTCCAGAATCAACATAGTTGATAGAAATTTCCTGCACCCCTAGTGACTCTTCGTGATTTCCCAATACAATTGAGTTTGGGTGTTCCGATGTCCCAGCCAGTGTGTGCAAGCTGGAGCTGGGTTGTGGAGGTTGCCCTTCCACTGGGTGTATACCACCCATCAGGTGTTTGTCAACGTTGAGCTGACTTGCATTTACCGTCTTTGAGGAATTTCTCCTCTCTTTCCTTTGCTGTTTGCGAGAAGCAGGATCCGGGACAGAGGCCATACTACTCCCCCTCTTTTTGGGAGCCAGGAGTTGAGTGGTTTTAGTTGGTACCTCCACTCTTTCAGGCGCGTTTCTGGCTGGATTCAAGGATTTTGGTACACCTTTTAGATCAGTAAATGAATCTGGCAGATTATTTGCAAGATGTTGCAAATTAAGGATCTTCCGAACTTGAAGTTCGGTCTCTTGGGTACGTGGATCAGAGGGTGAAATGTCATGAGCATTCTAATCAATTTCCGGGCATTCTTTCTGGTACTTGAAATCTCCCCCTAATGCCGGAAAATGTTCCTCGTTAAATATACAATCAGCGTGACGGGCTGTGAACAGATCCCCGGTCAGGGGTTCCAGGTACTTGATAATCGACGGCGATTTGTACCCCACATAGATCCCCAACTTCCTGTGTGGGCCCATAGATGTCCGCTGTGGTGGTGAGATCGGGATGTATGCATCACATCCGAACTTACGCAGATGGGAAATGCTTGGAGGATTTCCACGTACTAATTCGAGAGGGGAAGAACTGTGATATGCAGTTGGTCTCAATTGTATCAAGTCAGCAGCGTGTAAAACAGCATGACCCCAACAAGAGGTTGGCAAGTTGCAATTCGTCAACAAAGTTCTTGCAATGAGTTTAATCCTCTTAATCAATGCTTCAGCCAAACCATTTTGTGTATGGACATATGGAACAGAGTGTTGAACTTCAATCCCCAAAGCCATGCAATAATCATTGAAAGCATGTGAGGAGAATTATGCAGCATTGTCCATTCGAATTGTCTTAATTCGACTTTCAGGATAATGGGCTTGCAACTTAATGACTTGCCTCATTATCTTGGAAAATGCATGGTTCTGTGTGGATAGAAGACATACATGTGACCATCATGTAGATGCATCAATTAGAACCATGAAATACCTGAAAGGTCCAGATAGTGGTTGAATGGGACCACAAATGTCTCCTTGAATACGTTCAAGGAACTAGAGTGGTTCAGCTTGTATTTTGAGATGCGAGGGCCTCAAAATTAGCTTTCCCGTGGCACAAGATGTGCACACAAAATCAGAAGATTGAGGAAATTTTGACTCAAGCAAATTATGACCAATGGAATTGCTAGTATTTTTTCTCATCATCCCGATTTCGGGATGGCCTAGGCGATCATGCTAGGTTTGGAATGCATTAACATTCTGAAAAATTACTTTGTATGCAACATGTTCTACGGGTTTGATGTACGTATAGTACAAACCAGACGATAAAGAAGGAATTTTCTCATGTACCTTTTTGCCATATCTGTGATCTTTGGTAAAGAGTAGATACTCCTCTTTGTTGTCTTCATGGGTTTCAATATGAAAACCATTTTTACGGATATCTCGATAACTGATCAGGGTACGTGAAGAATCAGGATACAGTAAAGCATCCTCAATTGTCACATATGTACCACTTGGGAGGGTGAGTATGGCACGTCCAGTACCAACAATCACAGTATCGCGTCCAGCGATAGTTAGAATATCTCCATTCGTCTTTTTCAGAGTTTGGAAGTATTTCATCTCCTCGGTATGGAGTTTGTGGCACCACTGTCCATAAGGCATAATTCCTCTTCCATCGGATTGTCCCCGTAGAGAACTATATAAAACAAAGAATTTCCAATAAGAAAACCTCATGGTAATACATAGTATACAATCTTTATTATATCAAACGTGCTGATACAATACAATATAAAGACAACAACAAACTTATGTTCTTATTACAATCATCACAAATGGACATAAATGAGTAGATCACTAGGAGATTGAGGGACTAGTCGAAGTCGCCAAACACGTTGTTTCTGGTGTACTCAATCAACGTGTTCTCCATTTCAGCGGGATCCTCGGGCAGATAAGGAATCATGGCGTTGCTCGGTCCAGGAGGGACATCGTGCGAATCACCGGCTCCTTGTGCGCTATGCGGATGAAGGTTGAAGTTGGCTTCAAACCTTTTCCCCGGAGGTGCTTTGCGTCCCTGAGATTGCTGGTACAGCATAACCAGATGCTTGGGCATTGTGCACTTTTCAGTAGAATGCGTGTAGCATCCACACTTGTTGCAAAGCTTAGATTTATCAAACCTGGGCTTTGAAGTGTCTTTTCCCTTGCCTGCATTTTTGGATCTCCTGTTCCCATTGCGCTTTCGCTTATGCTCGAAATTGGATTGTTTACCCCGAAAGGTACCATTAAACTTTTGTCTATTCGCGATATTCATATGAACTTCAGGTAAAGGTTGTGCCCCAACTGGGCGTTGAGAGCCATTCTTAGCAAGTAGCTCATCATGCTTTTCAGCCTGAAGTAACATGTGAATAAGCCCGGAATAGACAGTGAAGTTACGAGCACGGTATTGTTGTTGGAGGATCCTATCTGAAGGGAGCATAGTAGACAGAGTCTTTTCTATCTTCTCCCCCTCAGTAGGTTCCTTCTCACAAAAGCGCAGTTTGGAACATATCTTATGAACAGCATGATTGTACTCACCGATGGATTTGAAATCCTGGAGACGGAGATGAGTCCAATCATGGAGTGCTTCTGGCAGGACTACTGCCTTCTGCTGTTCATACCTCGTTTTGAGGGCCAGAAACAGAGTACTAGGAGATTCCTCCTGTAAATATTCAGACTGGAGATCTGGATGAATATGATGCCTTATGATGAATAAAGCAGCATAGTTCTGATGTTCTGTGAGCGGCGTGGCTCCAGTCGGGAGAGGAGTCTCAGGGGGCTGGATTGCACGCGCAATCCCACGGGACGCAAGACTGATCTTGATGTCCATAGCCCATGTAGGATAGTTGTGGCCATTGAGGGCAAGCTCCTCAAACTCTTTGGCAGTCATCTTTGCCTACATGAGGAACCAGAGATAATTAACTTACAGGTGGTAAATTAAAAATCATCATGGTTCTGTAATAAGAACGCAAAAAATTGATGCTCAAGTGAAAAACTTGAAAAAAATTCTCAACCTCAATTGTGTAAACATAACACATCGAAGATCACTTAGATCTCACAGTAATGGGCTATGTTGCCATTACCTTGTGTATGCTACAATTCATATTTAAGGAGGGAGACAAAATCAAAAATTTGCAAGTTTGGTATGCGAGAGAAGATGACCTCGATCGCAAAGACATGTTCAGGAGAACTTGATATGTGGTAAACACATGGAACATGTCATTCTTCCCGAATGAAATCCGGTACTTTATTTATATGCAATCCATTACATAATATAAACACACCTACTAATAATTACACAAGTCCTAACGTAGAATAAATCTAAAACAGGACTAAATTGTAAGTAGTAGTTAATCTAAGTACTAAACAGTACTAAAAATAGTCTAAAACTGCACTAATACAATAATTAGTACTAATGTTAATAAAACAGATAAAAAAATCAATCAAGGGAGCAGGCCGGTCGCTTGGGCCTGGGCTGCAACAGCCAACCGAAGCCGGCCCACAACCACCCCACCGCGTAAGAGAGGAGGCGAGGGGATGGGGCGGTTGTGGATAAGGGTCAAGCCCCGACCCGAACCACCACTCGTTCCCCTACACCACTTGATCCCCTCCACCGCGCGGGGGAGCTGCAGCCGCCGCCGATTTGAGCAAGCGCCGGCGCCTCCCCTCGCATCTCCGGTGGTCACCGGCGCAGCCCCCCCGAGCACTCCTCGTCCGAAGAAGAGGCGACGACGGGTTGAAGGCGAGCACCCTCTGGCGCAGCGCTGGCGAGGCCGAGGGTCGCCGGAGCCCACGAGCCGGTGCGGCGGCCGGGGCGGCGGTCGATGGCGGCGACGGCGCGTCCGAAGAGTCGGCCGAAGCGCCTCTCCACGCGGCTGCTCGAGCCCGCGGTGGTTACCAGTGGTGGCGGGGCATTGGCGTCGGCGCCCTCCATCCCGACCCCGAGGCGGACGACCCCGGAGGCGCCAGTTGGCGCGGAGATGAAGGCGAGCGCCTCCTCCCCGTTCACCACCGAGCACATCGGCACTGGGGCATAGCCAGGCGGGCCTCGGCTCGAGCCAGCAGCCATGGCGTCCGGTGTCGGCGTCGATGGCGGGATCCAAGCGGCCGGTGGAGGAGGGGGTGGAGGCGGAGACCCAGGAGGTGGTGCAGGCGCGGCTGCAGCCCTGTGCACCATGGGGTCGAACCCCATGGGCGCCTGGCCACGGGCGCAAGGAGCACCGTCGTGGGCGAGTCCAGGGGCGAAGGGAGCACCAGAGGAGGCGCGTCTAGCGGCGCGGTGGCGGCCGAACTGTCGGGTGGCATGCATCCGACGACAGAAACGACGGAAGCCACCCACACCATGATGGCGATGGCGGTAGCGGCGATCATCCTCGCGAATCAGGCGAAGGAAGAAAGAGGTGAGGCCTGTCATCTCACCATCGGCGAGATTTTCCTCTGTTATTTCGCTCGTTGGTAGTTCTAGCGTGCGTGATAACGTGTTCGAATCAGAAGTGATCGATGCCTTTGTCGATGGTTACAGAGAGAATTTATATCCCCTGGAGAGACACGATAATCCCGAAGAGATGCATCGGTTCCAGGCGAATGGGAGAGAAGCGACGTTGCGCCGCTGGACACAGGCGTCCGTGCGGGCGTAATCGTGCACTCGATGGACAAGGGGAGATTTCCCTAAATTACAGATTATTTTTAATCTTAACATCATTGAGGCCCTCTTTGTAGTGGTGTCAATGGGTATCTTTGTGTGCCGCTCAACGGTTGTGATGTTTTTTCACCCAGATTTTCATAATTAACTACGCAATCTTGTTTTCACTCACTTTTTCTTACTTAACTTTACAACTATTTTCTTCTTGCAGTAATCCTGCCATTTCAAAAATACTCCCTCCGTTCCTAAATATAAGTCTTTGGAAAGATTTCACTATGGACCACATACGGAGCAAAATGAGTGAATCTACACTCTAAAATGCATCTATATACATCCGTATGTGGTTCATAGTGGAATCTCTACAAAGACTTATATTTAGGAACGGAGGGAGTAATATTACAATAACCTACACTTCGGTGCCTCCCCTAAAAAATATACCTGCAGTGCACTGCACTGCCCGATGGAGATAAATGTATTTTCCAGCGTCCCACTCAAGATTGTGCTTACAACTGTACAAGTAGAAAAGTAGGAATACTATAGCATTGGCGTCTGTACGCTCTGAGAGACTATGCCCGTACTTTACAGATGTGCAGTACAATAGATGCTTCCTAGATCATGAACAAACCAGATTTCATGATCAAAATATTCACAAGCAATGGTTGAGCTGCACATTTGTCAAGTACACGCTACTCCCACAAAAACTTCAAAAGGCTACCTACAGGCTAGTTACAGTACAAGTGAAGTCGGAAGGAGCTATACAGTGTTAGATCATTTGCAAATGCAGCGTGTCATGGTACAATAGCCTTCAGATTATTTAGCAGCGACTTCGCTGCAAGCTTTTTGGCGACAATCTTATCAGGGCCAGTTTCTGTTGCTGAGTAGGTAGTGCCTTCTACCTGTACCTCCGCAACCACGGAAGGTACTCCATCTTTATGGGCCTTTGTGTAAGAACTGCTATAAGACCTGCGAGCACAAAATTCCTGCAACAGTTTCACTGGGTCACACTCAACTCAAGATGGCAACGGGGACGAAACCCATCGGGTTTTGCCTTCCCAAACCCATCCCCATGAGAAAATCGTAAACCCGTCCCCGTCCCCATCACCATGTGCGGGGCTAGTTTTTCGCCTGTCCCCTAAACCCATCGGGTTTCGGGGAACCCGCGGGGAACCCACGAGAAAATCAAAATATTTAAACAAACAATGGCAACAAAGAATAACATTTCAGCATCAAAACAAGCATATTTTAGCAGCATAACTTGAGCAAATTTCAACAAAAAAATAGTAGATGGTTCAACACCTATATAGAGTGTATTTCAGCAACATGATACCACATTTCAGCAACAAAGATGATCACATTTCGGCAACAAAGATGAACACGTCGAGGCCTTTAAGATTTTGGGGGTAAGACTACTACGGTGGTCACTTAGAACTCTACCACTTGTGTCGAATGTGTATTTAGACGGGTTTTGTCGGGTTTCGGGTTCGGGAACTATTGAAACTGGTGTAAACCCACGAAATGTGTCGGGTTGTATAATGTGCCCGGTAACAGCCCCGCGGGGATGAAAAGGTGCCCATCCCCGTCCCCTAATAGGGTAAAAAACCGTGGGGACACGGGTTTCGGGGCCCCGTTGCCATCTTGACACTCAACCGTCTCCGGTGTCGCAAGAGGCTCCAACAGCTGTTTCATGCTTTTCCAAACCACCTCTTTATCATACTTGCTGTCAAGATAAATGGCACCAGCTAATGATTCAATAACATCCCCAAGAACCTGTTTTGTTTTGCAAATAAGCAGCAGGCAAAACATCAATTATGTGACGGAAATGAAAAGAATCCACAAGTGGACAAAATATAGGATGCTTATGAAAATCTAGAAACTATATCCAGATTAGAAAGCCTATATAGCAACCACATCTCAAGACTCTCAACAATAGTTGTTCCGAACACCCTGCACAGTTTAAGAACTTGAATTTGTATTTTAACTCATATTCTAGTCCAAAGCTAATGAAGAAAGAGCATGTTGAAGGGAAAGAGGTGATAGTTTTGTCATCAGCCATTGCCTTATCCCTATTAGATACGTGACTCAATAACCTGAATCGAATATTTGTTATCCAGGCAATTATGTGTATTTGCATAAACAAAAATGTAAGCCAACAGGCAAATTTGGATCCGTAACAGGTCACCTACAGTCGCACTCAAAATTTGGAACGTGATATTTTACAGATTAAAATAAGGAACTGCACAGTAACCAGTCCCAGCCTAGGTTGGCTGTGAGTCTGATCATATTGTCTCCCTGTCTTGCAACCATGGAATGACTGGTACATATGTTTTGAGGGGTTACTGAAAGAGTACAGGCAAATACCAGACCAAGCAAAAGCAGAAGTGCAAGAAAGCATGGAATGAATAATAACTATACGGATCAAAATCATCAAACAGAAGAGCACCTTGGGTAGACCAATGCCAGCTTCCCAACCATGTGATGGACCTGTAAATGGCTGCTTAAAATTCTCAAAGTAGTAAGACATCCTTCCGTGCAATTGTAATGATGAATGAAGAATGTGCTTGTTTAGTCCTGCTTTAGCAGCTGCGTGCGCATAGCAATTGTTGTTGACAGAAGCAGATCTAAGATCTGTTAACAATTCTGGAGTACATTCAGGGTACTGATTGTAGAAATGTATAGTGAAGAGATGGTCCAACACAGCGTCTCCGAGAAACTCAAGCCTCTGCACAAGGGCATAAACTTGTAAGAACATCACTCAAAGAAATTACCCAACTATTTATACAGCTTGATATACACTTCAATTCACCTCAACATAAGCTGGTGGTTGCTGACTTCCGCTTTCGGACTCGTGTCCAGCGGGATAGGCGTGCCAAAGTCGCTAGAACGAAGTGGTGGAAGCTCAAGGGGGAGTTAGCTCAGGCGTTCAAGGAGAGGGTCATTAAGGAGGGCCCTTGGGAGGAAGGAGGGGATGCGGACAATGTGTGGATGAAGATGGCGACTTGCATTCGTAAGGTGGCCTCGGAGGAGTTTGGAGTGTTCAGGGGAAGGAGAAGCGAAGATAAGGATACCTGGTGGTGGAATGATGCCGTCCAGAAGGCGATTAAAGAGAAGAAAGAGTGCTTCAGATGCCTGTACTTGGATAGGAGTGCAGACAACATAGAGAAGTACAAGATGGCGAAGAAGGCCGCAAAGCGAGCTGTTGGTGAAGCAAGGGGTAGGGCGTATGAGGGCCTCTACCAACGGTTAGGCACGAAGGAAGGGGAAAGGGACATCTATAAGATGGCCAAGATCCGAGAGAGGAAGACGAGGGATATTGGCCAAGTCAAATGCATCAAGGACGGAGCAGACCAACTCCTCGTGAAGGATGAGGAGATTAAGCATAGGTGGCGGGAGTACTTCGACAAGGTGTTCAATGGGGAGAATGAGAGTTCTACAATTGAACTTGATGACTCCTTTGATGAGACCAGCATGCGTTTTGTGCGGCGAATCCAGGAGTCCGAGATCAAGGAGGCTCTAAAAAGGATGAAAGGAGGCAAGGCGATGGGCCCTGATTGTATCCCCATTGAGGTGTGGAAAGGCCTCGGGAACATAGCGATAGTATGGCTAACCAAGCTTTTCAACCTCATTTTTCGGGCAAACAAGATGCCAGAAGAATGGAGACGGAGTATATTAGTACCAATCTTCAAGATGTTCAAAGTTGTACTAATTACCGTGGAATTAAGCTGATGAGCCATACAATGAAGCTATGGGAGAGAGTCATTGAGCACCGCTTGAGAAGAATGACAAACGTGACCAAAAATCAGTTTGGTTTCATGCCTAGGAAGTCGACGATGGAAGCCATTTTCTTGGTTCGACAACTTATGGAGAGATATAGGGAGCAAAAGAAGGACTTGCATATGGTGTTCATTGACTTGGAGAAGGCCTATGATAAGATACCACGGAATGTCATGTGGTGGGCCTTGGAGAAACACAAAGTCCCAACAAAGTACATTACCCTCATCAAGGACATGTACGATAATGTTGTGACAAGTGTTCGAACAAGTGATGTCGACACTGATGACTTCCCGATTAAGATAGGACTGCATCAAGGGTCAGCTTTGAGCCCTTATCTTTTTGCCTTGGTGATGGATGAGGTCACAAGGGATATACAAGGAGATATCCCATGGTGTATGCTCTTTGCGGACGATGTGGTGCTAGTTGACGATAGTCAGATGGGGGTAAATAGGAAGTTAGAGTTATGGAGACAAACCTTGGAATCGAAAGGGTTTAAGCTTAGTAGAACTAAAACTGAGTACATGATGTGCGGTTTCAGTACTACTAGGTGTGAGGAGGAGGAGGTTAGCCTTGATGGATAGGTGGTGCCTCAGAAGAACACCTTTCGATATTTGGGGTCAATGCTGCAGGAGGATGGGGGTATTGATGAAGATGTGAACCATCGAATCAAAGCCGGATGGATGAAGTGGCGCCAAGCTTCTGGCATTCTCTGTGACAAGAGAGTGCCACAAAAGCTAAAAGGCAAGTTCTACAGGACGGCGGTTCGACCCGCAATGCTGTATGGCGCCGAGTGTTGGCCAACTAAAAGGCGACATGTTCAACAGTTAGGTGTGGCGGAGATGCGTATGTTGAGATGGATGTGTGGCCACACGAGGAAGGATCGAGTCCGGAATGATGATATACGAGATAGAGTTGGGGTAGCACCTATTGAAGAGAAGCTTGTCCAACATCGTCTGAGATGGTTTGGGCATATTCAGCGCAGGCCTCCAGAAGCCCCAGTGCATAGCGGACGGCTAAAGCGTGCGGAGAATGTCAAGAGAGGTCGGGGTAGACCGAATTTGACATGGGAGGAGTCCGTTAAGAGAGACCTGAAGGATTGGAGTATCACCAGAGAACTAGCTATGGACAGGGGTGCGTGGAAGCTTGCTATCCATGTGCCGGAGCCATGAGTTGGTCACGAGATCTTATGGGTTTCACCTCTAGCCTACCCCAACTTGTTTGGGACTAAAGGCTTTGTTGTTGTTGTTGTTGTTGTTGTTGTTGTTGTTGTTGTTGTTGTTGTTGTTGTTGTTGTTGTTGTTGTTGTTGTTGATATACACTTCAATTCAGCTACGGTGTATATTCTTCAGAGTGCTACAATTGAATTTGCATACCAATAGATCGTCAACCATAGCAACCAAAAGTTTCTATCAAATCTCACGTTCTCGCTAGCCGCTAGTCTTCAAAATGTATAACTAATACAAACTTTTGTGGTGTGATCAAGACAACAAGAACTTCTCATTCTTTCATCAGAGTGTAGAAGTGTAGGGTACCATAAACTAGAAGGATCCACTTTTTGGCACCCCTATTGTATAAGTGGGCTTCCATAAATCAGCTAGGCCGATTTTTTGGTAACTCAGTTTCAGTCCAGCCCACTAAAACATTTTAAGCGCATCTAGTTATATCTGAAATATCAATATGCAAAATCTAAATTTGTGATTACATAAGGCTGACATGGTGTAGTAACAAAAAGATCTTACTCGCAGACTACTAATCTTATCTCTAATCTGAACTAAATGATTTTACTTCTGAACAATGTACATGGAGGATCTGCATGCAAGAGTGCCACACAGCCCTTCTAATTACAATGATGATGTGCGTGCAACAGTTCCACAAGGTACTGCTTATTTCAACAGAAGCAGAGCCACTGCAGCTTGCACACGATATAGAACTTACCGTTCACAGTTATTCATCCATCATGCAAACTTGTTAGGTGAGTCCTCAATGATTCTCTTCTTGAATGAGCAAACATATGTGTTGTGTTTCCGGACACTTTTAAAAGGTTAATATAATATAATACTGTCATGTATTTCATTAGAGTCTTGTATCTGTTAGAGTTATAATATAAGTCATGTACCCCTTTGTATTTATCCCGTTGTATAAGGGGTTTCCTGCATATGTTTCACCTGTACATGTATATATATATCGGCCTATGGCCTCATGGGAATACAAGTTGCTTTCCTAACATGGTATTAGAGATTTAGGTTTTTTCTCTCGCACGTGCAACTCGTGCTCGATCTCGACCCTCCCGTCCCTAGCGTGCAGCGCTCGATCTCCTGAAGCCCCAAGTGCTCGATCTCTCGAAGCTGCCCGTGCTCGATCTCCCGCCGGGATCCTCCCGCTAGGAGCCAGCGCTCGACTCCACGCGCCAGTACTCGATCTCCCGCAGGGCCAGCGCTCGACTTCCCGCGCCAGTACTCGATCTCCCGCCGGGCCAGCGCTCGACTCCCCGCGCCAGTCCTCGATCTCCCGCCGGGGTCCTCCCGCTAGGAGCCCGTGCTCGATTCCCGCATCGATCTCTCGATCTACCGCCCGCCCAGGAGCGCGTCGATCTCCCGCCCCCGCCCGTGCGCCAGCACGCCAGCATCGATCTCCCGCCAGCCCGTGCGCTCGCGCGCCAGCTTCGATCTCCACCGCCCGCCCGTGCTAGCAGCCAGGGGGCCCGATCCGCTCCTCCAATCGCTAGCAGACAGGGGCGCCTGATCCAATCCTTCAGACGCCAGCCGGGTTTTCGTCGGTTCCAAAAAAAAATGTCTCTGTCCTCAGGCTATGTTTCTGTCACTCGTTGTCCGATGATCTTCGATGATACTAACTACACTAAGTTCACTGGCTTCATGCGCATTCACATGCGTGGCATCCGTCTCTAGGGTGTTCTTTCTGGCGAGGTCTGTTGTCCGCCACGTCCGGTTCCTCCGGTGGCTCCTATTCAGCCGAGTCCACCGGTTCTTCCTGCAGATGCTACTCAGGCCGCCAAGGATGCGGCTAAGCTTGCTCATGAGGCTGCTGATCGTGCTTATGATGGGATGTTTTTGGCTTATGAGGAGGCTCTTCAGACGTATCATGGTGCTCTGTCTGTCTACACCCAGTGGCTTGATGATGATGCTAAAGCTGCCGCTGTTCTCACTGCTAGTGTTCTGCCCCAGTTTGCTTCTGAGTTTTTGGGTCTTCCTACTGTCTTTGAGATGTGGACCCGTCTTCGTCAGCGCTATGAGCCCTCCGGTGATGCCCTGTACCTTTCTGTGGTTCGTCAGGAGCATGCTCTTCAGCAGGGTGACTCTACTGTTGATGACTTCTATGCACAGAGTTCTGCTATCTGGCGTCAGCTTGATTCTCTCCGCACTGCTGGTTGTCGTACTTGTCCCTGTTGCCAGGCTGTCCAGGCCAACTTGGAGTTTCATCGTGTCTACGAGTTCCTGTCTAGGCTTCGTAAGGAGTTTGAGCCCCGGCGTGCTCAGTTGTTTGCTCGTGGCCGTATTTCTCTCATGGAGGCTCTTTCTGAGATTCGTGCTGAGGAGACTCGCTTACGTGGTGCTGATTTGCTGGAGGTTCCCTCTGTGTTCACTGCTCGGTCTTCTTCCACGCCACCCGCTGCACCGACCCCGTTTCGCTCGAGTGCTCCGCCACTCTTGCCCACTCCTTCTGATGGCTCAGGTCGCCCCCGTCCACATTGTGACTACTGCAACAATGATGGTCATATTGAGTCCCATTGCTACAAGAAGAAACACTTGCGCAAGGCACGACCATCATCTTCAGGGACTTCGTCATCTACCTCGACAGCTTCAGCCATTGCTTTGACTGAGCAGGATATTCTGAGACTTAAGCGCCTGCTTGCGGCTTCAGGTTCTTCCTCGACGGGTACTGCTGGTTCTGTGACTGATGCTTCCCGCGTTGAGCAACCGCCCTCTACACAGTCAGGTACATCCCCATGGGTTCTGGATTCTGGAGCTTCTTTTCATATGTCTTCTCATTCTTCCACTTTGTCCTCTCTTCGATTGCTGGATTCTCCTGTTCATGTCTTCACTGCTGATGGTACTCCACTTTCTGTTGCTAGTAGAGGCAATCTTTCCACTCTTTATTCTGTTCCTGATGTTGCTCATGTTCCTCGACTTACCATGAATCTGTTTTCTGCTGGTCAACTTACTGATTCTGGTTGTCGCGTCATCCTTGACGCTGACTCTTGTTCTGTCCAGGACCGTCGCACGCACACTCTGGTTGGGGCTGGCCCTCGGCGCCGTGATTCTCAGGGTCTTTCGGAGTTGGACTGGCTTCATGTTCCTTCCGCTGCCACCACCATCGCCAGTTCTTCCGCTTCTGTCGCCTCCGTTACTGGTTCCTTCCAGCAGTGGCATCATCGACTTGGTCATCTGTGTGGTTCTCGGTTGTCTTCTTTAGTTCGTCGAGGTCTTCTGGGGTCTGTCTCAGGAGATGTCTCTTTAGAGTGTCAGGGTTGCCGTCTTGGCAAGCAGATTCAGTTACCATATCCACATAGTGAGTCAGTGTCTAAGCGTCCTTTCGATTTAGTCCATTCTGATGTATGGGGTCCGGCCCCTTCCGCTTCAAAAGGTGGTCATAAATACTATATTATTTTCATAGATGATTTCTCTCGTTACACATGGCTTTATTTCATGACTTCTTGTAGTGAGGTGTTGTCTATTTATAAGCATTTTGCTGCCATGGTTCATACTCAGTTCTCTTCTCCCATTCGTGTTTTTCGTGCTGACTCCGCTGGCGAGTATATCTCTAAGATGTTGCGTGGTGTTCTAGCTGAGCAAGGGACTCTCTCTCAATTCTCTTGTCCTGGTGCTCATGCTCAGAATGGTGTGGCTGAGCGAAAGCATCGACATCTTCTTGAGACGGCTCGTGCATTGATGATTGCTGCCTCTCTCCCGCCTCATTTTTGGGCTGAGGCCGTCTCCACATCCACCTATCTTATCAATATACAGCCTTCCGCTGCTCTACAGGGTGGTGTTCCTTTCGAGCGACTTTTGGATCGTTCTCCCGATTATTCGATGCTTCGCTCGTTTGGTTGTGTTTGCTATGTTCTTCTTGCCCCTCGCGAACGCACCAAACTGACCGCTCAGTCTATTGAGTGTGTCTTCTTAGGCTACAGTGATGAGCATAAGGGCTATCATTGTTGGGATCCTATCGGTCGTCGGATGCGTATATCTCGAGAAATGACTTTTGATGAGTCTCGTCCCTTCTACCCACGCCCATCTTCCTCGACTTTTTCAGTGCAGGATATCTCTTTCCTCACTTTTCCTGACTCGCCTATCACACCCGTCGAGCCTGTACCTCTCCGTTCCACTTCCTCTCCTTCTTCACCTCTAGTTGATTTACAGTCTCCATCCTCCCCGGTCTCCTTGCCTAGCATGTCACAGGGTTCTTCACCTTCATCTCCGGTGACTTCCTCCCCGGTCTCCTCTCCTCACATGTCACCGGATTCCACACCTTCATCTCCGGTGACTTCTTCGTCGCCACCCCCCGATTCTACCTTCACGATTCCTCCTTCTATTATTCCATCCTTTCCTCAGCATTACACTCGTCGTCCACGACCTGTTGATGCCTCTGTGGATGAGTCGTCCTCTTCCTCTCAGCCTACTTATGGCTTGCGTTCTCGTCCTCGTCCGCCTGTTGATCGCTTTGGATTTCCCAACGCTGGTGCTGCTGTTCTTGAGCCGACTTCTTACCGTCAGGCTGTTGTTCATCCTGAATGGCAGTTTGCGATGGCAGAGGAGATTGCTGCTCTTGAACGCACTGGTACCTGGGATCTTGTTTCTCTTCCTCCCGGAGTTCGTCCGATCACTTGTAAGTGGGTTTACAAGGTTAAGACTCGCTCTGATGGTTCTCTTGAGCGTCACAAAGCTCGTCTTGTGGCTCGTGGTTTTCAGCAGGAGTATGGTCGTGATTATGACGAGACTTTTGCTCCTGTGGCCCATATGACCACTGTTCGTACACTTCTTGCCGTTGCCTCTACACGCCAATGGTCTATATCTCAGCTTGATGTTAAGAATGCCTTTCTTAATGGTGAGCTGCGTGAGGAGGTGTACATGCAGCCAACACCTGGGTATTCTGTTCCTGATGGCATGGTATGTCGTCTTCGTCACTCTCTCTATGGCCTTAAGCAAGCCCCCCGCGCCTGGTTTGAGCGTTTTGCCTCTGTGATCACTGCTGCTGGTTTTTCAGCAAGTGCTCATGATCCAGCGTTGTTTATTCACCTTTCTTCTCGTGGTCGGACTCTTCTTCTACTCTATGTTGATGACATGGTCATCACGGGGGATGACCCCGAGTATATTGCCTTTGTAAAGGCCCGTCTTAGTGAGCAGTTCCTTATGTCTCTGATCTTGGACCTCTTCGCTACTTCCTTGGGATTGATGTCTCTTCTACTTCTGATGGCTTCTTTATATCCCAGGAAAAGTATATCCAGGATCTTCTTGCTCGTGCTGCTCTTACTGACGAGCGCACTGTTGAGACTCCTATGGAGCTCAATGTTCAGCTCCGTGCTACTGATGGTGATCCTCTCCCTGACCCGACGCGATATCGTCATCTTGTTGGCAGTCTTATCTATCTAGCTGTCACTCGTCCGGACATCTCTTATCCGGTTCATATTCTGAGTCAGTTTGTCTCTGCTCCCATATCGGTTCACTATAGTCATCTCCTTCGTGTTCTCCGATATCTTCGAGGCACGATCTCTCACCGTCTCTTCTTTCCTAGCTCCAGTTCTTTACAGCTTTAGGCCTATTCGGATGCTACGTGGGCTAGTGATCCTTCGGATCGCCGTTCACTTTCTGCTTACTGTGTTTTTCTTGGTGGTTCTCTCATTGCCTGGTAGACGAAGAAACAGCTTGCAGTTTCCCGTTCAAGTGCCGAGGCTGAGTTGCGAGCAATGGCTCTGTTGACGGCAGCGGTGACTTGGTTGCAGTGGTTACTTCAAGACTTTGGTGTTTCTGTCACTACACCGACTCAGCTCTTATCTGACAGTACAGGTGCTATCAGCATTGCACGTGATCCGGTGAAACATGAGCTCACCAAGCATATTGGTGTTGATGCTTTCTATGTGCGCGCTGCTGTGCAGGATCAGGTTATTGCTCTTCAGTATGTGCCTTCCGAGTTACAGTTGGCGGATTTCCTGACAAAGGCCCAGACTAGAGCACAACATGGCTTTTATCTCTCCAAACTCAGTGTTGTTCCTCCACCATGAGTTTGAGGGGGGGTGTTAGAGTTATAATATAAGTCATGTACCCCTTTGTATTTATCCCGTTGTATAAGGGGTTTCCTGCATATGTTTCACCTATACATGTATATATATATCGGCCTATGGCCTCATGGGAATACAAGTTGCTTTCCTAACAGTATCCTCAATAATTCTCTTCTTAAATGAGCATACATGTGTTGTTGTGTTTTCCGAGTCCCGACACTTATATTTCTTTCAGAGGGAGTACATTATAATCATGTATAGCGCAATATAAAAAAAATATTATTTTCTATAGACCTCATGCATTATAAGAAACTTAGTGCGGATGCGTAGCCAATTTATCCCACAAGCAAGCACCTAGTGCCAGGTTACCACTTACCATTGTAGCAACAGTGTTTATACCTTTGCATTTGATGAAGAAGGAAGTTCTATGAAAGAAGATAAATAAGGAAGTTCTATGAAAGATAAATAAGGAGGTCCAGAGGTCTTCAAACCAACCTGATAGCAAGCAGTAGTGCCAGTCGTCTGGTATGACCCGTGTGTTAATGCTTCCACCAACAATGAAGTATCCTTGAACTCATAACCAAGAATTATTTCCAAACTTCTCACGTTGATGAACTTTTCAGATTTTAATACAATCTTCCTTTCAAGTGGAATTTTGCTGTGAAATTCTATATCCAATCCTAATGATTTTAGGAAAACAAATGCAGCCTGTTCTCCGGCAGCACCAAGGTAGGCTCCAATCAACGCCTCAACTGTATCTGCTATTCTCTTACTTCGAACAGACATTTTCCTCAAAGTGTGCATATCGTTGGAGCTTAAAAAGGAAATTTTGCTGTTACCACACATGTCGTAACCAAGCCCTGGAATGATCCAACCTTTCGGGTTAAACTCTTCACCTTGAATGTAACCCTGGCAACCAAACAGAAGGGGAACTAATGTTATCTAGCACCTGATAAAAAATATGATCATATATGAGTCTTAATTCTGTGCAGTGTGACAAAAAGATGCTACTATATTAAAAAAAAAGGGGGCAGCCTGGTGCATGTAGCTCCTGCTTGCGCAGGGTCCAACCACTTTGGGTCTTTTGTATGCAGCCTTTCCCTGCATTTCTGCAATAGGCTATTTCCAGGACTCGAACCCGTGAACACTGGTGGAGCTATGTGTTAGAAAAATGGGCCATGGCCTGCCCAGCATATAGCAAATACAATGTAGGATTGAGAATAAACTAGGTCATGTGGGTAAAAACAGTTGGCCTTCCTTTGTACCGGCCCGTCCAACTTTGCTTGCATAGCTCCGCCACTGCCCGTGACCTCATGGTCACAAGGCAACAGCTTTACCGCTGCGCCAAGGCTCACCTTCGATGCTAGTATATTGTAAAAGGAAAATAAACAGCATGCAACTTTAGCAGTGAATAATTTTTTGCTCACATGGAATTTATATGTCTAAGCTTAAACGTGGAATTTGTGTTTCATTGCATAATGTAACGAACCAGGAGGAGAGGGGATCGATATCTGAGAGGGGTGAGGAACAGAGAGCAGAGGGAGGAGAGACTTGGGGAGGAAGATGATCGATAACAGAGGAATGGTTAGGTGAGCTTCAGATTAGTCCACGACACATGCCTCTCGCTGCCACAGGCGGCTAGCTACAGGTGGGGTCCGATCGCGGTTGCCAAGTCACACTGGACAAGTGGCCAGGTGTGACATTCTCCCTCGCTTAAGACTGTGCTTCCTTTGGAGTACTTGCTTCGTCGTCATCCCAGATGGGTGCCTCGGGAAAGCGCTGCCGGAGAACCTCGTAATCCTCCTATGTCGTGGTCGGAGGAGAGCTGTCACCCCATTGCACCTTGATCTGCACGATTGCTGAATTGCCTCGTTTCATCATGCGCCGCTCCAGGAGGCGCATGGGTGTTGTGCTCGCCACGGACAGGTCAGGAACCCGCAGCAGTTCTGCGTACACCGGCGTGTAATCCGACGTGAATGGCTTCAATTGGGAGACGTGGAAGACCGGGTGCATGCGGCTGGATTCGGAAAGATCGAGCTTGTACACCATGAGTCCGATCTTCTCGACGACGGTGTACGGCCCGAAGAACTTGAAGGCCAGCTTGGCGCAGGGACAGCCGACGACGGACTGCTGGACGGAGGGCTGCAGCTTCAGAAGCACCTTTTCCCCAACTTGGAACTGGCACTCCGAGCGGTTGCGGTCGGCCTGCTTCTTGAACCGTCGCTGGGCGCGTTCCAGCTGCTCTCGGATGTGCGCTGTGTGTGCCACCCAGTCCATGTCCTCGCCGGTGTGTGCGTCGTCAGGCCACGCCACCATCGCGCCCAGATTGGCCTCCTTGCCATGCGGTGCCTTGAACGGGGTGCAGTTGAGCAAGGAATGGAAGGTTGAGTTGTACCAGAACTCCGCCATAGGAAGCCAGCGACGCCACTTGCGCGGCGTGTTGTGCACCGCGCATCGGAGGCACATCTCCATGCACTGGTTGATGCGCTCGCTCTGCCAATCCGTCTGCGGGTGGTAGGCGGTGGAGTAGAGCAGTTTTGTGCCGGTGCCAGCAAGCAGCTCCCGCCAAAGGTTGCTGGTGAACTCCTTGTCGCGGTCGGAGATGATCGGGGCGGGGATGCCATGGGGCTTGACCACATTGTCCCAGAACGCCCGCGCCACTTGTGTCGCATTGAAGGTGTGGCGCAGGGGGATGAAGTGGGTGAACTTGGTGAAGGGATCCACCACAACCATGATCATGTCGAAGCCCTCGGAAGGCGGCAGCCCCTCAAAATCCATCGTGAGATCCTCCCATGGCGCAGTTGGAATTGGTTGGGGTGCCAGGAGTCCTGCCGGCTTGGAGTGCTCGTGCTTGGCCTGTTGGCAGGTTGAGCACTGCTGCACAAATTCTTCGATGTCACGCTTGAGGCCGTACCACTCGAAGTGCTTGCGCACGCACTGGTACGTCGCCGTGGTGCCCGAGTGGCCACCGACCGCGCTATTGTGGAGCGCGGCAATGAGCTTGGTGCCGAGTGCCGTGTTGGCGCCGATCCACAGCCGACCGCTGCAGCGAATGACGTCGTGGTGCATCTCGTATCCGTCGGCGTCTGGGCTGGTGATGGCGAGCTTCTGAAGGAAATCTTGGGCATCTGGATCGGTGGAGTAGGAGTTGAGCACCTCCTGAATCGAGTTGCTTCTAGTTGCGTACGCACGACAAGGCATCAGCGGCACAGTTATCCAAGCCGCGCTTGTATTGGAATTTGAAGTGTTGCTCGACCAAATTGCAGAGTGACTTGTGATCAGTGAGGATGTCGAAGGGGCCGTGTTGCAGGTAGGGGCGCCACTTGTTGATCGCCATCATCACCGCCAGGAACTCCTCGTACGTCGAGAGCTTCTGGTTGCATACGCCAAGCGCCTTGCTGAAGAAGGCAACGGGGTGGCCCTCCTGGACGAGCACCGCGCCGACACCGGTGTCGCAAGCGTTAGTCTCGATCGAGAAGGGCTTGTCGAAGTTAGGCAGGGCGAGCACTGGTGTAGTGGTCATCACTCATCACCCTCTTGAGCGTGTCGAAAGCCACTTGCGCCTGGTCGTTCCATGCAAAACCCTTCTTGGTGAGCAGCTGCGTGAGGGGTTTGGCTATGATGCCGTAGTGCGGCACGAATTTCCTGTAGTAGCCAGTGAGGCCCAGGAAACCACGCAGCTCGGTGGCATTTGCTGTCGTTAGCCACTGCTCCATGGCCTGCGTCTTCTCTTTGTTCGTGGCGACACCATCCTTGGAGATCATGTGCCCGAGATAGTCGATGTGGTCACATGCGAAGCTGCACTTGCTTTCCTTGACGAATAGTTGGTGCTCTAGTGCTCGCGGAGGAGTTCGAAGACGATGCGCAGGTGCTTCAGGTGCTCTTCCATGGTTTCACTAAAGACAAGAATGTCATCCAGAAAGATGATAACAAATTTGCGCACGTACTTACTGAAGATGGCGTTCATCGGGCACTGCAAGGTGGCCGGTGCGTTCGTCAGTCCGAACGGCATGACCCGAAACTGGAAATGCCCGTGATGCGTCTTGAACACGGTCTTGGACTCATCCTCTCCGCGCAGTCTGATTTGATGATACCCTGCGCGAAGATCCAGTTTGGAGAAGACAGCTGCATCGGCCAGCTCATCGAGCAACTCGTCGACGACGGGCAGGGGAAACTCGTTTTTAATGGTGGCGTCGTTCAGCCAGCGGTAGTCGACGCAGAACCGCCATGTGCCGTCCTTCTAGACCAGCAACACCGGGGCCGCGTACGGGCTGACACTATGCGTGACCACGCCGGCGTCGAGCATTTCTTTGACCTGCCGCTCGATCTCGTCCTTCTGGAGCGGGAGTACCGGTATGGACGCGTGTTCACGGGGACCCGCCCTCCACCAAAGTGACGGTGTTGTTGTACTAGCAGTGTGGAGGCAGGCCACACGGTGCCGCGAAAACGTCGGCGAATTCCTCGAGCAGATCGCTAAGGGGTGTGTTGCTAACACGCTTGCAAGGTGGTGGAGGTGCGTGCCCGCAGGTGTCAACCATGGCCATGTCCCAGACATCATTGCCCGCGATCATCTTGTATATCTCGTCGGGTTTGACCGCCTTGAATGTTGTGGCGACCTTCGTTTGCACGCCGTGGAGCGTTACCTCTTCGGCCTCGTGCGTGAACTTGACCCACTTGTCCTGCCAGTGGCACGTCATCGAGCCACCCAGCGATATTAGCAAACCATTCGCTACCCAGTCCCCAGCTTAGGAAAAATCTGCACAAAAGATGACAAGAAAACCTCGTTGCCCTCCAGGAACAGCCCAGCTCACTCATCGGCAGTAGAACCACTGCTCAGATTGCGCATGCAAGTAGAACAGATAAGGGAAACCCCAGACCCACCAATGCTAGTGAGAGAACATAGGTGAGACCAACCTTCAGTTTTTGCATAAGGTGATGTGGCGGCTCTATATATTTGCTCCTTTGGCCTACAAATTACAATGGGAAACAACACTTGATCCCTTATTTTTCCTAAGCTGTGGGCTAATACGGAACACTGCCTAATGTTGCGGAAGCAATTATAGATTATTATTTGAAATAGCTTGTCCAAACATGGTATGCATAATTAGATAATGGATGTGAAATAATTTTGTGCTCCATAATTCAGCATGACATTACAAGAGCAAATATACTTCAGAACAAAATGACTAGCTTAAAAACAAAATTACCACAAGATTGTTGTTGCAGGCCAGCTGGCATAGAGCTGCATTGGAGATCAAGTTTTTCTTCATCTTGGTTAATTTTCCCTCATGCTGAAGCTTGTATTTGCCATACAGATGTTGTGTGGCGACGTACTTGAGGAAAGAATCCCAAGAGTTTCTAATGATTCCTGTGAAAATTCCTCTTGGCATTCCTTGGTTGTTACTGCTTCTAGAATCTGTAAGTGAGGTGTAAATATATAAAGAAAGTTCCAAGTATAAGAAATATCTACTGGGAAGAATTCCAAGTTAAATATTCAGAGTCCCATGTATACTGGCTACAGCATCAAGGCACTCAACTATGGACTAACCAGTCTCAGCCCTACATTTTATTGTAATACTAAACAACAAAGAAATTTAGAGCTTATGTTTCACTACCGTCGGGGCCTCCCCAACAGTTTTCAGTAAAAAAAAGAACTTATGTTTCACAATGGAAAACATAAAGCTGGTGTTCTTACTCCAAACCTAGAAAAGTAGCACACTCACATTGCCATGAAATATCTATTCCGAAAACTTAAGAAGGGGGGGGGGGAAATCAAACAGAAAATTTCGATCAGAAAAAAACCTTGAGAGCTGGTATGGCAAACTGTTGCATTGTTGGGCCCAGTTGATTTTTCAACTTTCCAGAAAGAAGCAGACACTGGATGCGATACATTACAGAAGGAATGGTCGAGAAGCTGTACAGAGTATTAGTAGACGCTGGTGACATCACTAGTCTGCAGAGCTCAGGTGGCAACTCAACACCATGTGAAGTGGACGATTCTACAACAAGGAAAGGTATGATCAAGTCAGTCATGGGCGCAGGGCGCAGCTGTAACAAACAAGCTCTTCTAATTTAAGTATGATCAAAGTAAGTACTAACTCATTATGCATATTCAATCGGTAGTTATGCAAAATATACATGCTTCCTAAGGCCCCTATTTAGGAGGGTTTAAGCATGAACGACAAGATTTTGTAACAAAGTATGATCTCATGGTCGCAGCTGTAACAACCATTCTCTGGTAAACAGTATGATCAAATTGCATAGTTATTTTATTTTTACTGAAAAGTGTTTAATTCTAACTCAATGTGCATGTTTCATTAATAGTTATGCAAGATATGCATGTTGCCCAAGAAACCTATTTTAGGTGATATACAGCACATGCCTCCAGAAGCTCCAGTGCATAGCGGGCGGTTAAAGCGTGCTGATAATGTCAAGAGGGGTCGGTGTAGATCAAACATGACATGGGTGGAGTCCATAAAGAGAGATCTGAAGGACTGTAATGTGCCAAAGAACTAGCCATGGACAGGGGTGCGTGGAAGTAGAATGTGCATGATGCTTTATCTTTTGTTCATGCAACTTGTTTAAAAGAGATATCCATGATTGCTTTTGAAACTATGTGAAACGTTTTAATCCAAGTGTTTGAATGAAGTACGAAAAAAAATTGGAGGCTGAGATATGGTGACCGACCAGTTTGCATGTCGCTAAGGCAGCCTCCAAAATTTCATGGAGCACGCTCCATATGCGTTTTGGCAACTGCACATATGGCAACTTTGCTAGAGTTGCTCTTATCAATTTGGCAACTCAACCGCAGTCAGCCCCTTCTCAACAAGATGGTCGGCAAATTTGCAGCCGGAGAACTAAGACCATGTCCAAAGGCAGTAGGATCATCATGATACAAACAGTACCGTCTGCAGCACTGACTCAATGGGTGTGCGACGCCATGATAAGAAAATCAAGAATTTCCTTTAGCAACGTTAGAGAGAGGCCAATGGGGGCAGTTGTGCGGTGGCGTGGCATGACGTACGTCGCCCAACTGAATTTTGTGGTCTCGGTATAAAAGAGCTCAGAAAGTTCGGCCGAACACTTAGGGTGCGCTAATCTAGGTGAACCTTGCAAAAAAGGACAGATCCGGTGCATAGAAACTCCCACACAAGGTGGGACTGGGGAGGGATTATAGGAACCTAGTCTTACCCCTACAAAGTGCAATGCAAAGAGGCTGGTTCGAATCCAGGGCCTCTTGGTACAAGTGGGGAGGACTTACCACTGCGCCAGGCCTGCCCTCTGCATTATCCAAGCCTTGACAAAAATTTCGCTGAAGGATAAGTGGATAACTCTCATGGATTGGTTCATGTCGCCTCGAAGATCATTGTTGGCAATGCAACATGAGCCTCTTCGAGGAAATCCCAACGCAGCTACATGATGGCCTCTCCCTCTCCACCTCCCCACCAACATCCATGGAGATCTCTAACTCTACATTGGGATTTTGCATCGGGCATTGCCCTTGCAGACATCAACAGTTCATTGCTCCCCTTCTCAGGACATCAAGGAGTTCTTTCTCGTGGTCTCGTTTTCTTCGGCCTCTTTCCCTCTCACGATGGATTCGGTTGGCATTGCACTCCAATGTTGCATTGGTGGCATAAGCTCCGGTTTCAATGTTGCCCAGATCAATTCTCGCTCTTTCAGATTCTCAATGGCCAATAACAAAGTGGGCATTTCATCCATGGTTTCAAAGATCATATTTGGTCGGATTTTGCTTGTCACTTTCATCTCTTTAAAAGCCGGTTTACTCGAGCTCCCATTTCCAATTCATGTTGGCATGCTGATGAGACGCCCTATGGCGATCAAATGAAATTTGGATTTTCTTACAAGAGAATTCCTCCTTGGGTACCGCGTCAGCACATGGGGTAAGCGAATTTCAGCTGGCTCCCATTAATCACATTGTTTTCTCGAACAAGAATTATGTTGAAGAATCTACATCGTGCTCGAAAAATCGAAGCTCGAAGGTTCAAGAACAGACAATGGATTATACAGGTTTGAATTCCGAGCCAATTATTGCCGATAATACAAATTCTTTTTCATTATTGGAGTAGTTTCTCACGCAGGAGAAATTTGAGGAAAATCAATCGGCTGAGTATCTCCTCCTAGGCAACTTTAAATGCACAATTAAAGCCCAATATCCATCACCGCGGCAATGCTTCCTCACCTCGGCATTCAAA
>LR738713.1:114557089-114743130 GCA_902687465.1 Secale cereale | reverse complement strand
CCACCATCTAGACGACACATGTCGCTACTCCTATCCTCTTGATGAAGGGGTGCCGAATGTCTGGGCCAAATACCAAACAGACATTGCACGAAAGCCTAACATCTAACATCGGATGTCCTATCCAAGCCACATAGGCGGGACTGGGTAACACTCCGGTTCGGCGCACTCTCAGTGAGTACCACATGCACACGATGCAAAGGGCCGTCACCTCCGTCTTCCCTCGATCCATCCTCAAAGCATGTACTGATGCATCGACCTTGTCAGGCCTCTCTGCCATCGACGCCACCACGACGCCAGACAACGTCGACCTCCTGCGCGTGTCCCTCGCCACACATCTGACGCCAAGCCTCCATTGCTCCATGCCGTCGAGAACCACCGCCATGAATATGTAGAAAGAAACACTGCTCCACCGCATATGCCATCCGTTGGTCCCTCGAGCCCGAGTGCATCTCCAAGAATGCCGCCCCCAAGGGGGTAACGACACATGAATGCCGCCGTCATCCGATCAACTGATCTAGGGTTTCCCCCAGAGGTATTGGGTGGGGTTGGTAGCTTCACCTCGATGATGCCTTCATGAAGGAAACGATGATAAGGGCATCGTCATCACCGGCTCCGGCCAATGACCAAAGACCAAGTTTTCACCTGGATCCGTCCCAAGAAATCCACCTGACATGTGCACTGTCTCGACCGCCTTCAAAGCCCCAGATCTAGCCGCCTAGATCCGGCGACCAACCGCAACAGCAGTGCCACCGTAGGAGCCCTGGCACACCGGCCACTGCCTGAATGCGCCACCACTGGACCCTGGGAGGAGGGCTCCCACCCAACCTCGCCAAACCGCGAGAGCCGCCGAGATGGATCCCGCATGCTCATCGCCGTCTCTGATCTAAACCAATCCGTGGCAAAACCACGAGATCGCCGATGCAGATCCGCCTTGGATAGGACTACCCCACGCCATGCCGCCGCGGGCAGCCCGAGCTTCACCCGCCGCCACCTTCCAGGGTCGTCGCCCCGGGATCCAGCCGCCACTGACAGGACGCGCCGCCCACGTGCAGCAGGCTGGAGGAACCCCCACGATCCATAACTGGACCGAGAAGCTCAGCACGGCCGCCCCCGCGCCGACACACCCCGCCTGGCCGCGAATCTGCAGCCACCCGCGCCAAAGAGCTGCCATCCGGCCACCCCGGACGCAGCCGCACCGCGCCGCCCTGCATAGCTGCGCGCATCCGCGCTGTCCCGCGCCAGCTCCACACCGCAGGGAAGGGAGGAGGGCCCGCCACCACCGACGCCGGTCAGGCTTTACCCGGCGGTGGCAGGGAGGGGGAGGGTTGGAGGCAGCGGCGCGTCGGTCCCCCCCCAGGCTGGGTGAGACCTAAATATGGGAGAGATTTTCACTTCCTGGCCTCTGCACCAACTAAGGATGCACACGGCCATTTTATTACGAGTACCAAGATAAACATGGTCCTCGGAATTATTTAAATGAGTATCAAGATATTTCTTGATGAGTGGTTTCACCACACCCCAAGCTTGATCCTCAATAAATGGGGGAAAACCCTTGTGCATCACCTGTCAATTATGGGAATTGAACTCGGGTCGCTGGGCTGCACAACCACATGCCCAACCACTAAGCCAAGGCTCTCTCTGCAAAAAAAACTAGCTTGTGGTGGTTTGCTTTATTTATAAAGCGGGGCGAAAGCCTTTTTCAGTAAGAACTAGCTATGGACAGAGATGCGTGGAAGCATGCTATCCATGTGCGAGAGCCATGAGTTGGTTGCGAGATCTTATGGGTTTCACCTCTAGCCTACCCCAACTTTTTCGGGACTAAAAGCTTTGTTGTTGTTCTTGTTGTTGTATCTATGACTTGTGTGCACATTCCAGATACTATGTATGAGAAAATGAAATGATATGTACTCCCTCCGTCCGAAAATACTTGTCATCAAAATGAATAAAAGGGGATGTATCTAGATGTATTTTAGTTGTAGATACATTCCTTTTTGTCCATTTTGATGACAAGTATTTTCGGACGGAGGGAGTAGAAGACTATAAATATATGAGTGCATGCTATCTATTACTTTTCCCTTTTTTTCTGTAAGCAGAAGTTGTCCATATCGTTATGGTATTCTCAGTCAAATGATCTTTCTACTTTGATTGATGCCTTTGCACATTACATATACATGGATAAAGAAATAACAGGTCTACCTTATTTCACAGCAAGGATCTTCATCTCAATATAGGCTAGAGGTACATCTTTTGGGCCTATTTATTCTCAGAGTGGAACTAAAAGGACAACATGTCAGTGGAGCATCATGTCGTGTATTGATTAAATTAAATTAAATATGAGTGGTAGTTATTTCTTTCTTAAAGACACGTAAATTCAGTCACACGTCCCTTGTGAAACATACTGCTAGCATCGCAAAGAGAACTAGAACACTAAAGCCATTTTTTTGTTTATAGTCAATGCGCCCATTTTAATACCATTGATGGCTTGAGAATTGGTTCTCATACTCATTTAGTTTGTACCTTTGATGGCTTGAGTATTGGTTCTCATACTCATTTAGTTTGTCTATTATAACCTCAAAATTTGACCTGAATTCTTTTTGTACTAATATTACCACATAATGTTCTTTCAAGAGGAATTCTATACCACAATCTTAGCTTGATTATAGGACCATAACCTTTTATTTTTAGCTCCATTTAAACATTTAAAACAGCCTTAATGCTGTTAGGAAAGCAACTTGTATTACCATGAGGCCATAGGCCGATATATATATACATGTACAGGTGGAACATATGCAGGAAACCCCTTATACAACGGGATAAATACAAAGGGGTACATGACTTATATTACAACTCTAACACCCCCCCTCAAACTCATGGTGGAGGAACAACACTGAGTTTGGAGAGATAAAAGCCATGTTGTGCTCTAGTCTGGGCCTTCGTCAGGAAATCCACCAACTGTAACTCGGAAGGCACATACTGAAGAGCAATAACCTGATCCTGCACAGCAGCGCGCACATAGAAAGCATCAACACCAATATGCTTGGTGAGCTCATGCTTCACAGGATCGCGTGCAATGCTGATAGCACCTGTACTGTCAGATAAGAGCTGAGTCGGTGTAGTGACAGAAACACCAAAGTCCTGAAGTAACCACTGCAACCAAGTCACCTCTGCCGTCAAAAGAGCCATTGCTCGCAACTCAGCCTCGGCACTCGAACGGGAAACTGCAAGCTGTTTCTTCGTCTTCCAGGCAATGAGAGAACCACCAAGAAAAACACAGTAAGCAGAAAGTGAACGGCGATCTGAAGGATCACTAGCCCACGTAGCATCCGAATAGGCCTGAAGCTGTAAAGAACTGGAGCTAGGAAAGAAGAGACGGTGAGAGATCGTGCCTCGAAGATATCGGAGAACACGAAGGAGATGACTATAGTGAACCGATGTGGGAGCAAAGACAAACTGACTCGGAATATGAACCGGATAAGAGATGTCCGGACGAGTGACAGCTAGATAGACAAGACTGCCAACAAGATGACGATAACGCGTCGGGTCAGGGAGAGGATCACCATCAGTAGCACGGAGGTGAACATTGAGCTCCATAGGAGTCTCAACAATGCGCTCGTCAGTAAGAGCAGCACGAGCAAGAAGATCCTGGATATACATTTCCTGGGATATAAAGAAGCCATCAGAGGTAGAAGAGACTTCAATCCCAAGGAAGTAGCGAAGAGGTCCAAGATCAGACATAAGAAACTGCTCACTAAGACGTGCCTTTACAAAGGCAATATACTCAGGGTCATCCCCCGTGATGATCATGTCATCAACATAGAGTAGAAGAAGAGTCCGACCACGAGAAGAAAGGTGAATAAACAATGCTGGATCATGAGCACTGGCTGAAAAACCAGCAGCAGTGATCACAGAGGCAAAACGCTCAAACCAGGCGGGGGGGGCTTGCTTAAGGCCATAGAGAGAGCGACGAAGACGACATACCATGCCATCAGGAACAGAATACCCAGGTGGTGGCTGCATGTACACCTCCTCACGCAGCTCACCATTAAGAAAGGCATTCTTAACGTCAAGCTGAGATATAGACCAGTGGCGTGCAGAGGCAACGGCAAGAAGTGTACGAACAGTGGTCATATGGGCCACAGGAGCAAAAGTCTCGTCATAATCACGACCATGCTCCTGCTGAAAACCACGAGCCACAAGACGAGCTTTGTGACGCTCAAGAGAACCATCGGAGCGAGTCTTAACCTTGTAAACCCACTTACAAGTGATCGGACGAACTCCGGGAGGGAGAGAAACAAGATCTCAGGTACCAGTGCGTTCAAGAGCAGCAATCTCCTCTGCCATCGCAGTTTGCGATTCAGGATGAACAACAGCCTGACGGTAAGAAGTCGGCTCAAGAACAGCAGCACCAGCGGTGGGAAATCCAAAGCGATCAACAGGTGGACGAGGACGAGAACGCAAGCCATAAGTAGGCTGAGAGGAAGATGACGACTCATCCATAGAGGCATCAACGGGTCGTGGACGACGAGTGTAATGCTGAGGAAAGGATGGAATCATAGAAGGAGGAATTGCCAAGGTAGAATCGGGGGGTGGCGACGAAGAAGTCACCGGAGATGAAGGTGGGGAATCCGGTGACATGTGAGGAGAGGAGACCGGGGAGGAAGTCACCGGAGAGGAAGGTGGAGAACCCTGTGACATGCTAGGCGAGGAGACCGGGGAGGATGGTGGCTGTAAATCAACTAGAGGTGAAGAAGGAGAGGAAGTGGAACGGAGAGGTACAAGCTCGACAGGTGTGATAGGGGAGTCAGGAAAAGTGAGGAAAGAGATATCCTGCACTGAAAAAGTCGAGGAGGATGGGCGTGGGTAGAAGGGACGAGAGTCATCAAAAGTCACGTCTCGAGAGATACGCATCCGACGACCGATAGGATCCCAACAACGATAGCCCTTATGCTCATCACTGTAGCCTAGGAAGACACACTCAACAGACTGAGCGGTCAGTTTGGTGCGTTCGCGAGGGGCAAGAAGAACATAGCAAACACAACCAAACGAGCGAAGCATCGAATAATCAAGAGAACGATCCAAAAGTCGCTCGAAAGGAACACCACCCTGTAGAGCAGTAGAAGGTTGTATATTGATAAGATAGGTGGATGTGGAGACGGCCTCAGCCCAAAAATGAGGCTGGAGAGATGCAGCAATCATCAATGCACGAGCCGTCTCAAGAAGATGTCGATGCTTTCGCTCAGCCACACCATTCTGAGCATGAGCACCAGGACAAGAGAATTGAGAGAGAGTCCCTTGCTCAGCAAGAACACCACGCAACATCTTAGAGATATACTCGCCAGCGGAGTCAGCACGAAAAACACGAATGGGAGAAGAGAACTGAGTATGAACCATGGCAGCAAAATGCTTATAAATAGACAACACCTCACTACAAGAAGTCATGAAATAAAGCCATGTGTAACGAGAGAAATCATCTATGAAAATAATATAGTATTTATGACCACCTTTTGAAGCGGAAGGGGCCGGACCCCATACATCAGAATGGACTAAATCGAAAGGACGCTTAGACACTGACTCACTATGTGGATATGGTAACTGAATCTGCTTGCCAAGACGGCAACCCTGACACTCTAAAGAGACATCTCCTGAGACAGACCCCAGAAGACCTCGACGAACTAAAGAAGACATCCGAGAACCACACAGATGACCAAGTCGATGATGCCACTGCTGGAAGGAACCAGTAACGGAGGCGACAGAAGTGGAAGAACTGGCGATGGTGGTGGCAGCGGAAGGAACATGAAGCCAATCCAACTCCCAAAGACCCTGAGAATCACGGCGCCGAGGGCCAGCCCCAACCAGAGTGTGCGTGCGACGGTCCTGGACAGAACAAGAGTCAGCATCAAGGATGACGCGACAACCAGAATCAGTAAGTTGACCAGCAGAAAACAGATTCATGGTAAGTCGAGGAACATGAGCAACATCAGGAACAGAATAAGGAGTGGAAAGATTGCCTCTACTAGCAACAGAAAGTGGAGTACCATCAACAGTGAAGACATGAACAGAAGAATCCAGCAATCGAAGAGAGGACAAAGTGGAAGAATGAGAAGACATATGAAAAGAAGCTCCAGAATCCAGAACCCATGGGGATGTACCTGACTGTGTAGAGGGCGGTTGCTCAGCGCGGGAAGCATCAGTCACAGAACCAGCAGTACCCGTCGAGGAAGAACCTGAAGCCGCAAGCAGACGCTTAAGTCTCAGAATATCCTGCTCAGTCAAAGCAATGGCTGAAGCTGTCGAGGTAGAATATCCTGCTCAGTCAAAGCAAGTGTTTCTTCTTCTTGTAGCAGTGGGACTCGATATGACCATCATTGTTGCAGTAGTCACAATGTGGACGAGGGCGACCTGAGCCATCAGAAGGAGTGGGCAAGAGTGGCGGCGCACTCAAGCGAAACGGGGTCTGTGCAGCAGGTGGCGTGGAAGAAGACCGAGTAGCGAACACAAAGGGAACCTCCAGCAAACCGGCACCACGTAAGCGAGTCTCCTCAGCACGAATCTCAGAAAGAGCCTCCATGAGAGAAATACGACCACAAGCAAACAACTGAGCACGCCGGGGCTCAAACTCCTTACGAAGCCTAGACAGGAACTCGTAGACACGAGGAAACTCCAAGTTGGCCTGGACAGCCTGGCAACAGGGACAAGTACGACAACCAGCAGTGCGGAGAGAATCAAGCTGACGCCAGATAGCAGAACTCTGTGCATAGAAGTCATCAACAGTAGAGTCACCCTGCTGAAGAGCATGCTCCTGACGAACCACAGAAAGGTACAGAGCATCACCAGAGGGCTCATAGCGTTGACGAAGACGGGTCCACATCTCAAAGACAGTAGGAAGTCCCAAAAACTCAGAAGCAAACTGGGGCAGAACACTAGCAGTGAGAACAGCTGCAGCTTTAGCATCATCATCAAGCCACTGGGTGTAGACAGACAGAGCACCATGATACGTCTGAAGAGCCGCCTCATAAGCCAGAAACATGTCACCATAAGCACGATCAGCAGCCTCATGAGCAAGCTTAGCCGCATCCTTGGCGGCCTGAGTAGCATCCGCAGGAAGAACCGCTGGAGTCGGCTGAATAGGAGCCACCGGAGGAACCGGACGTGGCGGACAGCAGACCTCGCCAGAAAGAACACCCCAGAGACGGATGCCACGCATGTGAATGCGCATGAAGCCAGTGAACTCAGTGTAGTTAGTACCATCGAAGATCACCGGACAGCGAGGGACAGAAACATAGCCTGAGGACAGAGACATTTTTTCTTTTGAGGAACCGAGGGAACCGGGCCGCTGGATCAGATCGGGCTCACGGGAGCAGATCGGGGGTTGGAGATCGAGCGGGCCAGATCGGGATCCGAGCGCTCCGCTGGCTCGCGACGGGAGGAGCGCGGACTGGCAGATCGAGCGTCGCCGAGCAGATCGGTCGATAGCGGGCCGGCGCGATAGCTGCGACGGGAAAGACCGAGCTGGCGAAAAACGATCGATTGCGGATCGGGCGCCCCAGCGGAAATAGGCCGGCGCGATGAAAGCGACGCTTGCGGATCGGGTTGGAACTCCAGCTAGCGACGGATCGGGTTGGAACTCCAGCTAGCGACGGGTTCGATCCGAGCGCCCAAGCGTAGCTAGCGACGGCGACGGGAGGATCGATCCGGGCACCCCAGCGTAGCTAGCGACGGCGACGGGAGGATCCGACGAGAGGATAGCGAAGGGAGGATCCGTCGAGATTGGATCTAGGAGCACGAGTTGCGCGTGCGAAAAAAAACCTAGAGCTCTAATACCATGTTAGGAAAGCAACTTGTATTACCATGAGGCCATAGGCCGATATATATATACATGTACAGGTGGAACATATGCAGGAAACCCCTTATACAACGGGATAAATACAAAGGGGTACATGACTTATATTACAACTCTAACAAATGCCACCTAACCTCTGATGTAATTGTTTCTTTTGATTCACCTAATTGTTGTATTGTTTATTTCAGGTGTTCATATATGAAAGAGTTGGGCACAAGGTTTCCGCACTGGAGCACCGACATGTTTTGTGTATTCAACTCTACAGCTAAAGTCCTCCTTTGTGAAGATCTAATAATGTGATCAGACATTGTTGTCACCATTGGGGAAGAAGAATATTTACAAATGACTTATTCCAACAGTGTTTTTAAACCGTGTGGGAAGAGAACAAAATTTGAGATGAATTCAAAGAGATGTCCATGCCCTTACATTGTTGCCCTATATTATACTTATGTAGATCTTGCATGAACTCAGCTTTTAGTACATTGATCTTGTGTAAATGAGTTGTTCCACTTTTACTTACATGTAAATATAAAAAATTTGTAGTGGGAGACCGTTTAGTTTTTCCTATTGGTGTACTTTTGTTCTCAATTTTGTGTACCATGATCAGGTGATCGATTATTTGTAGTGGGAGACCGTTTAGTTTTTCCTATTGGTGTACTTTTGTTCTCAATTTTGTGTACCATGATCAGGTGATCGATTATGTTTGTTCACGCTTGTTTTTTTTCTCCTTATACTAGTTTTACATGCATGGTTGTCACACACCACATGAGCAATTAAAGATGCTGGTACAGCCCTACTAAACCCATTTAGTCCAAAACATAGAAGGAGCATCTAAACAAAATACATAGTCGAATGATCAAGAAGCTTGGAAATAAACAACACAGCAAAGCGCGCATTTGCTTCTAGTACTCATTGTTATAGACGATCAGAAACTGCAAATCGACATCTGCAGAATGCCCAGTCTGACAGCGATTGGCAGCACCAATGTCATATGAAAGAATGACTAAAAATACGCCTCTAAGAAAGCATGCATGAGTCAAAACTAACCTTTTTTACTTTTATAATGGCGCTTCTGGAGGAAATTCCGCACTTCAACAGGATTCCTTGCTGCCAACAAGGGTTGATTTTCATGTGTTAGACTGAGTCCATGCCTGAAAAAGCAATCAGTGAGGACATACATCTTCGTGTGCAGATAGATTAACACTAAAAGGACAAACTTATACCTAGTCTTGAAATAGTTTATGTAGGTAAGGGCACTGCCATCACGAAGGTGCAGAAGAGAATTGGAATTTAAGTCAAGGAACCCATTAACAGCATAGAACTTGCTATTATGAGGGGTACAAACGATGGAATTTTCAAGCATGCATCTGCACAAAGGACTATCTTTTGTTTGCAGTAAATCAACTTCTTTACAAGAATGGCAATGTCTGATATCCTTGTTACTGGCATCATACACTTGCGAGGTCGAGAACTTGATACTGCACCAATCAACTTTGCCAGAAACTAAGGGTAGCAGTAGGTAGACAATTCCAATGGACACTTGCATCTCATGGGAGTATTTAACAGCATTACTGACCTCAGAATGGTCTTTATTAATAAGCAAAGAAAGAATAGTAGTCTGAAATCTTCTGGCTATAACTACCTGAAGAAACAAACATTATGTTTCATCACGAAGACTAGCACAGAAAAATTCCATTGATGAAAGGGAGGAAGAGACTATATAAGAATGATAAGATCAAAACGCAAGCCCCAGCTAACTTGTTCTTGATTCAGATGAATGATTCCCACATATTTCATGGCAACACTAGCATTGTCTTGCGCACCAAACAATTGAAGTGAGTTAGAGACAAAGTCTGGTCCCAAATCACATTTCACAGCTAGAAGTATGTCATTTGGACAATAAGTTGTTTTCAAGCACCCTTCTACTGAAATCTTGTAGCAATAATATATTCCAAGACGAGAAAAGGATAACCAATTGTACACAAATTCCTCTGGAATGTACTCAGGCTGCTCGTGTTGGTATTTCTCAACAACTACATGAGGACCGATGAAGCAATGTTAATGCGCAAGGCCAATCCAATAGCATGTACATATTCATATTGAACAATAATTACGCGGCAAAGAGGAAATAACTTTCCGACGGGTAACCTTGTATTTTCCAATCTGAGTTCTTAGCCTACACTTTTCAAGTATAGTGAAAATGCAAAATCAACAAGCCAATTATAATTCATGTGAGATACTTTGTACCGTTGAATATATTCCGATATGTTTGTGCCAGAAGAGCCAATTGTAATTATGTGCCTAACCTACCATGCAACACTAGTACCATGACTATCTAGGATAAAATCATTTGCCATAGGTTGAGTTTTGCAGTTTTTAAGAACCCAAAGAAGGCCCAAGTTGCCAGCTGCGAGAAATTTTACAAACTAGATCAACTCAACATTATCAACTCTACCCTGAGAGCACTTTCTTCGCTTCATGGTAGCTGCCAGGAAAGTGTCTCTTTAGTCACCAACACTGCAAATTAAATTACCACTATTACGACTTGCACAATGAACTAGCACAACCTGCATAATCAACCATCACAACTTGCACAATAACCTACATAATCAAACACCACAACTTGCATAGTAAACTCCTCACCTGCATAATCCATTCCAGCTAAATATGCATAAATTACAATAGCTGGACCAAGTGAATTAGTTAGTTTTTAATAATAAGCATACCAATGTCGGGTTCTTCTTCATATGGGAAACCAAATTCTGGTAACAGATAATCTGTTAGGGCGCCAACAGCATGTAATTCTCGGCAGGCCTTAAGACAAACTGCCTTTTTGAGGGCAGAAACTTCTCCTTCTGTATTAACAGCTTGCACAGGGCTGCTATTGGGAAGGTACAGGGTGCAAGTACGTAGTTCCTTGTCAATAATGAATCTCGGTAGAGGTTTAAAGTATCTGAGACAGAGATATAATCCGTGAGAAACATAAGATACTTGTGCCAGAAAATGATTGCAATATGAAACAGAAGGAAACCATAATTTAAGGTACATAAAACACACTCATCAGATGGGAGCTTCGAGCAGAAAAAATAAATCAATTGGACACTGGAGTTCATAGTCACAGTTGCTCCAGTAGATTCAACACGGTAATATTCTTCCTGCAACAAGGTGTTTTCTAGTGGTTGACACATTGTAGATGCAACCTTCAGAGATTCTTCCCGCATCATTTGCCCGCTTGCAAGAAACTTCTCTGTCTTAGAGAGGGCCTCTGCATCCCCCCAGATACAGAAACACAAGCAGTGCATCATCATGTTACGTAGCATGCCAAAAAGAACTAGAAGTGATGATGAGAACAAAGGTGAAGTAGGGGTTTCTTGCAATTCAAGAAGAAATGGTACTAATAAATCAACTTAAGACAATTTGAGTATAGCATTTTCACTGTAGCATGAATCCACATTTTGTAGCTAAATAGAAAAATGTGATCAGTAGGAACAGAATTCACAGCTCTGATCAAACTACTGACAATAAACATAGGTGCTGACTAGTTTCCACCAATAACCAAGCAAAAAATCGGACTGTTTTTTTACTAAAATATGAGCAGTTATCTCGACTGAAAACAGATCCTTAACATGTTATGGTTACCTGTGGTTTCCATACAGATCTGACAGGAAAAACATCAGGATTTGGAATCATACTGGCACTCACATCACCCCAACTTGCAATATTAAGTGAACACTAGGAAACACTAGTCAATTTTAGATTCTCAATGAAAAAGCAAACAAGTGGCTTTTGAAATTGGCCTTTAGCAAACAAGTGGCTTGCTGGAAAGCGAGAACTGCATCTCGGGCGGGACTGCGGCGATGAGGGCGTCCAGCGCCCGTCGGTCCTCTTGGTGGTCGACGTTGTTGTCCTGGACTGCCTCCCACATGCGCCGCACCTGGAGCCTGGCCTTCATGATCCCGGCCCACTCGACATAGTTGGTTTTAGTGAGGGTAGGCCACCCAGCACTGGGACCAACATCCCTGACCATAGTCCGTACCTCGTAGAGGCCGCGGTCCTGGTCGTTGCAGCCGCCGTCGCGGTGCGCACCTCCACCTGGAGCGCGGGCGTGCTCGGCTGCCCATTGCGCCGTCCTGCCCATTGCACTGCCACAAGGACCATAAGCTGCAGCCCCACAAAGACCAGACCCTAGTACACAGATGCTGCAGCCCCACAAAGACCAGACCCTAGTACACAGACTTATCCATCATTCTCCCCCTAAGTCTTGTACGTCGTCTTGTGGGAGAGTTGAATCATCCCAATCCTGGAGCAAAGTTCGAGGAACTTGACCCTCCCAAGAGGCTTGGTGAGCAGGTCTGCGAGCTGGTCCGTGGTGTTGATGTAGCTCGCCTCGATGCTCCCTTCTTCCACACAGCTGCGGATGAAGTGATACCTCAGTCGGATGTGCTTGCTCCGTTCGTGGAACACGGGGTTCTTTGCCAGAGCCAGGGCGGACTTGCTGTCCACCAAAAGCTGCACCGTTCTGGTGTCTTGAACGAGAAGATCACCAAGCAGTCGAGCAAGCCAGAGCGCCTGAGTGCAGGCGGTGGAGGCCGCTATGTACTCAGCCTCACAGCTAGACAGGGCCACCACCTGCTGCTTGACTGATTGCCAGCTCACGAGACACTTGCCGAGGAAGAAGAGGATCCCGCTCGTGCTCTTGCTGGTGTTGATGTCGCCGGCGTGGTCGCTGTCGCTGTACCCAACGAAGTGTGCCGCCCCCGGACACTTGGGGTAGTGGAGGCCGTGGTCGAGGGTCCCTGCTACGTAGCGGACGATCCTCTTCACTGCCTGCTGGTGTTCCGACGTCGGTCGCTCCATGAACCGACTGACATAGCCGACGGAGAATGCCAAGTCCGGCCGTGTGTGGGTGAGATAGCGAAGGCTCCCCACAAGGCGCCGGTACTGCGTAGCATCCACTTCCTCCGTCGTGCTGTCGCGACTCAGTTTCAGCCTCTCCTCCATCGGAGTGAGAGCTGGGTGGCAGTCGGTGAGCCCAGCTAGCTCAACGATGCGCTTGGCGTAGGCGGACTGTCGAAGCGCGATCCCGGAGTGGTATCTGGTGCACCTCAATCCCTAGATAGAAGGAGAGGAGCCCCAGATCACTCATCTGGAAGGTGGCCTTCATGTCTTCCTTGAACGCCGCCACCTCTGCATCTTTGGTGCCGGTGATCACCAGGTTGTCAACATAGACCCCCACCAGCAGGGCATTTCCTCCACTGCCCCGTCGATAGACGACAACCTCATGCGGACTTTGCTCGAAGCCCATCTTCTTTAGCGTGGAGTCCAGCTTGGCGTTCCATGCCCTAGGTGCCTGCCGTAGGCCATAGAGAGCCTTGCGCAGGCGGAGTACCTTGCCCTCCTGGCCGGGAATCCCAAATCCCGGTGGCTGATACACGTAGACTTCCTCCTTCAAGTCGCCGTTGAGGAATGCCGACTTGACATCCATGTGATGGACACGCCAGCCCTCCTGGGCAGCTAGCGCAAGGAGAAGTCGCACGGACTCCATCCGTGCCACGGGAGGGAAGGCGTCGTCGAAGTCGACTCCTCCTTGCTGCAAGAAACCTCGCGCCACCAGGCGAGCCTTGTGCTTGATGATGGCGCCGGCTCCATCCCTCTTCAGCTTGAACACCCACTTAAGGGTGATTGCGCGGTGACCACGAGGGAGGTCAGCGAGCTTCCAGGTGCAGTTTTGCTCGACCGCATCCATCTCCAACTGCATCGCGGCGCGCAATGCCGCATCTCTCTCCGCCTCTGCAAAGGACCGTGGTTCGCCGTCCTCACACGCGAGTTGCAGCTGCGCCTCCAAGTCACGTGGCATCAGTCCCGGCACCGGCTGGTCGCCGAGTAGATTATCCATCGTGCGATACCGCAGCCGTTCGCCTCCATAATACGCGTCGACACGCTCCTCGTCGTGAGTGAGCGGGGAAGCGAACTTCATCGGGTTGTGCCCTGCGTGAGCTGGTGCTGATGAAGACGAACCCGGAGTGGTGACTGGCGGGGCTGGAGTATGCGGCGTCGCCAGTTGTGGTGCCGTCGGCGTTGCAGGCACCGGAGTTGATGTAGTTTTGGGGGCCGGAGTAGGCGTGCCCGGTGAAGAAGAGCTGCTTGCTCCCCCGGCTTCCTTGAAGTGGGCATACTCGACAATGAAGTCGTCATACGTCAGCGTCGAGCCGTCGTCCACCGCCTTGTCCCATTGCCACCCTCGCCCTTCGTTGAACACGACGTCTCGCGCCGTGCGCACACGCTGCGTCTTTGGGTCGAGGATGCGGTAGGCCTTTGAGCCCTCCGCGTAGCCGATGAAGACTCCCGGAGTGCTCCTGTCGTCGAGCTTGCCGATGTGGCCGAGCTCCTTGGCGAACGCAAGGCAGCCAAAGACGCGCAAATGGGAGACCGCCGGCTTCCGCCCATGCCAGGCCTCGTACGGTGTCCTGCCGTCGAGTGCCTTAGTAGGCGAGCGGTTGAGGATGTAAACGGCCGTCAGCACCGCCTCTCCCCAGAAAACAGACGGCATCCCTCTCTGCTTGAGGAGAGCTCGAGCCATCCCCACAACCGTCTGGTTGCGCCGCTCGACGACTCCGTTTTGCTGCGGGCTGTACGGCGCGGAGTAGTGGCGCTGGATGCCCTCGTCGGCGCAGTACGACACGAATTCAGCCGCCATGAATTCGCCGCCGTTGTCGGTGCGCAGCACGCGCAATTTGCGGCCGCTCTCCGCCTCCACACCAACCTGAGCGCGCCTGATGGCGTCCGCCGCTTCTCCCTTGCTGCCGAGAATCATCGCCCACATGTAGCGAGAGAGATCGTCGACGAGCAGCAGGAAGTAGCGTCGACCTCCGGGTGTGGCTGGCGTCACCGGGCCGCACAAGTCTCCGTGCACGAGTTCCAGCTTCTCCTTGGCCCGAAAACTCGCCTGTTGGGGAAAGGGGAGTCGTCTCTGCTTCGTCAGTACGCAGATGTCACAGAACTGCTCCACATGGTCGAGGCATGGCAGGCCTCGTACCATCTCCTTGGCACTTAGACGCTTCAGGACCTCAAAATGAAGGTGCCCAAAGCGCTCATGCCATTGCCACATCTCGTCGTCCCGACGGACAGCGAGACAGACCGGTTGTGCCACCTGCACATCAAGGACGTAAAGTCGATTTTCACCTCTGGGTACCTTGGCCAGAAGGCGACCCTGGCGATCCCAGATGCGTAGGACCCCATGCTCAATCAGCACGCGTGAGCCGTTCTCATCCAGCTGTCCCAAGCTGATGATGGAGTTCCTCAGCGCGGGGATGTAGTAGACGCCAGTGAGCAGCCGGTGCTCTCCCGTCTTGGTGGCGAAGATGACGGAGCCGACGCCCTTAATTTCCACAGCGGAGGCATCCCCAAACTTGACGGAGCCTCGCGCATCGGAGTCGAGCTCGGCGAAGAAGTCCCTTCGACCGGTCATGTGGTGGGTGGCGCCTGTGTCGAGGCACCACCCCGTAGTCTTGTCCTTCCCGGAGCCATCGCCGAGAAGAGCGTGTGCTTTTGGCTCGTCGAGATGGATGAGAGCTTTTGCGGCTGGTGTCGCTGAAGATAGCTCAATGCTTGCATGCGCCATGAACAAAGCCGTCTCCTCCTCCTTCACCTGTGCGACGTGAGCCTGGCCTTGACGTGGTTGCCGGCAATCATTGGCCCAATGGCCAAACCGGCCATAGTTGTGGCAAGTGTTGCCTTGTGCCGGCTTGGGCTTGCCAGCGGCGCCGTCCTTGGCGCCTCCGCGGGCGTCACCTTCGGCACGTCCTTGTGCCCTGCCCGGGGGGCCTCTTCGCGTCTTACGCTGCTTGCCACGCTTGCGGCCGCCCGTCGTGGAAGAAGGCTCCCCCTTCTTCCTGTCACCAAGGCTGGCATCCCACTGTTCCCTAGTTAGGAGCAGCTTCCCGCCGGTGGTGATGGGCCCCGAGGAAGGCTGAGGCTCGTCGGTGTCGACGACCTTGAGGCGGCCTATCGCCTCCTCGATTGTCATCGTGGAGAGGTCCAGCAAAGACTCGATCGACCGAGCCATCTGCTTGTACTTCTCGGGGATGCACCGAAAGAGCTTCTCGACAGCTCTCTCCTCGGTGTAAGTGGCATCACCAAACTTCACCAACTTCTGCAGCAGAGTGTTGAGACGGAGAGCAAAGTCATCAACGTCCTCACCTGGCTTAAAGCCCAGGCTCTCCCACTCCTTGCGAAATGCCTGCAGAGCGGACTTGCGAGCACGGTCGCTGCCGATGCGTGCCGCGGCGATGGCGTCCCAAGCTTCCTTGGCAGTCCGCTTGCTGGAAAGCGAGAACTGCATCTCGGGCGGGACTGCGGCGATGAGGGCGTCCAGCGCCAGTCGGTCCTCTTGGTGGTCAATGTTGCTGCCCTGGATAGCCTCCCACATGCGCCGCACCTGGAGCCTGACCTTCATGATCCCGGCCCACTCGACATAGTTGGTTTTAGTGAGGGTAGGCCACCCAGCACTGGGACCAACATCCCTGACCATAGTCCGGACCTCGTAGAGGCCGCGGTCCTGGTCGTTGCAGCCGCCGTTGCGGTGCGCACCTCCACCTGGAGCGCGGGCGTGCTCGGCTGCCCATTGCGCCGTCCGCTCTTGCGCCACTTTGGCGCGGTCTGCGTCAGCGCAGTCGTCCGCAGCCGCGGAGCTGTTGGAGCTGCCGGAGCTGCCGCGGAGTGCCTTGGCATCTGCCATAGCCTCACGTGCTGCGTCTGCTGCTCCTGCTGCTTCTACCTCCACCCTGGCTGCCTCTACCTCCGCTCTGGCTGCTGCCAGTTCCGCTGCAGCCAGCCTCGACACCCTTGCTGCCGCAGCAGCTGTTGCTACAGCTGCCCGCTCACGCTCCTCTGCCACGGCGCGCTCGGCCTCCTGCCGGCGCCGTATGCTCGAGGTAGCCGTGTGCTGAGAGCGACCTGCAGACATGGCTTGCTACAGGGGGGCTGTTGCGTGAAGAGGAGGTTGTTGAAGATGAACTGCTGCTCGACAGTCCGGAGGGAGGAAGGTAACCAGAGGCAGATGGAGCAGCTGCTGCTACCGATTTAGGCTGCCCACAGGAAATGCTCAGGGTGCAAGATAACGAGGCTCTGATACCACTTGTTAGGCCTTTGAACCTGAGCATTGATAGTTGTGGATGACACTAGGAGGGTTGGGACAATTTTCGTTGGTTTATTTCTCACACGATGCCATGCCAACCTGAGGGGTTGGGGATACATACTTATAGGCTGCTAGCCAGCCAAGCATATGCTGAGAAGCTGCTAAGATGCCAGTCTAAGATGCTAGTCTAAGATGCTATCCTAACTGACAGTCCTTGATGGTCAGGAACTCTATCCTAACTGCCACAAGGACCATGTGCTGCAGCCCCACAAAGACCAGACCCTAGTACACAGATGTTGCAGCCCCACAAAGACCAGACCCTAGTACACAGACTTATCCATCATTCTCCCCCTAAGTCTTGTACGTCGTCTTGTGGGAGAGTTGAATCATCCCAATCCTGGAGCAAAGTTCGAGGAACTTGACCCTCCCAAGAGGCTTGGTGAGCAGGTCTGCGAGCTGGTCCGTGGTGTTGATGTAGCTCGCCTCGATGCTCCCTTCTTCCACACAGCTGCGGATGAAGTGATACCTCAGTCGGATGTGCTTGCTCCGTTCGTGGAACACGGGGTTCTTTGCCAGAGCCAGGGCGGACTTGCTGTCCACCAAAAGCTGCACCGTTCTGGTGTCTTGAACGAGAAGATCACCAAGCAGTCGAGCAAGCCAGAGCGCCTGAGTGCAGGCGGTGGAGGCCGCTATGTACTCAGCCTCACAGCTAGACAGGGCCACCACCTGCTGCTTGACTGATTGCCAGCTCACGAGACACTTGCCGAGGAAGAAGAGGATCCCGCTCGTGCTCTTGCTGGTGTCGATGTCGCCGGCATAGTCGCTGTCGCTGTACCCGACGAAGTGTGCCGCCCCCGGGCACTTGGGGTAGTGGAGGCCGTGGTCGAGGGTCCCTGCTACGTAGCGGACGATCCTCTTCACTGCCTGCTGGTGTTCCGACGTCGGTCGCTCCATGAACCGACTGACATAGCCGACGAAGAATGCCAAGTCCGGCCGTGTGTGGGTGAGATAGCGAAGGCTCCCCACAAGGCGCCGGTATTGCGTAGCATCCACTTCCTCCGTCGTGCTGTCTCAGCTCAGTTTCAGCCTCTCCTCCATCGGAGTGAGAGCTGGGTGGCAGTTGGTGAGCCCAGCTAGCTCAGCGATGCGCTTGGCGTAGGCGGACTGTCGAAGCGCGATTCCGGAGTGGTCCTGGTGCACCTCAATCCCTAGATAGAAGGAGAGGAGCCCCAGATCACTCATCTGGAAGGTGGCCTTCATGTCTTCCTTGCATCTTTGGTGCCGGTGATCACCAGGTCATCAACATAGACGCCCACCAGCAGGGCATTTCCTCCACTGCCCCGTCGATAGACGGCAGCCTCATGCGGACTTTGCTCGAAGCCCATCTTCTTTAGCGTGGAGTCCAGCTTGGCGTTCCATGCCCTAGGTGCCTGCCGTAGGCCATCGAGAGCCTTGCGCAGGCGGAGTACCTTGCCCTCCTGGCCGGGAATCCCAAATCCCGGTGGCTGATGCACGTAGACTTCCTCCTTCAAGTCGCCGTTGAGGAATGCCGACTTGACATCCATGTGATGGACACGCCAGCCCTCCTGGGCAGCTAGCGCAAGGAGAAGTCGCACGGACTCCATCCGTGCCACGGGAGCGAAGGCGTCGTCGAAGTCGACTCCTTCTTGCTGCAAGAATCCTCGCGCCACCAGGCGAGCCTTGTGCTTGATGATGGCGCCGGCTCCATCCCTCTTCAGTTTGAACACCCACTTAAGGGTGATTGCGCGGTGACCACGAGGGAGGTCAGCGAGCTCCCAGGTGCGGTTTTGCTCGACCGCATCCATCTCCAACTGCATCGCGGCACGCCATGCTGCATCTCTCTCGGCCTCTGCAAAGGACCGTGGTTCGCCGTCCTCACACGCGAGTTGTAGCTGCGCCTCCAAGTCACGTGGCATCAGTCCCGGCACCGGCTGGTTGCCGAGTAGATTATCCATCGTGCGATACCGCAGCCGTTCGCCTCCATAATACGCGTCGACACGCTCCTCGTCGTGAGTGAGCGGGGAAGCGAACTTCACCGGGTTGTGCTCTGCGTGAGCTGGTGTTGACGAAGACGAACCCGGAGTGGTGACTGGCGGGGCTGGAGTATGCGGCGTGGCCAGTTGTGGTGCCGTCGGCGTTGCAGGCACCGGAGTCGATGTAGTTTTGGGGGCCGGGGTAGGCGTGCCCGGCGAAGAGGAGCTGCTTGCTCCCCGGGCTTCCTTGAAGTGGGCATACTCGACAATGAAGTCGTCATACGTCAGCGTCGAGTCGTCGTCCACCGCCTTGTCCCATTGCCACCCTCACCCTTCGTTGAACACGACGTCTCGCGCCGTGCGCACACGCTGCGTCTTTGGGTCGAGGATGCGGTAGGCCTTTGAGCCCTCCGCGTAGCCGATGAAGACTCCCGGAGTGCTCCTGTCGTCGAGCTTGCCGATGTGGCCGAGCTGGGAACCGGTGTCACGGACTGGGTTGGTACGACGACCCTCAAAACCGGAGCCACCACCTAAAAACACAAACACAAGACCACAACAACACAAATACAAGAAGAATCAATGCCAAAGCCTCGAAAGACACAAGAAACCAGGAGAAATAGGAAAGAGAACATGCTACGAAGAAAATAGGATACAAGCGGTAGTACTGCTGACCCTTGCGGAAGTAAAAAATTAGTACCGCAGGGTAAGCGGTAGTACCGCATGTCACATGCGGTAGTACCGCATACGCTGCGGTAGTAATATTTTACTTCCGCCAGAAGAGGCGGAACTAAAAAATTAGTACCGCAGTGCAAGCGGTAGTACCGCAGGTGGATGCGGTAGTACCGCGTACCCCGCGGTAGTAATATTTTACTTCCGCCCGAAGAGGCGGAACTAAAATATTAGTACCGCAACGGAAGCGGTAGTACCGCATATGGACGCGGTAGTACCGCATTCGTTGCAGTAGTAATATTTTACTTCCGTCAAAGAGGCGGAACTAAAAACTTAGTGCTGCATGCGGAGCGGTAGTACCGCATTGGGTCGCGGTAGTACCGCTCGGCAAGCAGTACTAAATTTTTACTTCTGCCCGAGCGGTAGTACCGCTGAGGACAGCGGTAGTACCGCTCAGGTCAGATCAGATCTGGATTACATCGTGCAGTAGTACCGCGGTTCTCCAGCGGTAGTACCGCACGAAACAGATCTGAGAAGAGCAGATCTAGAAACTACCAACGAGATCGATACACGGTACTACGGCTGATCATAGTAACTTCGTAGCAACGGCTCTAATCATATTTCTTGAGCACAAACACTCTCCCACACCCTAAGCATCCATGGATAAGATCACGAAGAACACAAGAACACTAAGCATCTCCCCTAACCCTAAAAACTTAGGCAAGGCAATAAGAAGAGGGGAAAAGGGGAGAAACCTGCATCCATGGCAAGAGGGCGTGGTGGGGAACGATTCCACCGGTCGAAAAGCGAGAAGAGTGGCCGAGGGAGGAGATCCGGCGAGGTCCTCCGGCGGCGTTCTTGAGAGAGAGAGACAGGGACGACGTGGGGGTTAGGAGTGAATGGGTATGGGGGAGATGGAACTCCCCCTGCCTGCTTATAACCCCCACGCGTTCGGATATGTGCGGTAGTACCGCGGTCATCGCGGTAGTACCGCTCGCACGGTAGTACCGCTCTCCGGGCGGTAGTACCGCCTTACCAGCGGCAGTAAAAAATTACTGCCGTGCTGGAGGTGCGGTAGTACCGTATGTCCTCAGCGGTAGTATCGTGACCAGTCACGGTAGTACCGCTCCCTCAAGAAAATGCACGGAAAAAGGCAAGAGGCTTTAAGCACCAGAGAGAGTAAAACACCATGTGCACAAGCACAACAAGAAACACAAATTCCTCACAAGAGGGCGGTGGCCGAGGCCACCTATGTTTGAGTTTTATAGATATGGCACCGCGAAGAATTATCCTTGGGCCCATGATCAAAGCTCAACTTGAAGCATTTAAGCCAACTATGTATGGCAAATGAGAAAGTTTTTGTTAGTTTATGCATAATGGGGGGAGGAATAGTTCATTGAGAGAACAATACTCCCCCTAAATCCATGCCTACATCTAGACAAGATAGCTATGTCGAGTGTGAGGAGTGTGTGCACAGATTCAAACCACATTGCTCAAGTCAATGATATTTAGCTCATGCCTTAACTCGCGAAATCTTGCTTCATCCAGAGGCTTCGTGAAGATACCTGCAAGGTTGTCATGAGTGTTGACGTAGTGAAGCTCGATTTCTCCTTGCCTTATGTGATCCCTGATGAAGTGATACCGAATCTCAATATGCTTCGTCTTGAAGTGTAGCACCGGGTTGAGAGAAATCTTGATGGCACTTTCATTGTCACACCAAAGAGGCACTTTGTCACAAGTGACACCGTAATCCTTTAAAGTTTGCCTCATCCATAAGAGTTGAGCACAGCAACTGCCAGCTGCCACATATTCTGCTTCGGTGGACGAGAGAGACACACAACTTTGCTTTTTGGAAAACCAACTAACAAGAGAGCAACCAAGAAATTGGCACCCTCCTGAGGTGGACTTCCTATCCACTTTGTCTCCTGCCCAGTCAGGATCAGAGAAACCAATAAGGTTGAAATTTGCTCCTCTTGGGTACCATAAGCCAAAGTTTGGGGTATGAGCCAAATATCGAAAGATTCGCTTGACAGCCACAAAGTGACTTTCCTTAGGTGAGGCTTGAAACCGTGCACAAATTCCCACACTCAACATAATATCCGGTCTAGATGCACAAAGGTAAAGCAAGGATCCGATCATAGAGCGATATACCTTTTGATCCACCGCTTTACCATTGGGATCAATGTCAAGTCGGCATTTGGTTGGCATTGGAGTAGTAGCCGGCTTGACATCACTAAGGTTGAACCTCTTGAGCATGTCTTGAGTATACTTGGATTGTTTGATGAAGATGCCTTCTCTTCGTTGTTTGATTTCAAATCCAAGGAAGTACTTCAACTCTCCCATCATGGACATCTCAAAATGTGTGGTCATGAGTGCGGCGAACTCATCATTGAAAGCTTTGTTAGGAGAACCAAAGATAATATCATCAACATATAGTTGGCATACAAACAACTCCCCTTTGACCTTCTTAGTAAAAAGAGTGGGGTCGATTTTCCCAATTTCAAACCCACGATCTTGTAACAACTCGGTAAGGTGCTCATACCACGCTCGTGGGGCTTGTTTAAGGCCATAGAGTGCCTTATCAAGTTGATACACATGATTGGGGAACTTAGGATCCTCGAACCCCGAGGGTTGTTTAACATACACCAACTCATTAATGGGACCATTAAGAAATGCACTTTTCACATCCATTTGTTGAAATTTAAAGTTATGATGGGAAGCATAGGCAAGCAACAAACGAATGGATTCAAGACGAGCAACGGGGGCAAAGGTTTCACCGTAGTCGATACCCTCGACTTGGGAGTAGCCTTGAGCCACCAGACGTGCCTTGTTGCGTATGACAATGCCATGGGCATCTTGCTTGTTCTTAAAGATCCATTTGGTTCCAATGACATTATGGTTCTCCTTGGGTCTTGGCACCAGACGCCACACTTTGTTGCGCTCGAAGTTATTGAGTTCTTCATGCATGGCATTGAGCCAGTCAGGGTCTTCGAGCGCCTCATAGACCTTCTTAGGTTCAACAAAAGAGACAAAAGCTTGATGAGCACAATAATTTGCTAATTGTCTACGAGTGCTTACCCCCCTTTTGATGCTTCCTAAAATGTTCTCGATGTGATGTTCGTTGGAAGCAAGCCTGGAGGCAACTTTTGCAGCACGATGCTCTAATTGCTCTTCAAGTGATAACTGAGGAGCATTGAGTTGATCATCTTGAGCGTCATCATGAGGAAGTTCTTAATCTTGAGCTTCCTCTTGACCTTGATCTTGCTCGGGAGACTGAACTTGGCCTTGTGCATCAATTGGTGGTTCTTCACCAACTTGAGGTTGATCTTGCACTTGGCCTTGTTCATCAGGCTGAGGGCCTTCACTTTGTTCTTCGGAAGCGTGTGGGTCTTGGGTTGGTGATGGTTCCACTTGAGTGGAACATTGTCCTTCTCCTTCGGCCACAAGGGGTTCCTCAATGGGTAGGATATATCCAACACCCATTCTTCTTATGGCTTGAGGAGGAATTTCATCACCTGCATCACAAGTACCACTTTGCTCCACTTGGGAGCCGTTATTTTCATCAAACTCTACGTTACTCGTCTCCTCTATGAGTCCAGTGGACTTGTTGAGGACACAGTAAGCATGAGAGTTTGTAGCATAACCAACAAATATGCCCTCATGAGCTCTAGATTCAAATTTAGACAAACGAACACCCTTCTTGAGAATGAAACACTTACACCCGAACATCCGGAAGTACTTGAGATTGGGCTTGTTACCGGTAAGAATCTCATACGGAGTTTTGTTCAAGCCTTTGCGGAGATAGAGACGATTTGACGCATGGCAAGCGGTGTTGATGGCTTCGGCCCAAAAGTTGTATGGAGAGTTGAATTCAGCCATCATGGTCCTTGCAGCATCTATTAAGGTTCGGTTCTTTCTCTCTGCAACACCGTTTTGTTGAGGGGTATACGGGGCGGCATATTGATGTTTGATCCCCTCATCACCAAGAAACTCATCCAAGGTGTAGTTCTTGAACTCGGTGCCATTGTCACTTCTGATCATCAAAATCTTTGCTTCATGTTGTCGTTGAGCTTCATTTGCAAAGTTGATGACGGTTTGTTGGGTCTCACTCTTCTTCTTGAAGAAGTACACCCAGGTATATCTTGAGTAATCATCCACAATCACCAAGCAATATTTCCTACCACCAAGAATATCAAAAGTGGGAGGCCCAAAGAGGTCCATGTGGAGGAGATCTAGAGGTCTCTTTGAATAGATGACAGTCGTGGGAGGGTGAGCCTTCTCATGTAATTTTCCTTCAATGCACGCCCTGCACGCACGATCTTTGGCAAAGCTAACATTTGTTAGTCCTCGGACATGGTCCCCCTTGAGAAGACTTTGCAAAGATCTCATATTGACGTGGGCCAAACGGCGATGCCAAAGCCATCCCACATCAACTTTAGCCATTAGGCATGTCGCGACCTTAGTGGGTTGCTTCGAGAAGTTAACCACATAAAGGCCGTTCTCGACATGCCCAACATAGGCTACTTTAAGAGTCTTGCTCCACAAGAGGGCCACAAAATCAATACCAAAGAATGTAGCAAAGCCCATGAGTGCAAGTTGGCGAACAGAAAGTAAATTGTATGCAAGGGACTCAACAAGCATGACTTTCTCGATCGTGAGATCATGAGAGACAACAACCTTGCCAAGTCCCAATACCTTAGAAGATGAAGCATCACCCCATTCGACCTTGGTGGCCATAAATGAACCGAGATGCACGTCCACCACCAAGTCTTTGCTTCCGGTCATATGATTTGTGGCTCCGCTATCGAGCAACCATGATCCCCCACCGGAAGCAAACCCCTACAATAGATCAATGCTTGGATTTAGGTACCCATTTGGTAATGGGTCCTTTGAGGTTAGTGACAAGGGTCTTGGGAACCCAAATGGACCATTCAATGTACTCATAAGAAGAACCAACAAATTTAGCAAACACACGGCCATCACTAGCACGGCATAAAACATATGAGGGATTAAAATCGCCAGCCATGTTTGATGGTATGGTGGAGTTTTTCTTGACACCACCACTTTTCTTCTTGGTTGACGTGCCCTCTCCTTCTTTCACAAAGGATTGTCGGAGAGGGGGTGGTTGCCTTGTCTTGTCATTCTTCTTCTTCTTGGGCTTAGGAGCATACCCAATTCCTTCCTTTGCCACAACTTCCTTTTGATTGCTCAGAAGGGCGTTGAGGTTCTTCTCACCTTGTATGCAAGTCACAAGGCCTTTCTCAAGTTGCTTCTTTAATTCAGCATTCTCTTCAACAAGATGCACATGCTCACAACATGGGTTAGTAGCATTTGCATTATCAATTAAAACCATGCGAGGAAAGATAGCCTTTTCCTTGGTTAGCAAAACTTGGAGTTGATCATGAGACTCCTTGAGAGTAGCATGCATTCCTTTCAAGGCCTTGTGAGCCTTGTCAAGTATGTTAAACTCCTCTTTGAGTTTAGCATGTTCAACCTCAAGTTTTGCCTTCTCAGAGTTAAGGACACGAGAGACAACTAAAGCATGATCAAGATCTTTCTTTAATTTAGCATGATCATCGTTGTGTGACTCCTCAAGAGTCAAACGAAGACCACGCTCTTCCTCTAGGGCGTTAGAGAGATCCGATATCTCATCGGCATAGTCTCGACTATGCCCTTCCATTTTAGTAATGGTTTCCTCGTGAGCCTCGATAATGTCATTGGCCTCACCGAGTTGTTCCAAGAGAGCAACAACATGCTTCTTGGATTTTCCCTTGAGATTCTTTATGAACACATCAAATTCATTTTCTCCCTCCTTAATACCCTCACCCTCATCAATACAATTAGTCAATGAGGGGTTAGAAGAGATAGTAGTATTGATGTTTGGGGTTACCTTGTTGGTGGCCTTGGCCATGAGACACTTGGCGGTGATGTTCTCGTTTGGTGAGTTGAAGAGAGATGAGTGCGGAGTGGTAGCAATTGCAATTGTGGCCATAGTGGTCACCTCATCGTCTTCATCATTGTCATCATCCTCCACATATTCTTCTTGAGCCACCAACACTTTTGGAGGAGTCTTCTTGATGAAGTTGTTCTTGTTGGGATAGGACTTTGACTTGTCCTTCCGAATAAGCTTGCCTCCAAAGTCTTCTCTCTTCTCATATGGGCAATCCACAACGAAGTGACTTACATTTCCACAGTTGAAACATGTCCTTACTCGTTGCTTCCCTTTGTTCCCACTGGAGTTGTTCCTGTTAAAGTTGGACCTTGAGTTCTTCTTGCCCCAGAATTGCCTTGAAGCAAGAGCCATGTGCTCGTGATAGGCATATTTGGTGTCCTCGGGGCAACACTCATCATCATCTTCCACTTCCTCCTCTTCCACACAAACCTTGGCCTTCAGAGCAAGATTAGGCTTCTTGGATCGTTGAGCTCTTAGGACCGCATTGTCGGCGGTTACGTCAAGGATCCTCATGGCAACAAATTCATCCAACACTTCGTTTGAGGATAAAGTGTGGAAGTCCGGTCTTTGACGAATGACAGAGGACATGGCCTTATGATAGGGCATCATGGCCTTGAGGAACTTGCGCTTGATCCAATTGTCATCCGTATCTTTACTGCCATGATCTCGAAGAGACACTGCAAGAATAGTTAATCTTCGATAAAGTTCACGAGGATCTTCATCTTCGATCATAGCAAACTCATCAGCTTCATCTTGCACCACTTCATAGTTGGAGCGTTGAATACTTGTGCTTCCCTTGTACATTGTGCCAACATGCTCCCATGCTTCCTTGGCCACAGTGAATGGACGAAGATGAGCAATGTCTTCAGGAGGGATGGAATCTTGAAGAATGCAAAGTGCGGACTCGTTGAACTGATGATCAGCAGTTTCTCTTGGAGTCATGTTGTCGGGATCATACGGATAAAAACCTTGCTCAATGATTCTCCAAAGATTAGTGGAACAATGATGAATATGACGTTTGAAGCGAAACACCCAAGTAGCAAAATCAGTATTTTTAACAAACTTGGGAGGGGGCCCAACATAATTTAAATGCGGTGTGGGAACGGGTCCTCCATAGTGAGTAGGAGGAGCAGATTGGGCAAATTTCCCACTTCCATGCTTAGTGACCGGGGCTTGCTCACTACTAGCTTCTCCCTTGTCGGGATTAGCCTCTGACACGTTGGTAGCGGGATGACCCACTTCCAACGGTGAGGTGGATAATTTAAGCCCCTCAAACATTTCTTTAAACATGCCTTTGACCTCGCTCGCTAGTGATTCTTTCAATGTGGTCAAGGCCACATTGAACTCCTCACGAGTGACCGAGGCTCCCTCATCTGACGTAGGCAAGGACGGATTTCCACCGGAATGGTCCTCCGTCTCGACTACGTTGTCAACCATACTCTTCGGACGGTAAAGTCCTTAAAAAGAGACGAGGCTCTGATACCAATTGAAAGGATCGATATGGTTGAGTAGAGGGGGGGGTGAATAGGCAACTAACAATTTTTACCTTTTCTTAACCACTTAAAATTAAGCGACAAAATCAGTTGTCTAAATATTCTACTAGGAAGACAACTAAGATAAAGAAGCACAACAACTACACATGCATGCTATAGGAGTTGAACAAGTAAAGCATGCAAAGGTAAAGGTAAGAAATAACCACAAGTGGAACCGGAGGAGACGAGGATGTGTTTCCGAAGTTCCTTCCCTTTGAGGGGAAGTACGTCTCCGTTGGAGCGGTGTGGAGGCACAATGCTCCCCAAGAAGCCACTAGGGCCACCGTATTCTCCTCACGCCCTCACACGATGCAAGGTGCCGTGATTCCACTAGTGGTGCCCTTGAAGGCGGCAACCGAACCTTTACAAACAAGGTTGGGGCTATCTCCACAACTTGGAGGCTCCCAACAAACCACGAAGCTTCACCACAATGGAATATGGCTTCGAGGTGACCTCAACCGTCTAGGGTGCTCAAACACCCAAGAGTAACAAGATCCGCAAGGGATTAGTGGGGAGAATCAAATATCTCTTGGTGGAAGTGTAGATCGATGCCTCCTCAAGCAATCCCGAGCAAATCAACAAGTTTGATTGGCTAGGGAGAGAGATCGGGCGGAAATGGAGCTTTTGGAGCAACAATGGAGTAGTGGGGGAAGAGGTAAGTCTTCTTGGAGAAGAAGACCCCCTATATATAGTGGGGGGACAAATCCAACCGTTATTGGAGTTTTCAGCCCGCAGAGAGCGGTAGTACCGCGCATGAGTTGCGGTACTACCGCTGGCTGAGCGGTACTACCGCTTGGGAAGCGGTACTACCGCATAGGCAAAAGATTGCGACATGATTGACAACCACGGATGAAATAAATTACATCTGTGGCTACATCCGCAGGGAAAACGGTAGTAGCAAAACGCGACACGGTACTACCGCTTATGATAAGCGGTACTACCGCGTTGTATGCGGAAGTAAAAAAATTACTTCCGCATCCACTTCTGTACTTAGACTCAGCGCCTGGACCAGATACACGGTACTACCGCTCTGGGGACGCGGTACTACCGTGGGAGCGGTACTACCGTGTCGGCAGGCGGTACTACCGTGTAACTGCGCGGTACTACCGCTTGGTTGAGCGGTTTTACCGCTTGCTAGGCAGTTGATCAGTTAAGAAGCCACAGTTTTGCATAAACGAAAGATAACCGGTTGGACCTCCAAAGAAGCAAGGAAAGGTGGTGTGGGAGAAGGATGTGTACATGTTGATTCTACCCAAACCTTTCCGATGCGGACCCCCTCTTAATAGTACGGCTTTCCTATTACTCAAAGCCACCGACAGGGAGCAAAAAGAAAACACCGTCCTTCATAGAATCCGAGGGGCAAGCAATCGTCTTGTGCCATAAGGGAGATATACCTGTATGAGCTTAGAGCACACGATCAGTCCGCAAAAGTATTGTCATCAATCACCAAAACTACTTAGGGAGAAATATGCCCTTACAACTACATCTGACGCCGCGGCCGCAACTGCAGCCGGAGACTGGGCGCAGGATGGCGAAGGCGTAGGCATGCTACATCCGCTGCTCGTCACCGACAGGTACGGTCCTCACGCCTCCGTGACCCCCCTTGTCGTTTACCTATCGTCCCGCGGTGCTCGGTTTTGCTGATGCTTGTCAGCGGGGGATTGGTGACTACCGTGGTGTGTACAGCGGCGTCGAGCAGTAGTTTGCCCTGAATTTTGAAGTTCTACTACAGCGATGTCTCAACGATTTTTCTCGTTCTTTTTTGTAGTTTAGATCCCGTCTCAGACTGGTGCATCCACATCATGTAGGTACGGGGATGAATTTCCCATGTTGTTTTTGGCCATTGTGGTTCGGCACTACACATTCTTAGGTTAATTTTAAGGTTGATTTTTTTCACCCCAAACCCTAGATGTTCATTTCGATCCCCACTTTGATGTGGTTCGATAAATCCACAGATGCGGTTATCCACTTTGTCGATTTTGTGTTTCTTTTTTTCTGCATAATTGCAATTAAGGTGTATCCAGTTGGCATGTGTAGATGTATAAGTTGCACCAAAACAAGATGCAGTTGGCTCACTTGTTTTTGCTTGCCCCCATGATTGTGTGCAACTACATGTTCTTTAGTTTGCAACTTAAAGGAATGATATGTGCAACCAGAAGTTTGACTATTTGCGCACATCTTTAGATGCGGCTGATCTACTTTATATGCGGTCTATCCATTTTGTCGATTTCGGGGCTTTTGGCTTTTTCTGCATAGTTGCAATTGAGGTGTATCCAGTTCACATGTGTAGATGTATGAGTTGCACCAAAACAAGATGCAGCTTGGCTCACTTGTTTTGGCTTGCCCATGTGAGTGTGTGCAACTACATGCTCTTTAGTTTGTAACCTAAAGTAATGATGTGTGCAACCAGAAGTTTTGACTCTGTACGTGACCTGTTTTTTGTAGTGAAGATGAATGTAGAAGGAGAAACCGGTAGAAGCAAAGGAGGGGTGATTGCTGATGTTACTTTTGTAGGAAGGCTTTTTTGAGCAAGCATGTTGTGTTACGCGCCTGTGTTCATTTTTTGTAATTGGTTTATGTTGTTTTTGTCACATGCAGGGGAATGTCATGCAGTCTAATAGGCAGAATCAGGGGGGGTGAATAGGTGATTTTATGAAGGTCTTCGAAACAAGCAATGTCTTCGAAGACAGGTAGTTCAAATAGTAACTAAGTAGAATACAACGGAAGATAAACTACACTAGACGTGCATGAGAGTCAAGTACAATATGGATAAAGCATGAAGATAGATATCAGCTAGGTAGAGTAGATCAGGATAGAAGGATAGTGTGAAGACAAATATGCAATCAGAGGGAATGTCTTCACACAAAGACTTCAAATGGAACAAGCAACCAAAGACTTCATGAAGCTAAACTGAAAGTAAAGGAGTGAACTGATACAACCAGTTGCTTGATGGGGACAGAGATTTGGTAGACCAGTTCTAGTTGTTGTGACAATTGTACATCTGGTTAGAGAGGTTGAGATTGAACTCCACGTCTTCACCTTATTCCCCTTGACTTCGGTGATGCCAAACACTCTTTGGGCTCTAGGTGTTTTGGATTTGTCCTTGCAAGGATTCTCTCTCAAAGGCTTCGGAGGTGGGTTGCTCTCAAATGACAAAAGTCGTGCACTAACTCTGAGCAGCCACCAATTTATGGTGGAAGGGGGTGGCTATTTATAGCCATGGGGCAACCTGACATGATTTGTCCGAAATGCCCCTAGGTCATTGGGGAACCGACACGTGTCCAACGGCCGGATTTCAAACACACGTGGTAGCTTGGCTTGGGTTACAAGCAAAGCTGACTCATCCAACTCATGATAAGATTTACTTTCATTTATCTTTGCTCGAAGACATAGGATTTGGGTTGAGCATCACGTCAATTTTCTAACTTTGTTCAGTTGGACCTCACTTAACAGCTTGGTGGTTCCATTGTCTTCAAGCGAATGTCTTCATGTGTCATTATCTTCGACACAAATGTCTTCGCGAACCACCAATGTCTTCAATGTCTTCATGCATTTTTAGGGGTAATCTTCGATGGGTAAATCGAATCAACAAGGACTTCTACTTGTGTTCTCCTGTGAATCTCACAAACACGTTAGTCCCTCAACCAAGTTTGTCGTCAATACTCCAAAACCAACTAGGGGTGGCAGTAGCTGCACTTATGATACGTCTCCAACGTATCTATAATTTTTTATTGTTCCATGCTATTATTTATGAAGTCTTAGATGTTTAATGGGCTTTATCATTCACTTTTATATCATTTTTGGGACTAACCTACAAACCAAAAGGCCCAGTCCAGATTGCTATTTTTTTGCCTATTTCAGGGTTTTGCAGAAAAGGAATATCAAACGGACTCCAAACGGAATGAAACCTTCGCAGGAGATATTTTTGGAGGAAATCACACGAGATAAACTTCGGGGCCAAGCCAGAGGAGAGGGGGGCCACCCTCGAGGGTGGGGGCGCGCCCCCTTCCCAGGGTGCGCCCCCCTGCCTCGAGGGCAGGCCCCATGGCCCCTGGTGCCCCTCTTCCTCTTATATGCCTACGTACCCCAGAAACTCCGAACGCAGAGAGAAAACCCTAATTCCACCATCGTAGCTGTTGTTCCCGTGGAGATCCCATCTTGTAGCCTGTTCCAGGAGGGGGATCCATCACGGAGGCCTTCTTCATCATCATCATCACCCTCACCATGAGTTGTGAGTAGTTTACCACAGACCTTCGGGTCCATAGCTAGTATCTAGATGGCTTCTTCTCTCTCTCCGGATCTCAATACAAAGTTCTCCTCGGTCTTCAAGGAGATCTATTCGATATAATCTCTTTTTGCGGTGTGTTTGTTGAGATCCGATGAATTGTGAGTTTATGATCAAGGTTATCTATGAAATATATTTGGTTCTTCTCTGAACTTTTTAAGTGTGCTCATAATATCCTTTCAAGTCTCTTCGAATTATTGGTTTGGTTTGGCCTACTAGATCTATAGTTCTTGCAATGGGAGAAGTGCTTGGCTTTGGGTTCAATCTTGCGGTGTCCTTTCCCAGTGAAAGTAGGGGTAGCAAGGCATGTATTGTATTGTTGCCATCGAGGATAAAATGATGGGGTTTTCATCATATTTCTCGAGTTTATCCCTCTACATCATGTCATCTTGCTTAAGGTGTTACTCTGTTCGTATGAACTCAATACACTAGATGCATGCTGAATAGCGGTCGATGTGTGGATTAATAGTAGTAGATGCAGGCAGGAGTCGATCTACTTGTCTCGGACATGATGCCTATATACAATGATCATGCCTAGATTGTGACATCCCGAGACCGATGCTCTAGGTGTCAGCCAGTTATTCGTTGTCAGTGCCTTGTCATCTGCTTGCGTGTTGCATCTTGCCATGTCATCATGTGTGCTTGCATCAGCATATTTTCAAAACTGGCATCCGTCCGAGTTCCCTCGTCCTTTCCGTTGTCCGTTCTGAGCCCAGACACACTCACACGCGTCCGCGGTGCCTCCGAATTTTTATTTTGTGAGTGGCCGAAAAATGTTCTTGGAATGGGTTGAAACTTGGCGTGTGGTCTTATTATAGTGTAGACAGGCCGCCTGCCAAATTTCATCGCATTCGGAGCTCGTTTGATAGCCCAACGAATATATATAGCGGCACTAGTAGCCGGTTATTTCGTCGGACGTTTTCGGTCTCCGAAAACCCCCGCGGGCCTCTCTCCCTCTCCTCTCATCTCAGCCCAATGCATCTACACAGCCCACTAACCTCCCGTAGGCCCATCCTACCTCACCTCGCGATCGGATCCGTCGGATCGCGATCGGAGGGCTCAACCCCCCCTAACTCCAAACCCTAGCCCTCCTACTATAAATGGACAGCCCCTAGTCCATTTTTGGCTTTCCCCCTACCTCCCTCCTCAATTTCCGCGCAGTGCTTCCACCGTTGCCGTCGCGTGCTTCCACCGCGCCACCTGCCCGCGCCCTCCGCCGCCGCCCAGGCCTCGTCTCCGGCCAGATCCGGCGAGGAGCCGCCGGATCCAGCCGTTCCCCGACCTCCCCGACCCTCCCCTCGCCGGATCCCGCAAGGCCGCCGCCGTTCCTTCTACTGGTGCCGCCAGCCTTCGTCCGCATCGAGCGGAGACGACGACGCCAGCCGCCAGATCGAGCCAGCGCTCCGCCTGGGCCTCCTGCCCCGCGCCTGGCATGCCGCTCCGCTCCTGGGCCCGAGCCGCGGCCCAGCCCCGCGCCAGCGCACCCGGCCTCGCCTCCCTCCAGCACTGGGCCGCGCCAGCCAGCGCCTCGCCTGCCTCCCTCGGGCCCGAAGCCGGCAGCCTCCTCCAGCGCCCGCCTCCAGGCCTCCTCGTCCGCTTGGGCCGAGCCACCCCGCGAGGCCCAGCCGGCTCCCCCGCCTCTCCGGGCCGCTCCCTCGCCAGGCCGCCTCTGCCTCCAGCGGGCCCAGTTGTCGAGCCGGCCCAGCTCCTCCAGCTCCCGAGGCCCAGCCGGACTCCTCTTCCCTGATGGGCTTGGCCCATGGGTGAGCAGTCCAATATCCCGCCCCGTGCGTCTTTTATTAAACTGCGCCCGTGTTTTTTTTTCCTGAGTGTAATTTTCTGCTAAGACATTTATGTCATGTATCTGATGCATACTTTGACTGCTAATAACTTTTTGTGTGCTTATTCGTTTTGAGTGAATGATATGTCAAAATGATCGTGGTGAGTTGTACTATGTTTTGTTCCATTGTGCCATGCATGTTTGAGGTCATCTAGATGTCTTAATCATCATGAGAAGAGTGCTACTTGTTATAAACTGCTGCTACTTGTTATTTTGTTGCCATGTTTGAGATGTGATAACTTGGTGCATGTTTATCCAAATGATGCAAATGATATGTCCACATGTTCATCATGAGATGCTCTACATGTTGGTTGCTATAGCATGCTTGTTTGAGTTCATATTGCCATGTTTATCTATATTGCAAAAGTGTATGTGGCTGTTATGTTCTGAAACTTGTTACGAGATGCCTAGTTGAGGTGCTCGTTGCTATTGTTGTGTTTGTCCCCTTGTCACATGCCTAGTTGTTTTAGATTCTCCATGATGTGTTCTTTGATGTGGTGCATTTAACTTTCCATGATATGCCTTGTGTTGACTTAAACATGCTTGCATACTTGCCATGTGGCTGTTACTGTTTTAACACATAGTGAAATTTCACTAAGTCTGGAATCTGTAATTTCCAGATGCCATGTTTGCTTGTTGTTCTAGGCAAATCCATGCTAGTTTTGGGGTGACTCTTGATGAATCCTTGTTGTATATGTTGTTGGCTATCCATTCATGCTCTCACATGCTCTTTTGGGTGGCTGTAGCATATTTAACTCTTGCTCCCAAGTTGCTATAAATTACTGCTGTTAGGATTTTGTGGTCAAGTTCAAAATGTCATAGCTTGTTGCTATTGATCCATGCCTCCTTTGGAGATGCTCCAATGGAATTGTTTGTTGTAGGATATGTCTACTTTATGTCCATGCTCCTTGCCATGATGTTTGAGTGCTGTAGGCCATTTATTTATTTGCTCCGAAGTTGCTATGTGGTTGTTAATTTCAGCTTGTGCATGTTTATTGTTTCGGGTGTATCTTTTAGCCCGTTGCTCCGTTTTGAGCAAGTCCTATATGTAACTTGTGTGATTTTGCATGTAGAATCATATTATCCTATTGTTATCATGTTTCGAAGTATTCTTCTTGAATGCAAATTGCCATGCTCCTTGTGTTGTAACACTGTGCTTCCTATGTTGACTTTCTGTGCATCCTAAGTGCAACTGCAGTGCTTCCTTAGTGCATCTGTTATGCTTCATGTATAGTTTTGACTTGCTTCCTACCTTGCCATGTTATGCTTCATAGACTTGTTATGCTTCCTGTATAGACTTGTTATGCTTCCTGTATAGACTTGCTGTGCTTCCTGTATAGACTTGTTGTGCTTCCCGTATAGACTTGCCATGCATCATACTTTGCCATGTATTGCATCATATATATAGACTTGTGTTGTTTTGCTGTGCTTCCTACCTTGCCATGTTTTGCTTCCTGTGAAGACTTTCTGTGCATCATAAGTAGACTTGTTTTGCATCCTACTTGGTAGTGCATATTGTCATGTTCTTGAGTGGTTTGTTTACCGCATTGCTTGCTTCTTCTCGTTAGTGCTTGTTCCGTTGCGTTCGTGAGGATTCGTTCGTCTACCCGTGGTTCTTCTTCAAGGCTACTTCTTCGTCTTCTTCATGGATCCGTTCCTCTTTCTTGAGGGATCTCAGGCAAGATGACCATACCCTTGGATACCTTTACTATCATTGCCATGCTTAGTGTCTCGATGCTATCGTTACATGTCGCGCTACCCATCTTTATTGTCAGCCTCTCCTTGTTGCCATGAAACCTCTAACCTTTGGAACCTTCCTAGCAAAACCACTGTTTGGCTATGTTACCCGCCTGCTCAGCCCCTCTTATTGCGTTGTTAGTTGCAGGTGAAGATGAAGTTCGTTCCAGGAGGGAACTTGTTGTTGGTATATCACAATATCTATAATTATTATCAACACACCTATATACTGGGCATGGGTGGAAGGCTTGGCCTTTTGCTCGGTGTTTTGTTCCACTCATGCCACCTTAGGCGCCGATAAACCGGCATTATGTTCCTTGATTTTGCGTTCCTTGCACAATGGGTGGATGGGGACCCCTTGACAGTTCGTCTTTGAATAAAACTCCTCCAGCAAGGCCCAACATTGGTTTTAATTTGCTCATAATAACAACTTAATTAATTAATTAAATTGCATAGGGAGTTAGCGCTACCCGAGGATTCTTTCTACATAGCAGGGGGCCAGTGCTGATGGTGTTGGTCCCAAACGGGGAGACTGCGGGGCCACCACGGGGAAACTCGAGGTTTGGTTTTACCTGTAGGATCACCTATCCGGACGTGGCCTGAGACGAGATACACGCGGCTACTATCAGGGTGTCGGCACGCCGGGAGGTCTTGCTGGACTTGTTTTACCATTGTCGAAATGTCTTGTGCACCGGGATGCCGAGCCTGATCGGATTTCCCTAAGATAAGGGGTGATGATATTATATTTATCACTTCAGCTAATCGTGAGAGCTTGTGATGGGCTAAGTTGGGACACCCCTGCAGGGTTATGATCTTTCGAAAGTCGTGCCCACGGTTATGTGGCAGATTGGAATTTGTTAATGTCCGGTTGTAGAAAACTTGACAGAGGATCCGAAGTAAAACACACAACTGTGTGAGTAACCGTGACTGTCTCTTTTCACTTTGAGAAGAGAATACGGTGGGGTTATGTTTGACTCGTATGTAGTTCAGGATCTTTAGCGATCACTTCTTTTGCGACCGTTTGCGTAGATGCTCATCTTATTCTTGTACTCGTAAGATAGCCACCATACTTTTGCTTAGCCGCTGCTGCAACCTCACCACTTTACCTCTTCTTACCTATTAAGCTTTGATAGTCTTGTTACCCATGGTTATGGGATTGCTGAGTCCTCGTGGCTCACAGATACTACAACAACAGTTGCAGGTGCAGGTTTCCGATGTCTTGACGTGAGAGCGTTGATCGTTGTGTTGGAGTTCTTCTTCTTTCTTCTTCAGTCTTGGGTTAGGTTCCGGGTCGACAGCCTGGGATAGCAGATGGATGTCTTTGTGCTTTTCATGTTTGTATCCGTAGTCGGATACTTGTATTGATATTGTTGTATTCATGAGATTTGTATTTATTGTTGTATCCCCCATGTATGTATGTAATGGTACGTTGTAATGATGTCCATCTTGCTAAGCGCCCGATATGTGGTTGTGCCCCAATCACGTAAGTATCACGTGATCGGGATAGAATCGCATCTTGGGCCTGACAAGTTGGTATCAGAGCCTCGACCGACCATAGGAGCCCCCTTGATTGATCGTAGTTTGGCCGTTGTTGAGTCTAGCAGAAAACTTTTTCGGAGTCTAGTCATATCGGAGAGTAGGAATTCTTTTTACTCCCCTGCCCCTTCGTCGCTCTGGTGAGGAATCTTGACGTAGGTGTTTTGAATTGCTCCTCTTCCCCTTCAATTTTTTTAGGATCACGTGGTTAATTTCCGTTCGTTGCGTTGTTAGTTCTTTCATCTGGTGCATCTCGCGTAAAGTAGATTCAACCCTCTTCTTCTTTGCAAGATCAACCTCAGTTCTTTTCAACCGATGGTGTTTTCCCCGTCCGTTGTGGTCTTTTCTTTTCCCACCTGTAACGCCCCGGACACACCCGCCGGTGGTCGTTACTCCTGGCGGGATCTAGACTGGCCTCACATATCAATACTTGTCTTTTCTGCGCACTTTGTCCTCACTCGTGCGCACCCGGGAGCAACTTCCCGGTCGGTCACCCATCCTGAAACTACTCCAAGCTGAGCACGCTTAACTTTGGAGTTCTGTCCGAATGGGCTTCCGGAAAAGAAGGAATTCCTTATTGATATGAGTAGTCTATCATCCCTAATAAGCCAGGCCATCTCATACACCCTCACTCAGAGGAACCGACGTCCTCGTCGGGCCACATGAACGTTCCCTCTTGGCACAACCGTCTGTGCTTCCAGGACAGCACATGTGCCATGCCGTGTGCCACGACGGGTCACAAACGTCATGCACAACATGACTGCAAAACTGTCCGCAAACATCCGTGTAACCGCGAGGGTCGGCTCTGATACCAACTTGTAACGCCCCGAACACACCCGTCGGTGGTCGTTACTCCTGGCGGGATCTAGACTGGCCTCACATATCAATACTAGTCTTTTCTGCGCACTTTGTCCTCACTCGTGCGCACCCGGGGGCAACTTCCCGGTCGGTCACCCATCCTAAAACTACTCCAAGCTGAGCACGCTTAACTTTGGAGTTCTGTCCGAATGGGCTTCCGGAAAAGAAGGAATTCCTTATTGATATGAGTAGTCTATCATCCCTAATAAGCCAGGCCATCTCACCACCCTCCCACCCTTTTGCTTCTCGGAGCCGGATTCATTAATCGGGTATCCATCCTACTCGTGTGAATCCTTTGCATTCTTTCCTCAGTTATTTCAACTGGTGAATTCTCGTTTAGTTCGTCATCCTTCATCTCTTTTCTTCTCCGATGAATTCTCCTCTCATTTGATATTCTTCACCTCTTCTTCTTTTCTAGTGAATTCAATTCAAGTATTCCGTGTTCATCATATTATTTATCCTCGGCACAGATGTTTACCTCTTGCTCGTTTGCCTCTCGCCATTTAATTGTTCCGGTGTTCCAAAGACATTCCAGGAGGTTCGTCCGTGTTCCAATTAATTCGAGGTTGTCACCTCCTTCAAGTCTTAATCGTTCCGGTGCATCATCTCCTTTTCGATCCTTTTCAACGGTGTATTCTCTTCGGTGGGCCCTAACTCACAGGTCTTTCCCAGGATCTTACCTGACTCCTCTAATTTTCCGGAGTGTTCCAAAATTCTTTCAAGTGTGACGTAAGTATGAATTTCATCAGTCATATGCCTTCTCCAAGTTCGTTTGTAATTCTTTTCATCGTTGGTTCAACCGTTCTTCTTATCATTTTCCGGAGTATTTCAGGAATTCTTTTCTTTGTGTTCCTCCGAAGGCCATCATTTTAGAAGATTTCTTCGTTCTCAGTTTTCAACTTCGCCCTCCAAATATTCTTCATCGATGCCTCTTCGTTCGTCTCACATTCTAGCCGGTGCTTGTTCAAGTATTCTTTAATCAGTTCACAATCTCTTCGTTCTCGTCATTCTAATTGTCCTCAAGTGCTTTATTCTTCCCGGAGATTCATTCTCTTGTGTTCACTCAATCTCAATTCTTCACGGTGGCTTGTCCTCTTGCATCGTTCAATTTCATTCCTTACGGTGGTCATTCTCGTTCTTCACTCGGTTTCAATTCTTTACGGTGGTTCGCTCAAGAGTTCTTTTCCGGTGCTATCATATAAATCGATTCATTTGTTTTCCAATCCTACCGGTGGTTCATGAAGACTTTCTCAAGCGTTGTGCTATATCCCTCGTTAATCCATTTCATTGAGAATAAGTAGTATGTGCATCCATTGTTCATCAATTTAAATTGATGGAGAAGAAGCATAATATAATTCTTATTCTTCTTTGTGGAGTTGATTTAATTCCTTCATTCGGAGTTATTCTTGATGAATAAATTCTAGTCCCAAGTCTTTTCATCTTTTCTTTTCCGGAGTTCAAAGTTTTCTCGGCTATCTCGTCGGACTCTCGTCTAAATCACTGCAAGGCTGTATTCTTATTCTTTGCATCCTATCATCATCTTTTTCGTAACCGGAGTTCTTCATGGTGGTTCATCACGATTAAATGCATTCTTCATATATCCATCTAATTCTTCCGGAGCAGCTCAAGTATTATTCTTTTGTGTCCCGAGATGCAAATAATTCTCCCTATTTCTTTGAAATGGAGTTTTGCATTTCTTTCTTCATTCTCAGCTAATCCATCTTTGCGTTGCGGCAGAATATCACCTCAAGTTTTGGGATGAATTCAATAAGTCCATAACAAGCTTATTCTTTTGTTGTGATTTTCTCAACAAATCCGTTCAAGTCTTCTCTTGATGATCTACTTTCAATTCATTCGTGATGGAAGTTGTCATCTTCTTCCCCATTCCTTTAATTTCGTTCTTTTTCAATTCTTCTGGAGGCATTGTCTTGTTCATTTCGTCATGTTTTCGTTCCACCTTCTCAGATTCTTGTCATATTCCAATCATGTTCAACCGGTGTGCTATTTCATTCCATTGTCAACCGGAGTGCTGCCCGAATTCCTTCGTGGAGATTTCGTTTATATCTCTTTTACCGGAGTGGTTTCGAATTCATTCTTATTCCTTCAACCCGTGCTTCATATCCTTATCCTCTTGGTTCTCTTCTTATGCCTTGTTGCTTATTTTACAGGAGCTTTCAATCTCGTTCATCTCTGTTGTATCCTTCCTTTCAGTTGTTCATCCTCTCAAGATTCTTTTCTTTCACTCTTTTGTTCTCGAAGAACTTTGTTCTTCCTTTTTCTCTCCCGTCTCGTTCCTAAGATCTCGGGACGAGATCTCTTGTTAGTAGGGGAGTGTTGTGACATCCCGAGACCGATGCTCGAGGTGTCAGCCAGTTATTCGTTGTCAGTGCCTTGTCATCTGCTTGCGTGTTGCATCTTGCCATGTCATCATGTGTGCTTGCATCAGCATGTTTTCAAAACTGGCATCCGTCCGAGTTCCCTCGTCCTTTCCGTTGTCCGTTCTGAGCCCAGACACACTCACACGCGCCCGCGGTGCCTCCGAATTTTTATTTTGTGAGTGGCCGAAAAATGTTCTCGGAATGGGTTGAAACTTGGCGTGTGGTCTTATTATAGTGTAGACAGGCCGCCTGCCAAATTTCATCGCATTCGGAGCTCGTTTGATAGCCCAACGGATATATATAGCGGCACTAGTAGCCGGTTATTTCGTCGGACGTTTTCGGTCTCCGAAAACCCCCGCGGGCCTCTCTCCCTCTCCTCTCATCTCAGCCCAATGCATCTACACAGCCCACTAACCTCCCGTAGGCCCATCCTACCTCACCTCGCGATCGGATCCGTCGGATCGCGATCGGAGGGCTCAAAAACCCCCCTAACTCCAAACCCTAGCCCTCCTACTATAAATGGACTGCCCCTAGTCCATTTTTGGCTTTTCCCCTACCTCCCTCCTCAATTTCCGCGCAGTGCTTCCACCGTTGCCGTCGCGTGCTTCCACCGTTGCCGTCGCGTGCTTCCACCGCTGCCATCGCGTGCTTCCACCGCGCCACCTGCCCGCGCCCTCCGCCGCCGCCCAGGCCTCGTCTCCGGCCAGATCCGGCGAGGAGCCGCCGGATCCAGCCGTTCCCCGACCTCCCAGACCCTCCCCTCACCGGATCCCGCAAGGCCGCCGTCGTTCCTTCTACTGGCGCCGCCAGCCTTCGTCCGCATCGAGCGAAGACGACGACGCCAGCCGCCAAATCGAGCCAGCGCTCCGCCTGGGCCTCCTGCCCCGCGCCTGGCCTGCTGCTCAGCTCCTGGGCCCGAGCCGTGGCCCAGCCCCGTGCCAGCGCGCCCGGCCTCGCCTCCCTCCAGCACTGGGCCGCGCCAGCCAGTGCCTCACCTGCCTCCCTCGGGCCCGAAGCCGGCAGCCTCCTCCAGCGCCCGCCTCCAGGCCTCCTCGTCCGCCTGGGCCGAGCCACCCCGCGAGGCCCAGCCGGCTCCCCCGCCTCTCCGGGCCGCTCCCTCGCCAGGCCGCCTCTGCCTCCAGCGGGCCCAGTTGTCGAGCCGGCCCAGCTCCTCCAGCTCCCGAGGCCCAGCCGGACTCCTCTTCCCTGATGGGCTTGGCCCATGGGTGAGCAGTCCAATATCCCGCCCCGTGCGTCTTTTATTAAACTGCGCCCGTGTTTTTTTTTCCTGAGTGTAATTTTCTGCTAAGACATTTCTGTCATGTATCTGATGCATACTTTGACTGCTAATAACTTTTTGTGTGCTTATCCGTTTTGAGTGAATGATATGTCAAAATGATCGTGGTGACTTGTACTATGTTTTGTTCCATTGTGCCATGCATGTTTGAGGTCATCTAGATGTCTTAATCTTCATGAGAAGAGTGCTACTTGTTATAAACTGCTGCTACTTGTTATTTTGTTGCCATGTTTGAGATGTGATAACTTGGTGCATGTTTATCCAAATGATGCAAATGATATGTCCACATGTTCATCATGAGATGCTCTACATGTTGGTTGCTATAGCATGCTTGTTTGAGTTCATATTGCCATGTTTATCTATATTGCAAAAGTGTATGTGGCTTTTATGTTCTGAAACTTGTTACGAGATGCCTAGTTGAGGTGCTCGTTGCTATTGTTGTGTTTGTCCCCTTGTCACATGCCTAGTTGTTTTAGATTCTCCATGATGTGTTCTTTGATGTGGTGCATTTAACTTTCCATGATATGCCTTGTGTTGACTTAAACATGCTTGCATACTTGCCATGTTGCTGTTACTGTTTTAACACTTAGTGAAATTTCACTAAGTCTGGAATCTGTAATTTCCAGATGCCATGTTTGCTTGTTGTTCTAGGCAAATCCATGCTAGTTTTGGGGTGACTCTTGATGAATCCTTGTTGTATATGTTGTTGGCTATCCATTCATGCTCTCACATGCTCTTTTGGGTGGCTGTAGCATATTTAACTCTTGCTCCCAAGTTGCTATAAATTACTGCTGTTAGGATTTTGTTGTCAAGTTCAAAATGTCATAGCTTGTTGCTATTGATCCATGCCTCCTTTGGAGATGCTCCGATGGAATTGTTTGCTGTAGGATATGTCTAATTTATGTCCATGCTCCTTGCCATGATGTTTGAGTGTTGTAGGCCATTTATTTATTTGCTCCGAAGTTGCTATGTGGCTGTTAATTTCAGCTTGTGCATGTTTATTGTTTCTGGTGTATCTTTTAGCCCGTTGCTCCGTTTTGAGCAAGTCCTATATGTAACTTGTGTGATTTTGCATGTAGAATCATATTATCCTATTGTTATCATGTTTTGAAGTATTCTGCTTGAATGCAAATGGCCATGCTCCTTGTGCTGTAACACTGTGCTTCCTATGTTGACTTTCTGTGCATCCTAAGTGCAACTACAGTGCTTCCTTAGTGCATCTGTTATGCTTCCTGTATAGTTTTGACTTGCTTCCTACCTTGCCATGTTATGCTTCATAGACTTGTTATGCTTCCTGTATAGACTTGTTATGCTTCCTGTATAGACTTGCTGTGCTTCCTGTATAGACTTGTTGTGCTTCCCGTATAGACTTGCCATGCATCATACTTTGCCATGTATTGCATCATATATATAGACTTGTGTTGTTTTGCTGTGCTTCCTACCTTGCCATGTTTTGCTTCCTGTGAAGACTTTCTGTGCATCATAAGTAGACTTGTTTTGCATCCTACTTGGTAGTGCATATTGTCATGTTCTTGAGTGGTTTGTTTACCGCATTGCTTGCTTCTTCTCGTTAGTGCTTGTTCCGTTGCGTTCGTGAGGATTCGTTCGTCTACCCGTGGTTCTTCTTCAAGGCTACTTCTTCGTCTTCTTCATGGATCCGTTCCTCTTCCTTGAGGGATCTCAGGCAAGATGACCATACCCTTGGATACCTTTACTATCATTGCCATGCTTAGTGTCTCGATGCTATCGTTACATGTCGCGCTACCCATCTTTATTGTCAGCCTCTCCTTGTTGCCATGAAACCTCTAACCTTTGGAACCTTCCTAGCAAAACCACTGTTTGGCTATGTTACCCGCTTGCTCAGCCCCTCTTATAGCGTTGTTAGTTGCAGGTGAAGATGAAGTTTGTTCCAGGAGGGAACTTGTTGTTGGTATATCACAATATCTATAATTATTATCAACACACCTATATACAGGGCATGGGTGGAAGGCTTGGCCTTTTGCTCGGTGTTTTGTTCCACTCATGCCACCTTAGGCGCCGATAAACCGACATTATGTTCCTTGATTTTGTGTTCCTTACACGATGGGTGGATGGGGACCCCTTGACAGTTCGTCTTTGAATAAAACTCCTCCAGCAAGGCCCAACATTGGTTTTAATTTGCTCATAATAACAACTTAATTAATTAATTAAATTGCATAGGGAGTTAGCGCTACCCGAGGATTCTTTCTACATAGCAGGGGGGGCCAGTGCTGATGGTGTTGGTCCCAAACGAGGAGACTGCGGGGCCACCATGGGGAATCTCGAGGTTTGGTTTTACCTGTAGGATCACCTATCCGGACGTGGCCTGAGACGAGATACGCGCAGCTACTATCAGGGTGTCGGCACGCCGGGAGGTCTTGCTGGACTTGTTTTACCATTGTTGAAATGTCTTGTGCACCGGGATGCCGAGCGTGATCGGATTTCCCTAAGATAAGGGGTGATGATATTATATTTATCACTTCAGCTAATCGTGAGAGCTTGTGATGGGCTAAGTTGGGACACCCCTGCAGGGTTATGATCTTTCGAAAGCCGTGCCCGCGGTTATGTGGCAGATTGGAATTTGTTAATGTCCGGTTGTAGAAAACTTGACAGAGGATCCGAAGTAAAACACACAACTGTGTGAGTAACCGTGACTGTCTCTTTTCACTTTGAGAAGAGAACACGGTGGGGTTATGTTTGACTCATATGTAGTTCAGGATCTTTAGCGATCACTTCTTTTGCGACCGTTTGCGTAGATGCTCATCTTATTCTTGTACTCGTAAGATAGCCACCATACTTTTTCTTAGCCGCTGCTGCAACCTCACCACTTTACCTCTTCCTACCTATTAAGCTTTGATAGTCTTGTTACCCATGGTTATGGGATTGCTGAGTCCTCATGGCTCACAGATACTACAACAACAGTTGCAGGTGCAGGTTTTCGATGTCTTGACGTGAGAGCGTTGATCGTTGTGTTGGAGTTCTTCTTCTTTCTTCTTCAGCCTTGGGTTAGGTTCCGGGTCGGCAGCCTGGGATAGCAGATGGATGTCTTTGTGCTTTTCATGTTTGTATCCGTAGTCGGATACTTGTATTGATATTGTTGTATTCATGAGATTTGTATTTATTGTTGTATCCCCCATGTATGTATGTAATGGTACGTTGTAATGATGTCCATCTTTCTAAGCGCCCGAAATGCGGTTGTGCCCCAATCACGTAAGTGTCACGTGATCGGATAGAATCACATCTTGGGCCTGACATAGATAGTCTCATAATTATTCACTTTTCTATCAATTGCTCGACAATAATTTGTTTACCCACCTAAGAATATCGCTATCATGAGAGAAGCCACTAGAGAAAACTATGGCCACCGGGTCTATCTCTATCATATTACTTCCCGTTAATTTCTTTTGTCGTTGTTTATTTGTTATTTTATTAAACTAAAAAATACCAAAAATATAAACTATCATCTCTATCGGATCTCACTCTCGTAAGTGACCGTAAAGGGATTGACAACCCCTTATCATGTTGGCTGCGAAGTTCTTATTTGTTTGTGCAGGTGCGAGGGACTGGCGCGCGGTCTCCTACTGGATTGATACCTTGGTTCTCAAAAACTGAGGGAAATACTTACGCTACTGTGCTGCATCTCCCTTTCCTCTTCGAGGGAATACAACGGAAGCTCAAGAGGTAGCAAGAAGAATTTCGGGCGCCGTTGTCGAGGAGGCTTACGCAAAAGTCATATACCAAGTACATATCACAAACCCTTATCCTTCGCATTACACTTATTTGCCTCTCGTTTTCCTCTCCCCCACTTCACCTTTGCCGTTTTATTTGCCCTTCTTCCGCCGTGTGTTTTTCGTTCGCTTGCCTCTCGTTTGCTTGTGTGATATGTGCCCTCAATTAGCTTGCATCTTCTCTTGCTAAAGTATGGATCCTCATCCACTTGCTAATCTCTTTAAGAGATCCAATTATGTTGAACCTATTGTTAGTGAGTTGACTGCACTAGATTATCTTTATGTGGTTTTGCTTGAAATTTGTGAATATGAAAATTGTGATGAAATATTGAAAGAAAAACATAAATTGATTCACGATAGTTCCTTGAGTAAAAAGCATGATTGCAATGATGTATTATAAATTCTATTAATGTCAATTCTGCTAATGATACGCAAAACCCTAAGCTTGGGGATGCTAGTTTTGCGATGACTACTATTTGTTGCAATGATCATGATTGGGGTGATTCTTCTTATGATGTTGAAAATTTATTTAAGCCCCATGATGAATATGAGATTGCTAATAATCTTTGCAATAATATTGAAAGTGGGTTTGGAAGAGTGTCAACTTTAGATCCCACATATTTGGAGAATGATCAATCTTATGATTTTTTTGATAAAAGTGGGTTTGGAGAGGTCATGACTTTAGTTAATGTTAATCCCACTATTTTGGAAGAGTGTCAACTTTGCATGCATGTGGATCGTGTTGAGAATATGTTATGTGATAGCTATTTTGTTGAATTTGATCCTGATCCTACATGCAATTATTATGAGAGAGGGAGATATGGTTGTAGAAATTTTCATGTTACTAAATTACCTCTCGTTATGTTGAGATTGCTATTGTTTCTTTCTTCTTCCTTGGATAGGCTAGATCTTGCTTGTCTTGCTTATTTGTTTTACTATAAAATGCCTATGCATAGGAAGTATGTTAGACTTAGATGTGTTTTCCATGTGCTTTATGATGCTCTCTTTGTGCTTCAATTCTTGTCTCTCATGTGAGCATCATTGAATTATCAATGCCTAGCTAGGGGCGTAAAATGATAGCGCTTGTTGGGAGGCAACCCAATTTTATGTTTTTTGTTTTTGATGCTGTTAGGGAATAAATATTGCATCTAGCCTCTAATTAGATGTGTTTTCATGTTTTGTTTAGTGTTTGTGCCAAGTAGAACCTTTGGTAAGACTTGTGTGAAGTTTATATGATCTTGCTGTGAAAAACAGAATCGTTAGCGCTGGCTAAAGTAGTCTTCAGATTTTACTGGAGCGTGCTTTTTAGTTGATTCTTTTTGCTGCTGATTGGTAGACAAATTGCGCAAATGTACCAATTTAATTTGAATTTTTTGGAGTTCCAGAAGTAGGCAAACCCAACAGATTACTACAGACTGTTCTGTTTTTGACAGATTCTATTTTTCGTGTGTTGTTTGCTTATTCTGATGCATCTATGAGTAATATTCGAGGATATGAACCATAGAGAACTTGGAGTACAGTAGGTTTAACACCAATATAAACAATGAATGAATTCCTTGCTATAACTTTGAGTGGTGGTTTGCTTTCTTTTACTAACGGAGCTCACGAGAATTTTTGTCTAAGTTTCGTGTTGTGAAGTTTTCAAGTTTTGAGTATTGCTTTGATGGACTATGGAACAAGGAGTAGCAAAGTCCTAAGCTTGGGGATGCCCATGGCACCCCAAGTAAATTCAAGATAATCAAAAGCCTAAGCTTGGGGATGCCCCGGGAAGGCATCCCCTCTTTCGTCTTCATCCATCGGTAACTATACTCGGAGCTATATTTTTATTCGCAACATGTTATGTGTTTTGCTTGGAGCGTCTTGTAAAATTTGAGTCTTTGCTTGTTATTTTGCCACAATCATCTTTGCTGGACACACCTATTTGATAGAGTTAAATATGACCTAGAAATTGTTAGAACACTCTATATGCTTCACTTATATCTTTCGAGTTGAATAGTTTTTGCTCCAGTGCTTCACTTATATCTTTTAGAGCACGGTGGTGGTAATATTTTGTAGAAATTGTTGAACTCTCATGCTTCACTTAGATCTATTTTAGATTCTACTAAAACAGCATGGTAAAGTGTTTAGGCTAAAGAAACTAGTCTTCACATGATAAACATCCAATGTCAATGTAGTAAAAAAATCACACCAAGTGCATTGAGTAGAAAGAGATGTTGGATGCTTGATAATTGTTTTGAGGCATGAGGATAGTGATATTAGAGTCATGCTAGTGGAGTAATTATGAAATTGAGAAATATTTGTGTTAAGGTTAGTGATTCCCGTAGCATGCACGTATGGTGAACCGTTGTGTGACTAAGTTAAAGCATGAGGTATTTGTAGAGTGTCAACCTTTGTGTGGAGGTCGGGGGCGCATGATGGTTAACTCCTACCAATCTCCCCCTAGGGGCATGCGTTGATTGCTTTGTTTTGATGACTCGTAGATTTTTGCAATAAGTATATGAGTTCTTATGACTAATGTTGAGTCCATGGATTATACGCACTCTCACCCTTCCACCATTGCTAGCCTCTCTTGTACCGCGCAACTTTCACCGGTGCCATAAACCCACTATATATCCTTCCTCAAAACAGCCACCATACCTACCTATCATGGCATTTCCATAGCCACTCCGAGATATATTGCCATGCAACTTTCCACCATTCCGTTTATATGACACGCATCATATTGTCATATTGCCATTGCATGATCATGTAGTTGACATCGTATTTGTGGCGAGGCCACCATGCATAATTTTTATACATGTCACTCTTGTTTCATTGCACATACCGGTACACCGCCGAAGGCATTCATATAGAGTCATACTTTGTTGTTGTAGTATCGAGTTGTAATCTTGTGTTGTAATGAAAGTGTGATGATCATCATTTATAGAGCATTGTCCCATGGGAGGAAAGGCTGAATCTGTAAAGCCCCTCCGCAAAAAAGAAGAAGAAGAAAGGCCAAAGAAAAAGAAAAGAAAGGCCCAAAAAAAGAAAAAAAAGGAAAAAAAGAAAAGAAAAAAAGGGATAATTGCTACTATCTTTTTCCACACTTGTGCTTCAAAGTAGCACCATGTTCTTCATTGTAGAGAGTCTCATGTTTAGTCACTTTCATATACTAGTGGGAATTTTCGTTATAGAACTTGGCTTGTATATTCCAATGATGGGCTTCCTCAAATGCCCTAGGTCTTCGTGAGCAAGCAAGTTGGATGCACACCCACTTGTTTCTTTTGTTGAGCTTTCATTCATATTTAGCTCTAGTGCATCCGTTGCATGGCAATCCCTAGTCACTCACATTGATATCTATTGATGGGCATCTCCATAGCCCGTTGATACGCCTAGTCGATGTGAGACTATCTCCCTCTTTTTGTCTTCTCTACAACCACCTCTATTCCACCCATAGTGCTATGTCCATGTCTCACGCTCATGTATTGCGTGAAAGTTGAAAGGTTTGAAAAGATAGAGCATGAAAACAAATGCTTGGCTGAAATCGGGGTTGTGCATGATATGAATATTTTGTGTGATAGCAAGGGAGCATAGCCAACACTATATGATTTTGTAGGGATAACTTTCTTTAGCCATAGTATTTTGAGAAGACGTGATTGCTTTGTTAGTATTGCTTGAAGTATTGTTATTTCTTATGTCAATATAGACTTTTATCTTGAATCTTTCAGATCTGAACATTCATGCCACAATTAATAGAATTACATTGAAAAACTATATTGGTTAGCATTCCACATCAAAAATTCTTTCTTTATCATTTACCTACTCGAGGACGAGCAGGAATTAAGCTTGGGGATGCTTGATACGTCTCCAACATATCTATAATTTTTTATTGTTCCATGCTATTATTTATGAAGTCTTAGATGTTTAATGGGCTTTATCATTCACTTTTATATCATTTCTGGGACTAACCTACTAACCCAAAGGCCCAGTCCAGATTGCTGTTTTTTTTTTTGCCTATTTTAGGGTTTTGCAGAAAAGGAATATCAAACGGAGGCCAAACGGAATGAAACCTTCGCAGGAGATATTTTTGGAGGAAATCACGCGAGATAAGCTTCGGGGCCAAGCCAGAGGATAGGGGGCCCACCCTCGAGGGTCGGGAAGGGGGGCGCCCCCCTTCCCAGGGCGCGCCCCCCTGCCTCGAGGGCAGGCCCCGTGGCCCCTGGTGCCCCTCTTCCTCCTATATATGCCTACGTACCCCAGAAACTCCGAACGCAGAGAGAAAACCCTAATTCCACCGCCGTAGCTGCTGTTCCCGTGGAGATCCCATCTTGGAGCCTGTTCCGGGAGGGGGTCCATCACGCAGGCCTTCATCATCATCATCGCCCTCACCATGAGTTGTGAGTAGTTTACCACAGACCTTCGGGTCCATAGCTAGTATCTAGATGGCTTCTTCTCTCTTTCTGGATCTCAATAAAAAGTTCTCCTCGGTCTACGAGGAGATCTATTCGATGTAATCTCTTTTTGCGGTGTGTTTGTCGAGATCCAATGAATTGTGAGTTTATGATCAAGGTTATCTATGAAAGATATTTGGCTCTTCTCTGAACTTTTTATGTGTGCTCATAATATCCTTGCAAGTCTCTTCTAATTACTGGTTTGGTTTGGCCTACTAGATCTATAGGTCTTGCAATGGGAGAAGTGCTTGGCTTTGGGTTCAATCTTGCGGTGTCCTTTCCCAGTGACAGTAGGGGAAGCAAGGCACATATTGTATTGTTTCCATCGAGGATAAAAAGATGGGGTTTTCATCATATTGCTTGAGTTTATCCCTCTACATCATGTCATATTGCTTAAAGCGTTACTCTGTTCGTATGAACTCAATACACTAGATGCATGCTGGATAGCGGTCGATGTGTGGAGTAATAGTAGTAGATGCAGGCAGGAGTCGGTCTACTTGTCTCGGACGTGATGCCTATATACAATGATCATGCCTAGATAGTCTCATAATTATTCGCTTTTCTATCAATTGCTCGACAGTAATTTGTTTACCCGCCGTAGAATATCGCTATCATGAGAGAAGCCACCAGTGAAAACTATGGCCCCGGGTCTATCTCTATCATATTACTTCCCATTAATTTCTTTTGCCGTTGTTTATTTGCTGTTTTATTAATATAAAAAATACCAAAAATATAAACTATCATCTCTATCAGATCTCACTCTCGTAAGTGACCGTAAAGGGATTGACAACCCCTTATCGCGTTGGCTGCGAAGTTCTTATTTGTTTGTGCAGGTGCGAGGGACTGGCGCGTGGTCTCCTACTGGATTGATACCTTGGTTCTCAAAAACCGAGGGAAATACTTACGCTACTGTGTTGCATCTCCCTTTCCTCAATCTCCCCCTTTTGTGTGATTGATGACAAACTGGTTGAAGTTTTCAATGGGGATAAAAATATGTGAAAGTTAAAGAACGTGGTCATTTGCTTCATGAATTTGGATGGCTCTCCTGAAGATGTGCATATAAGTAATTTACTTTTGAGTGCAAATGCACATGGTAGGTTTTGCTTTGTGGAGATCTCCCTCTGTTCATGAAGTCAAATCAAAGTGCATGCAAAAATATATTGAAGATAATGACATGCACAATGACAAATGGGCGTTTGCAAAATGACTTCATGCCATAAGATAGAGTTAAACGGCGCATATCAAAAAATGGCAACTTAGGAGACGTCCATCAGGACTTAAGTGTTACAACTCAAAAACCAAATGTTCAAGAACGAGAGTTGCAAACTTGACAAAATATAGCACCTGACCAAAATCCCGCTTGAAGACTATCAACCCGTATGATCCTCCCCCTTTTTCATCGAATGACCAAAAAGTTATGAAGACATAGGGTATTTAAGCCTTCCCGGATGGCGGTGTAGAAGATGACGGTGCATCCGGGTCGATGTTGGTGTTGGGCGGTGCAGATGGGCCTCATGCAGCATCGTGCTGCAGTGAAGCCATTCACTACACAAAAAAGACACATCCGTGACATTTTGGGCCGAACGGATTTTTTTCCTATTATGCTTATGACACTTGTATGACGATAATTGTGACAAAAAACCCGTATCATCATAGATGTGGTGGGCTCCTACTTCTATGACAAAAAATAATGATAGAAAATTGGCTTTTCATCCTGGACGGGCCGGAAACGCAACTGCATGACTGGTTGGGGTTGGATGAACAGGACCCCATGGGGGTTGGACGTTGCGGTTGTCGTTGGATGAACAGGACTCCAAGACGAGGCCGCCACAGCCAAGGCGTTGGGGGTGGATGAACAGGACCCCATGGAGGGCTAGTTGAACAGTAGCCGGTGGAGGGCTGGTAGGATGAACATGACCCCGTCGAGGGCTCTATGAACAGTAGTCGGTGGAGGCAGAGGAAGACACATTGGATGAACAGTGCAGGTGGAGGCTGGAGGAAGTCGACGGTGAGTGAACAGTAGCCCGTGGAGTCCTGTTTTGTGGTACGCCACACCTCTCCCGATGAATAGGACCCCCGTTTCGATCGTAGCGCTCCAACACTAGTCTGTTTCCTCCGTTTTGCGGTATGCCAGACCCCACCCGACGAACGGGATCCCGTTTCGATCGTAGCCGGTCGAGCAGAAGGTTGTTTCCTTCGTTTTGTAGTATGCCAGACCCTTCCTGATGAACAGGACCCTGTTTCGACCGTACGCACTCGAGCATAAGGCCACTCCCCTCCGTTTTGCGGTACGCCACACCAGGGTTCGGCTGTTCCGTCCAAGCCGGTTGCCTCCCGATGAACACGACGCCGCTTCTCCGTTCCGACCCCACCGGTTGGCTGCCGATGAACACGACATCATTGCTGCCATCTCCATATGTAAGGGACTGCATGGCCGTATGTATGCACGAGTATGCGCTCGAGACCCTACTCGTATGTACGTATGTGAGCGTATTTTTTGGCATGTGGTTGTATGTACATGTACACGGTTTTGACTAGACTGCATATACTGCTACATCGGGGGCTCTACTACTACACGTGCCACTTCTTGCTCGGCCACGGTTCATCGTTGAAGAGAGACCGATCGACCAGTATGTACGTACACGTTCGCGACCAAAATGACAACACTACGTACGCTTTGACCAGGTGGGTCCCGTCTGTCAGGGAGGATAAGGAGGCACTTCCATGCGTGCGAAGATATAGCTGGCGGTTCCCAGCTGTTAGGGGGCATTCATTTTTTTCCGCACCTAATATGGAGACACTTTCCTTGTGTCTGAAAATATAGCTGGTGGGTCTGAGCTCAAGCTGGGCATTCAGGTTTACCCGCAAATTTTGGTCGGGTAATTCGGGTAAAAACTATTTCGGGTTTCCAGAAATGATACCCAAAATTTGTGAGCTAAATTTGCTACCCGAAAATTCGGGTACCCTAAAATTCGGGTTCGGGTTCGGGTAATACCCGTACTACCCAAAGTATTAAATAGGGACGAAAAATGACAGCATAAAGCTCAATTTCTGCAACATTTTGACGCAATTTTGCAGATTACCAGCAACGTAACATCAAATGACAACAATAAACAAATTTCAACAACATAATAGCAGTTTTTGCATCACACGACAGACTAAAATTACAACACCAGTAGCACACACGCAACTGTTAGACTCAGAGTTCACACATATGTACATCACACTATCATATTTCACAGCCTCACACATCACACTGCAATAGTTCACAAACCACAAATACTCACAATCTTACAATTTAATTCGGAATAGAGGAGTGATGGAGCAAGAGGAATGGTGTTTACATTGCTTGAGCCTTGATTGTAGTTCGGTCGCTGGCATCGGCCGCGCAGATTGGGGGCTAGTGTCAGCGTCGCAGATCGGTGGCCGGGAGTCATGGCGAGCCGACCGACGGGGAGGTCATGTCGAGTCTACCGACGGGGAAGATGAATGCCGCATCCATCATCAAGAGTGTGAGATGGACGAAGGACGTGGCCCAACACTGTCGTGACGCAGATGCGGAACAACGGTGGACCACGATACGGGGCGCTGGTGGGGAGGTGCGGAGGCGTGTGGTGGGGTGGCGGCGGAGGCCGCTAGGGCAGGCGAAGTGGGTGGGGGCGTGGGGTGCCCCGATTTGGGGGTGGCTATGTCAAGCGTCCACTGGTTTTGCTTGCAGGGGTCTAGGGTGGGGGGATTTTGGGCTGGGCCTTCTCAATGCGAGCGCGGCTGTGCGGGATTTTGCTGGGCTGACTAGGCATTTCACGTTATTTTGGGCTATTCGGGTACTGTGGCCTTTTACCCAAACTAAAATCGGGTTTTCAGATCTGCTACCTGATTAGGTGTTCGGGTATTTTGGGTTCGGGTGCGGGTATTTCGGGTTCGGGCTTCGGGTATTGATAACCCACAAGTATAGGGGATCGCAGCAGTTTTCGAGGGTAGAGTGTTCAATCCAAATTTATAGATTCGACACAAGGGGAACCAAAGAATATTTGAAGGTATTAGTAGCTGAGTTGTCAATTCAACCACACCTGGAGATTAATTATTTGTAGCAAAGTGATCAGTAGCAAACTAGTTTGATAGTTTTGATAGTAGTGACAGCAACAATAGTAACAGTAATTGTGATAGAAGTAATTTTGTCGCAAGTGTAACAGTAGCAGCAGTAGTAGTAGCTTAGCAAGATCAATATAGGACAAATTTGTAGGCATTGGATCGGTGATTTGTTGGATGATATTCATCATGTGACAGTTATAACCTAGGGCGATACGACACTAGCTCCAGTTCATCGATATAATGTAGGCATGTATTCCGTAAATAGTCATACATGCTTTATTAAAAGACCTTGCATGAAATCTTTTGTCCTACCCTCCTGTGGCAGCGGGGTCCATATTGGAAACTAAGGGATATTAAGGCCTCCTTTTAATAGAGAACCGGAACAAAGCATTAACACATAGTGAATACATGAACTCCTCAAACTACAGTCATCACCGGGAGTGGTGCCGGTTATTGTCACTCCGGGGTTGCCGGATCATAAGTAGTAGGTGACTATAACTTGCAAGATCGGATCTAAAACATGGATATAGTGATGAATTCATAAACGGTTCAGATCTGGGTTCATGGCACCCAGGCCCAAAGTGACAAGCATTAAGCATAGCAAAGTCATAGCAACATAAATCTAAGAACATAGTGGATACTAGGGATCGGGCCCTAACAAAACTAACTCGATTACATGATGAATATCATCCAACTCCTCACCAACCAGTGAGCCTACGAAGGAATTACTCACTCCCGGTGGGGAGCATCATGGAATTGTCCATGGAGAAGGGTTGGTGATGACGAAGAACGAAGATCCCCCTCTCCGAATCCCCAAACGGACTCCAGATCTGGCCTCCCGAGGAAGAATAAGAGGTGACGGCGGCTCCATCTCGTGGATCATGATAATTCTTTCTCCCTCATTTTTTCTCCATCATGGAATTTATAGGGTCAGGGTTGTTGTCTGCGGGGCCACCAAGTGGGTACAACCCACATGGGCGTGCCAGGAGAGGGGGGCGCGCCCTGGTGGGTTGTGCCCACCCAGGGGCCCCTCTCTGGTGGGTCTTGGCTCCAGTAATTATCTTTTATTCCATACAAATTCCTCGCAAAGTTTCATTTTATTCTGAGAACTTTTATTTCTGCACAAAAACAACACCATGGTAGTTCTGCTGAAAATAGCATCAGTCCGGGGTTAGTTTCATTTAAATCATGCAAATTAGAGTCCAAAACAAGAGGAAAAGCGTGAGGAAAAGTAGATACGTTGGAGACATATCAACTCCCCCAAGCTTAAACCTTTGCTTTTCCTGAAGCAATTCAGTTGATAAACTGAAAGTGAGAAAGAAAATCTTTTACGAACTCTTTTGCTCTTGTTTGCATAAATAAGCTTCAATAGACCCAGGTTTTCAAGCAACATTATAACTAACCATGTCAATAATAATATTAAAGATTATATTAACTCATATCAATGACATAATCAGCTAGTGAGCAATAATAAGATATCTCAAACAACAACATGTTCTCAAAACAACCATGATATAATATGACAATAGTGGTATCTCACTATCCCTTTCTGAGACCGCAAAACATAAATGCAGAGCACCTCCAAAGTTCAAGCAGCGACTAAACATTGTAATTCATTGTAGAAAAGATCCAGTCATGCTAACACCCAACATTCACTACACACAATGCATAGGCATGACAATAGTGCTCTCAGATCTGGCACTTATTAGAGAAGGTGATGACACAACATAAAATTAAAATAGAAAGTCCCTTCACAGAGGGAAGCAGTGATTTACAGAGGTGCCAGAGCTCAAGTTTTTAAAATAGAGGTAAATGATATTTTGAGAGGTGCACCCTTCTCATTCACTTCACAACTATCAACTATCGACATCTCCCATGCTAAACGAGCTAGTGGCGGTTCCCAAGCAGAAAAGTAAATGTTTGAACTCCATTGGGAGTTTTTGTTTGTTTATTTGTAAGATTTTTCTTTTTGTAGTTTGGGAATGGGAATCCCTATTACCGCTCTTTTCTCATGCAATGGCGAGTGAATAAACACTCAACTTGAGAATAACCCGCTTTGCATGGAAAATACCGACCACCTCCCGTCGTTCCATGAATGATCCAGACACACACAAAAAGGATATTTATTTGAAGTTTTTAGAGGTGGCACATGCAAATTTACTTAGGACGGAAGGGTAATACCGCATATAGGTAGGTATGGTGGACTCATCTGGAATAACTTTGAGTTCTAGAATTTGATGCACAAGCAGCATTCCCGCTTAGTACATGTGAAGGCTAGCAAATAGGTTGGGAAGCGGCCAGCTAGAGAGCAACAATGGTCATGAACATGCATCATGCATAACAAACATTGGACACCCGCATGAGTAGGATATGGACACCATGAACATAAATAGCATAGAGGCTATGTTGGTTTTGATTCAACTACATGCATAAACATGTGCCAAGTCAAGCCACTTGAACATCCAGAGGAGGATACCATATCATCATACTACATCACAATCATTTTAATGCTATGTTGATATCCAAGATAAATCATTATTAACTCCTAGCTAGTTATGCATGGCATGAGAAACTATAATCTCTAATTGTCATGGCAAACATGTTTAATAATAATGAGTTGAATCATGGGTACTAGGTTAAATATATTTACACAAACAGAACAAGTCGAGTTCATACCAGTTTCTCCTTGCCAGGGCCAGTTCATCGTATATCGTCATTATTGCCTTTCACTTGCACGATTGAATGCTATGAAAATAATAATATTGCAAGAGTGTCGTGGACTAAGCTTGGATCTGCAAAACATTTTATTCAACAGGAGAAGACAAGGTAAAATGTGCTCTTCATTAGTTCAACACTTATTCATATGAGAGCCACTCAACATCTTCATCATGGTCTTCTCCTCGGTACAACTCGAATAAAAGGAAAACAAATTCAGAGAAACACACTAGAATATTTTTTGGAGTTTTTGGTTTTCTTGAACATGCAAATACAAGGAAAAAGCAAAAACTAGAAAAACTATTTACACGGGAAAGCTCCCAACAAGCAAAAGAAGAACAAGGAAATCCTTTTCGATTTTCTTTTTAGTGCTACTACTAAGCATGCATAGAAAGTAAATTACTACAACTATTTTTTGGGTTTTCTAAAGTTTTTTCAAACACATAAGAAGAAAGCAAGAAAATAAATCTAAGCATGGATGATACAATGAAAAAGTGTGAGCACCGACAAATAGAATGATATGTAAACATAAATGTAATGTCGATGAGGAACACATACTCCCCCAAGCTTAGGCTTTTGGCCTAGCTTGGTAGTCGATCAGTATCCTAGAGGGTAGTAGTCAGCGTGGAAGCTCATGGAGGCTCTCCGTGTGAATGCCTCAGCCTGCCGTGCTGCCACCACTGCTGCGTTATGAGCTCGGTCCTCGCTCTCAAGAACAAAATATCTTCCCTTGTTGTTATAGTCAAAAAGAGCAGGCGCAGGCAAATATGTGTCCACAACATGTGATTGGTTAAACAACAGATTATAAGTGAAGTTATGAATCTTTCCTCTAAGGAATTTATAGTCTTTTGAAGCACCGAAATCTAAATACCGAGTAGGTAGGATAGGGTCAAAGGGTAAAGGTGAAATACCCAGCCCTCGTGCTAATCGTGTAGCATAAATTCCACCATAGAACCATCCACTGTTAGCATTATGCTGAAGTCTGTGTGCAACAATTGCCCCAAGGTTATAATTTCTTTCATCGGTAAGGGCAGTGCGTATGAGGCTCAAGTCAGGAGCACAAAGTGCACTACAATCTTGTTTTCCTACAACACATTTCCAGTTGAATAATGCAAAATACTGAATTGCGGGAACACGTATACTCTTTATTCTACTATATGTCACTCCCCTATTTTCATCGTAACAAAGGCCAGTAAAGAAAGACTCAAACTCGGCCTTTGGTGGCTCATCGAGTGAACCCCAAAATGGAAGTTTGCAATGGTAAGCAAAGTTCTCCATTGGGATAGTAAATGGGTTATCATAAAGCATAAACGATACCCTAGACTCACGTGGAAAATATTTAAACCCCTTGACAAATGATTCGGTGAGAAGTTGGCGTTGTTCACACTTATCTGAAAGGTAGGGACCGAGACCGACATTGTGAACAAATTTCCTAAATTCCTCCATGATGCCTATTTGCAGCATAAATTCATCGCAAGGCCATAAACATGTTTTGATGGCGGCATCTCGGGTAGAACTTGCACTCGGTTCTACATAGGATCGGCAAGCAGAACTGTCACTAGAAGATGCTCCCGAGGATCTTCTCCTCGAAGAACTCCTTCCAAACAAGTTCATAATGTCCGCGTATAATTTTCCTATGAACAAAAACCTGAAATTTTAGTCCACAATTTTTTCTCGACAAAACTTCACAAGATTGGTAGCAACTACTCATAGGGATACATAGAAAGCATTCAAACTACTTAGAACACTAAGAATTCAACATCCAAGCCCATCTACAGCAGCACCAAAAGTAGCTAGTTTTTCGAAATATAAAACATTAAAACAAAAACTAATTGGATAAATGGTGGAGTCACATACCAAGCAACAATCCCCCAAAACAGTTTCGGAAACGGAGCTTCGAGCAAAGAGATCAAAATCCGCGGGTTTGAGCTCAAGAACACAGGAGAGATGGCAATGGGGATTTTTTTGGAGGTAAGTGACGATGTGGGCTAAAGAGGTAAGTGAGAGGGTCCACATGGGGACCACAACCCACCAGGGCGCGCCTGGGGGTCCTGGCGCGCCTTGTGCCCACCTGGTGCACCTCCCTGTGGTATTATTTGCACCAGAAATTCACAAATATTCAAAAAAAACGTATAAAATTTTCAGGGCATTCTGAGAACTTTTATTTTTGGGTTATTTTTATTGCACGGGAAATTCAGAAAACAGACTAAACATGGTATTTTATTTTAATTAACTAGTAAAAACAGAAAATAAAAAGTAAGGATATTAGGTAGTGCTTACTAAATTCAGCAGCTTCATACCGCTCAAAAATGATTCATTAATAAGGTTGATCAGGTCTTATTAACAACCACTTTTGATTAGCATGAAACCGAAGAACTTTCGTAAATCACTAAGTTACCTCAATGGGGATATGGATGTCCCCAACAATAAGCATTTCATATTTCTTTTTGACAGTAGGCAGAGTGTCGGGGAAACTGATCGCCCACGAACACCTATGGGACCGGAGCTCCTTTTCGGTACGGCAAGGGGGCGGAGGAAGAACGAAGAGCGGATCGAAGAATGCACGCGAGCAGTTTACCCAGGTTCGGGCCGCACGGATGCGTAAAACCCTACTCCTGCCTTGGTTTGTATTGTGTTCTTGGCTCGGGAGCGAGAAGGGCTACAATGCTTATCGCTAGCAACACCGAGCGTGAGAGTGATCGAAGATCGGAACCTCCTCTACGTTGCGCATGGGCCTCCTTTTATAGATCGAAGGGGTCACCGACAGGTGGCAACGCAGACGGGGGTAGAAATGTAAAAATGGTGGTAGTTGGAACAGTGTATGCATAGTGCTTTATACCTAACCCTGACGGCAGGGGACAAGGGCATTAAATGCCCGTCGCCGTCGCCCCAAACAGTGCAAAAAAGCGTCTGTCAGGGCGTCTTCGTCTGCCACGATGGTGGCCTCGTCATCGCAGCTCGCCACCGCGTACCCCAGGCTGCACAGCCTTCCGCCATGTGCACCTGGAAGGGCCCCAGGGCGACACGTGGCCGGATGAGCTGGAGCGTGGGCACGTAGTGGAAGCTTGCCACGACTTGCACCTTGCCGCGGTTGTTAACTTGTCGCGCCGGGAGCTTGTCGCTCTCCGGGCCTTGCCGGGGCGCGCGATGCGCCATGGCAAGTCTCCTGAAATGCCATGTTTTGGCCTTCCTGGCAAGCTCCTCTTGCCAGGGTCTCGTGCCAAAGGGGTGGTTTTGAGCCTGGAGCGGCCTTCCCGGCAAGTTGCTCTTGCCGGGGTCTTGTTTCTTGAACTTGAATATTTTGTTCTTGAACGGCTCCAAAGGAACCATAGTGGGCCTTGGCGGGCGCGTGGCAAGCCCTGCCTCGGGACGCTGCTACTGCCCGTGCACAAGTTAGGATACTAAGGTACCCCTACTTTAGTACACCGACAGGAGCCCCCAGGCCTGGGCCACACAAGGTGCCGAGCGCTGTTGGGCCAGGCCCAAAACAGTGCACGGGCACGCGTGGCCCACGGCGCGCCGCATCCCACTTCGTATCCACCGCGCCTCTCCCTAACGGCACACGTCGATTGCGGCGCCGTGGGAGAGATCGTGGCCTATTTCTTTAGTGGAGAAAATGCGGAACGTCCCCCTCTCCCCCTTAAAAGCAGGGGAAACAGGGGCAGTTCCTTCCATTCGCTCATTCCTTCTTCAACCTCCAGAAACCCCCGCTGCTCCCCTCCTCCCCGAAGGTTGAAAGAGAGCAGCGCTCCGCCCTTCTTCCGCCGCCGCCAGCCTCTCCAGCGCCGTCGAATTCCCTCGCCGTCCCCGTCATGGCCCCGAAGGGCGACAAGGCGAAAGCCGCGAAGACTGCCAGGGCGCTGAAGCTAGCTGCAATGCGGAAGAAGATGGCGGTCTTCCCGCCGAGGCTCGGCGCGAGGGAGCTGAAGGACTCCTTCTACCTCTTCTGGTCGAGGGAGACAAAAGCGCACCCGCGCACCAAGGTACTCCCCGCTAAGGCCTGCGACATGTTTCCGGGAGGATACGCCTATTTTGCTCTGTTCTTCTATTGCGGACTCTGCCCACCATACTCCGAATTCTTCTGTGATATCATGAATACCTACGGGTTTCATCTCCTTGATTTCACCCCAAACGCCGTCTTGACCATGGCTGTTTTCGCACATCTGTGCGAGAACTTCGTCGGAGTTTACCCCAACGTAGCCCTTTTCCGCCATTATTTTACGCCTCGAGTCGAGTCTGGGTCTCCTCTGTCCGGCGGGATTTCTTGGATATTTAGGCTTCATAAGAAAGAGGCATACTTGACTGGGGAACTTCGCGGCAAGTGGGAGGAGTGGAGGGCCAACTGGTGCTGGATCATGAAGGATGAACCCCAGCAGTTCACTTCCCTGCGCCAAGTTGCAATAGTGCGCGGCAATGACTGGAGTGACCTGGCCCCTGAGGACGACAAGCTAAAGATAGCCATCACTAGGATTCTTCGCCTCCGGCAAGCCAGGCTCACTGTAGGGGCTGTCGGAGCAGATTTCCTTCGCCGTCGCATCGCTCCCTTACAGGAGAGGAAAAGGCCTGCTTGGGAGTTTGGTAACGTGGCAGACTTTATGAGGCTGCGCCCAGGCCTCAACTACAATTTCACTGTCATGGAGCTCAACGGAATGCTCCACGAGCTATTCAAGCACGACGCCAAACATCCGGAGTGGTTCGCATCGCCGCGGGGGGTAGTTCCGCTATGCAACAATTCGTCGCTCAGCGCTATCCGCGCGGCGATGCCATGGTGTGACTCCCATGGGATTGACCCCACTTGGCGGGAGCCTTCTGACGAAGCCATGCAAACGTTCTTCGACAACTTGGTGGAGCTGCCAATCAATCCCGACGAGAAGAGAGGCCTCACCCACGACACCACCGACCAGGAGATGGCTTATATTGCCACCAGGTTGGAAGAAGCAGCGGCAGCCGCGGCCGCGAGCGAGTTCGGATATACTCCAGAGGAGGCGGATGCAGCGGAGGCGGTAAGTCTGGCCGAGGAGGAAGAGCTCCTCAAACTGATAAAGCCTGCCGGGCAACCCGCTGGGACAAGCGAGGCCGCCGAGCAAGCAAAGAGTCAAGCGGGCCCGCCGATCAGGGCGTCGGATCAAGCGATTCCTCCGAAGACTCATGCGGGTCTCTGAATCTCGACTCTTCTTCTTCATCCTCGGGAAGTTCACCACCACTGGCAAGTCCTCCGGCTCCAGCGAGGAGGCGCCTTCGCAAAGTCACAGACGCGGCGGGGCAGCCGGTGGGCCAACAGCTGCAGCGCCGTCCGACACGCGCCACCGCGGCGGGCAAGGCCGCCAAGGGAGTGCCCCGCGCTTCAGCAGCGGCTGGAGGAGGATCTTCCCGGGCTGGGGCCAACGCTCCTGCCGCCCCTCGTGTCTCGGCGAAGACTGGAGCGGGGTCTTCTCAGACCACCGCCCCTGCCCCCGCCAAGCGGCCGAGGGCGCCTACTCCTCCAGCTCCTCGCGCCGGGACGCGCGAGGCGGACTTTGACTTCTCCGTGCTCAGTTCCGACGAGGAGGAGGAAGAGTAAGTACTGGCAACTCTTGTTTCTTTCGATTTTTGTTGCTCTTGTCTTGAACTTTCTTTATCTGATTCTGTTTGTCTGTCTTCCAGGACCCTGGCGCAGAGGGCGGCGAAGAGGGCCAAGATCCCAGTGGTCGATCTTGAGGACGAGCCCGCCGCAGCAGCAGGAGATGCGCCTACGACAGGCTTGCCGGACCAGGCAGCTGCTCCGCAGAGCAGCCCCCAGCGTAAGTCTTCTGACCACTCTCCGCTTGTCGGGCGCGCGTGGGCTTTTCATCCTTGTTAATGTTTTGTTTGTTCGTTGACTTGTGCAGAAGCAGAGCAGCAGCCTCAGGAGCGCCAAGAGATCGCTCCCGACGAGCCGCGCGTCTCGACCTCTCCGCCAAGGAGGAGCTCCCCGGCGAGGGAGGGTACTCCGCCAAGGGCGAGTACTCCGCCAAGGGCGAGCACCCCGCCAAGGGAAGGCGCCAGCGGCCCTTCGCCGGCGGGGGCTACCACTACGCCGCGAGGGAGGACTCCCCAGCAAGGAACCCCGTCGAAGAAGAGGCCCGCGCAGGTAACCCTTGTACTTTTCTTCTCCTGGATTTCTCTTTTTTGGATATTTGCTTGACAGTTACTTTCTACTTTCTTCTTCTTTTCTTGTCTTCAGACTCGTGCGCTCCAGAGCCTATGGAGACGGAGACCGCCACCGAGGAGGCCGCGCGCGGCAACGCTGGTGACGCCGCGGCCACCGAAGAGGCGATCGGTACTGACGAGCCTGCCGTCGAAGAGGCAGCCAGGGCCGCCGACGCGGCAGCTGAGGAGGGGACCGGCGGTCGCACTGACGGCCCTGAGGCCACAGGAGCGTCCGACGCTGCGCCGACCGCCGACCCTGCTGCTGCCGCGGCCGGAACTGGCGCCTACCTGGAGGCTGGAAACGGGGTCTTCATTCAGCTCCCGTGGGCATCTACGTCAAGGGCGCCCGCGGAGGGAGAGGTCTTCGATGGGGAAGTCCTTGCCTCCGCCGGGTTGACGTTTGTCGACGCGCCCGGCAGCGATAGCGAGCCCGAGGAGGAGCAGCTTCTGCGGAGGCTCCTGGCCCTGTACCGCGCCAGGCAGGCCAAGCAGGAGTCCCGAGAGGCTCTGGCCGCCAAGGCAGGCGTCGACTTGGAGAAGCGCGCCGAAGAGCTCCGGGCCGCCAACCAGGCGGCCCTCCGATCCTTGGCGGAGGAGCGGGAGGAGCTCGCCGAGGCGCATCAGGCGTTCATACTTGAAAAGGCCGAAGCAGAAGAGCAGCAACGGCTCGCCGCCGAAGAGCTGTCTCGGCGGGAAGGTGAGCTGACGCAGCGGAAGGTCGACCTCGATAGCCACGAGGACGACCTTTCCGCGCGCGAACAGTCCCTTGGCGGAGCTCTGCAGGAAGCGAGGGACGCCGCTGCAGCTACAGAGACCGCGAAGAGAGACTTGGAGGCGAGGGTGGCGCAACTGGAGATCCATTTGAAAACGAGCGAGGAGAAGGTTGCTGCGCTCACGTCGGAGAGGGAGATGGACGCCCACAGCCACTCCGAGCTGCAGGTCCGTCTCTCCGACAAGGGCAAGGAGCTCGCCATCGCCAAGGATTCTGTTGCAGACTTGGAGTTGAAACTATCCACCCTCACCGCATCACTTGACAGCGCCAGAAATCGGGAGACGAAGCTGAAGGAGGACCTCAGGGCTAAGAGGGCACTGTTGGACAGCGCCGCCATCTCCCAAAATAACTTCAGGCTGACGGTGGAGCATTGGACCGAGGGGCTTGTCGCCGCCGCCGCTGATATCGACAGGGAGTTGGCGGGGCTGGGGACGGAGCACCTCGGCTACTCCACCTACGAGAACCTCCCTCACAGCGCCAAGCTAAGCTTGTTCTTCAGGGGAGTGGCGCCAGCCCTCGAGTAGCTCCGGGAAAGGATCCCCACGCAGCTGGCGAACGAGGCGCGCAGGCTTTGCACGAGAGTCATGGAGAGGGTGCTGATGAAGATAGCCTACCGCAACCCAGGACTCAACCTCGAGAACGTCCTCAGGACCTTGCCGCCCGACGCCGACCAGGAGGCACTCAGGACCCTTGTCGCACCCATCGTGGCCAAGGTGGGCAAGATCAAGAGAGTCGACGGCGACCGCGCGGACTAGGCTGTTCTCCTTTTTGCTTCCTTTGTCGCTGCCAATTACGTTATGGACAATAGTTTGTTAGAACAACGACAAGTCATCCTGTAATATAACTCTATTTTGGGTAGTTGACGCAATGTTATTTCCTTTACTTGGCTTCTTTACTTTGTATGCTTTTACCCTACGCTTTTACCCTAAGAGCGCTGAGTGCGGGACTTCAGCAGCCTGCTGGCAACGCCGCTACCGGCAAGAAACCTCGCCGCAGCTAGTCGCAACACACTTAGGTTGTTGAGCGAACTTGAAAACGAAGTAAGGGCGCGACACTTGTCGCAGCACACTTAAGCCGTTGAGCGTGCTCGAAACAAAGTAAGGGCGCGGCTAGCTACGAGTAGGTTCCTCCGCGCACAGGTTTTCCATACAAAGTGCGGTCGTTCAAGGAAGATAACTTTAAAATTTAAAATTTTGAATGCTCAAACTTTGGCAACTTAGCTTTTGTGTTGTTTGCTTCCCGGCAAGGCGAGGCTTTCTTGAACGGCACTTGGTCCATACCACTGTCTCCTCCCCCCCGACAAACTTGTGCGCGAGGAAGAACTTCTTCTGCTTGAAAAAGAAAAAAAAGGGAGGAAACATAGATATGGAGCCTTATGGCTCGTTATTGCTTACCGGGGGTGCGTGCTGCACAAGGTGTCAGATAATACATGCAAGAAAAACGAAAAGGCATGAAACGACAAGTTGTGCGAGGCACAAAAGTTTTACTGATGCACGGGGTCTGCGCCCGGCTTTGTACAAAGGTTTACATGCAACAACGACAAGACTTGTACAAAAGGTGGTTGCCGGAATGGATCACGGCAACCGCGCCTTATGGGTGAAATTTGCGAAGATGCTCAATGTTCCAGGAGTTGCTCACCGGTAAGCCTTCTTCGGTCTTAAGGCGGACAGCGCCGGGCCTTGTGACTTGTCTCACCCGATAAGGGCCTTCCCACTTCGGCATCAACTTGTTGAAATTCTTGGCGGACTGAACGCGCCGAAGAACAAGACCGCCTTCCTCGAGACTCCTGGCCCTAACTTTGCGGCTGTGGTAGCGGCGCAAAGCTTGCTGGTATCGAGCAGCTCGTACAGCAGCCTGGAGACGGTCCTCCTCGAGGAGCAGTGCGTCGTCTTGCCGCAGATGCTCTTGCTCGAGCTCATCGTAAGCGAGCACTCGAGGCGACCCGTATACGAGTTCCGTGGGGAGAACTGCCTCTGCTCCATAGACAAGAGCAAAGGGTGTCTGTCCAGTGGCTCGATTTGGTGTCGTCCTGATTGACCAAAGAGCCGCTGGCAACTCTTCAATCCAGTTTCTTCCGCATTTGTGCAGCCTGTAGAAAGTTCTTGTCTTGAGCCCGCGCAGCACTTCAGCGTTTGCCCTCTCCGCTTGACCATTGCTCCTCGGGTGAGCAACAGAAGCGAAGCAGACCTTGGCGCCAAGGTCTTGGACGTATTGCATGAAGGTGCGACTTGTGAATTGCGTGCCGTTATCGGTGATGATCCTGTTAGGGATTCCGAAACGGCAAACAATTGATCTAAAGAACTTGACTGCTGACTGTGCGGTCACCTTTCTCACTGGTTCCACTTCCGGCCACTTTGTGAACTTGTCGATGGCGACGTACAAGTACTCAAAAACCCCGGCTGCGCGGGGAAAAGGGCCGAGGATGTCGAGCCCCCAGACCGAAAATGGCCAGGACAAAGGGATCGTCTGGAGAGCTTGAGCTGGCTGATGTATTTGCTTGGCATGGAACTGGCACGCTTCACACTTGGTTACTTGTGCAGTTGCATCCTGGAGGGCTTCTGGCCAAAAGAAACCTTGCCGGAACGCCTTGCCGGCAAGTGCTCTTGCGCCAGTGTGGTGGCCACATATTCCTCCATGTATCTCTGCCAACAGCTTTTGCCCATCTTCCCGGGGAATGCACTTCAATCTGAGATCGTTGAGTCTTCTTCTGTACAATTCATCGCCGACAAACTGGTACATACTTGACTGCCGGGTTATTCTTTCTGCTTCTTCTGGCTCTTCGGGAAGTTCTCCAGTTTGGAGGAAACGGACAATCTGCTGCGCCCATGCTGGAGCCCGAGGCTCAACAACGAGGACTAAAGGCATCAGTGCTGCTGCGGGAACGTCAGCTTCTACGGCAAGAACCTGTGCCTCGGCCGGAGCTGGACGTTCCCCAGCAAGCTTGCCGGGGCAAAGCTTGTCGGGAACGCCTGCTTCAACTGTACAAACCCCAGGGTCTGCAGGAGCAGACTGTTCCTCAGCAACTTTGTCGTTGATCTTGGGGACCTTGGCGGCAGCTTCAGGAAGTTCTGCCGGCAAGTAGTCACCAGAGACCAACTTTCTCTTCATACTTTGTCCAATTGATGGTGTAATAGATGGTTGAGTTAGCTTGAGCACAAAGATTCCTGGTTCCACAGGTAGCTTTAGTGCAGCACACTTTGACAGGCCGTCTGCGATGTCATTTTGATCTCTTGGAACATGCTCCATCTGTAGGCCTTCAAAGTGCTCTTCAAGTTTTCTCACTTCGTCGACGTAAGCCTCCATCAATGGACTCTGGTAGCTCTTGTTCACTTGGCGGACAACCAACTGCGAATCACCACGCACAACCAGCTTCTTGATCCCAAGCTCTGCTGCGATTCTGAGGCCGGCAAGCAAACCTTCATACTCTGCAGTATTATTTGTTGCTTGCTCCTTGGGAAAGTGCATCTGGACGACGTACTTGAGGTGCTCGCCGGTGGGCGCGACAAGCAGCACGCCAGCGCCGGCGCCTTGCAGTGAGAAGGCACCATCGAAGTACATTATCCATTCTTTGCTCGCTTATTTGACGGGGATGCTTATCTCTGGAATTTCTTCATCAGGCGTTGGTGTCCATTCCGCTATGAAATCTGCCAATGCTCTGCTCTAGATAGTAGAAACACTTTCAAACTTGAGGCCAAAGCTTGACAACTCCAGTGCCCACTCGACAATCCTGCCTGTTGCTTCTGGATTTTGCAATATCCTTTTCAGCGGAAAGCGAGTGACCACCGTTATCTCATGTGCTTGGAAGTAGTGGCGCAGCTTTCTTGAGGCCATGAGGAGGCCGAAAAGCAGCTTCTGCATCCCAGAGTATCTTGACCTAGCCCCCTGCAAGAGGGAGCTGACAAAATAAACTGGGCGCTGCACCATCTTCTTCCGCGCCTCTTCTTGGATCTGCGCAGACTCATCCTTGTCGGGGTCAGAGCTTGTCGGGGAAGCCCCCTGCTTGTCACTGGATGTGCTTGCCGGGGCTGTGGGCTCCTCATCTGCCTCTCTTTCCGCTACTAACGCAGCACTAACCACCTGATTGGTTGCTGCTAAGTACAACAGCAACTTCTCTTGTGGCCTAGGTGAGACAAGTATTGGAGTGGAGGACAGGTACCCTTTCAAGTCTTGCAGCGCTGCCTCCGCTTCCGGAGTCCATTTCATTGGACCTGCCTTTTTCAAGATTTTGAAAAACGGCAGAGTGCATTCTGCAGACTTAGAAATGAACCTGCTGAGAGCAGCCACACAACCGGAAGCCTTCGTACATCCTTGACGCGCTTCGGAGCTTCGATCTGCTCAATGGCTTTGATCTTGTCGGGATTGGCTTCAATCCCCCTCTGGGACACAAAGAACCCGAGAAGCTTGCCGGAGGGGACTCCGAACAGGCACTTCTCGGGGTTAAGCTTGAGTTGTATCTTGCGCAGATTCGCAAAAGTTTCATCTAGATCTTGAATCAGGGTATCCTTGTTCTTGCTCTTGACCACTATATCATCCATATAAGCTTCTACATTCCTGTGTATCTATGGCTCAAAAGCAGTGTGGACTACCCTCGCAAACGTTGAACCCGCATTCTTCAATCCAAAGGGCATGCGTATGAAGCAGTAAGTGCCACATGGAGTAATGAACGCGGTCTTCTCTTCATCTTCTTCAGCCATAAATATCTGGTGGTATCCTGAGTATGCATCAAGAAATGAAAGCAACTCACATCCAGCCGTGGAGTCAACAATCTGGTCAATGCGCGGCAAGGGAAATGGATCTTTGGGACAAGCTTTATTCACATCAGTGAAGTCTATACAAAGCCTCCACTTCCCATTTGCTTTGCGCACGACCACAGGGTTAGCCAGCCACGTGGGATGAAGTACACCTCTAACCAGGCCTGCCGCTTCCAGTTTCTTGATTTCTTCAGCGATAAACTCTTGGTGCTCCACCGCTTGCTTTCTGACCTTCTGCTTGACGGGCCGCGCGAGGACAAACGGCAAGCTTGTGCTCAATCACTTTCCTGGGAACACCGGGGATGTCAGACGGTTGCCATGCAAACACGTCGACATTCGCCCGCAGGAAAGCAACGAGCGCGCTTTCCTATTTAGGATCAAGCGTGGCATTGATGGTGAAAGTACCACCAGTGTCGTCCTCCTTGGCGGACACCTTCTTGGTTGCAGGTGGGGCTGCCATTCCCTTCTTGCACTTGCCGGTGGAGCTCGATGGTGCGTCTTCGACGGCAGCGCAGCACTCCGAAGAGGTGCGTTTGCCGGAGTGGGCCCCAGAGCTCTTGCCGGACTTGGTCTTGTTCTTCCCCCCGGGAGCTTCAGCGGCAAGTGTCTTGCTATCCGTTGCAGCTGCTGCATCCCGGTAAATCTTGTCGGCGCAGATAAGCGCGTCCTTTTTGTCGCCGGAGACAGAGATGACGCTTATCGGGCCTGGAATCTTGAGCATGTTGTAGGCGTAATGAGAGGCTGCCATGAACTTGGCGAGCGCCGGACGGCCGAGTATCCCATTATATAGCAACGGGATATAGGCAACGTCAAAGGTGATCCTCTCAGTCCTGAAATTTAGCTCTCCGCCAAAGGTTACTGGCAGTGTGATTTTCCCCTTCGGCTTGCTCCTTCCCGGGTTGATCCCTTGGAACGTGCCGGTTTCCTCGAGCTCGCTGTCGGGGATCTGTAGCTTCCGAACCACAGCAGAGGAGATCAGGTTGAGGCCGGCCCCGCCGTCAACCAGCATCTTGGTGACCTTGAGGTTGCGGATGGTTGGTGAAACCAACATCGGCAAACACCCGACCGTAGTTGTGTGGTCAGGGTGATCCTCAATGTCGAAGATGATGGGCGTGCTGGACCACTTCAGGAGTTTGCGCGACTCGACGGGTGGCTCTGCTGCATTAACTTCCCGCACCCATTGTTTGAGTTGGCGGTGGGAAGTATGCAGAGAGGCACCTCCATCGACACACAGAACTTCTGCGGCCTTCTGGAACTCCTGCTCGTTGTTGTCTCCGTCGTCCATGTCTTCGTCGTCGTCTTCGTCTTCGTCCTTGTCGCGGCCGCGGGGAGGTCTATCTCCTTGCCGCTGTTTGGCCTTGCCGCGGCGTCCTCCCCGGCCATTGAATGGCCGCTTCTTGCCGGACTCTCCTCCACCTCCCTGGGCCTTCTCCTTGTCGCGTCGCTCGTACTCAGCCTTCTGCTGTTCGATGAGGTACTCGACACTTTTGCAGTTCTGGAGATCGTGGCCCTTGGTGTGGTGGATCTTGCAGTACTGCTTGTCGGAGCCGTCCTACTTGTCGGCGGCTGCTACAGTGGCATCTTCCTTCCCGGAGCCACCAGCCTGAGCTTTCTTGGCGCCAGCCTCCTTGCCGGACTGCTCAATGACCAGTAGTTCCTTGTTCTTCTTTTTCTTGTTGTTCTGCCGCTGGTTCTTCCTTGCCGGGGCGGCATCCTCACTATCTGTTCCCCCTGCTCCAGTATCCTCCCCGGGGAGTCTCCTCCCCTCTTCAGCGCGTGCGCACTTGTCGACCAGGGCATAGAGCTCACTGACGTCTCGTATCTTGCACATCGCCATTTCCTCCCTCATCCTGCGGTTACGCACGTTCTGATGGAACGCGCTAATAACCGCGGCAGGGTGGACGTCCGGGATGTTGTGCTGGACGCGGCTGAATCTCTGGATGTACTTTCGCAGGGACTCTCCTTCCTTCTGGGCAAGTATATGAAGGTCGCTCTCCTGGCCATGAGGCTTGTGGCCACCCGTGAAGGCGCCGACAAACTGGTGGCACGGGTCGGCCCAAGAAGAAATAGAGTTATCGGGCAAGTGCATGAGCCAAGACCTGACGTTCGGCTTGAGCACAAGCGGGAAGTAGTTCGCTAGTATCTTCTCGTCTCGTCCCCCGGCAGCCTGCACCGCAATGGTGTAGATGATGAGGAACTCTGACGGATGAGTTTTGCCGTCGTACTTCTCGGGTACGTCGGGCTTGAAGTTCTTCATGCTGGGCCACTAGACTTGCCGCAGCTCACGGGTCAACGCAGGACAACCCGCCGCGTACGGCAAGTCGCCTGGTTCCCCGGGCACGTGCATGTCGACTGCGGGCCCAGCGCGCTGGTCAGATTGCCACCGCGCTTCTCTTCGACGCTCGATGCGAGTTCGAGCATCTTCTTGTCATCTGTCGTCGAGGACTTGGCGTTGATCGCGGCGAGCTCGTGGATCCGACGACGCCGTGGAGTCGTCGTCAATGTTGATCCGGCGAGTCGGCGATTTCGGCCTTCGGGGCGGGGAGTGCGCGGTAGTTGCACCCCCGGCAGTCCTGTCGCCATCAGCCCGCACCTGGCTAACTTGCCGCGGCCGCGACGTCGTCGGCTGCTGCGGAGTGTCGTTATTGGCGAAGGCGATGAGGCTTTGGATGGTGGCCCTCCAGTCGTCGGCCTTGTTCGCCGCTAGAGGGAAATCGAGGAGCAGCTGAGCTCGAGCTAGAGCTTCTGCTGGAGTGGAGGGGAGCGGTGGCGAGCGGTGCGAGGAGCGAGATATGCTCGGACTTCTAACTGCGTTAGAAGGAGCAGGGTCTCGTCCCGGCGACCGCGCCTTGCTCGTGCCAGCGCGTTGGCCTTGAGCGTCCCGCGACCCGCCAGCTTGACCTTGTCCCAGCAAGCGTATGGTACCTTGGGTACCACGTCGCTGCTGGTCCGGCACCTCCTGAGAGGGGCGTGGCGCGTGTACGGACGCCGAGGTCTTGGAATGCGCCCGGTCGTCCGTCTTGTCCTTGGACTTGGCAACGCCGTGAGTTTCCTCGCCGGCGTCCGCCCTTCCGCCAGCGTCTACCTCACCAACCGTTGGCTCTGGTGGTGGCGGGATTGACGCAGACGGGCCTGCTACCTCCGAAGCCTTCTTCTTTGGCGGCATGTCGATGTAGTCGATGAAGTTGATGAAGTTTTCGCTCGCGTGAACACTGGATCGGGTTCAGACAACCTCGACGCACCCCCTACCTGGCGCGCCAAAGATGTCGGGGAAACTGATCGCCCACGAACACCTATGGGACCGGAGCCCCTTTTCGGTACGGCAAGGGGGCGGAGGAAGCACGAAGAGCGGATCGAAGCGTGCACGCGAGCAGTTTACCCAGGTTCGGGCCGCACGGATGCGTAAAACCCTACTCCTGCCTTGGTTTGTATTGTGTTCTTGGCTCGGGAGCGAGAAGGGCTACAATGCTTATCGCTAGCAACACCGAGCGTGAGAGTGATCGAAGATCAGAACCTCCTCTACGTTGCGCATGGGCCTCCTTTTATAGATCGAAGGGGTCACCGACAGGTGGCAACGCAGACGGGGGTAGAAATGTAAAAATGGTGGTAGTTGGAACAGTGTATGCATAGTGCTTTATACCTAACCCTGACAGCAGGGGACAAGGGCATTAAATGCCCGTCGCCGTCGCCCCAAACAGTGCAAAAAAGCGTCCGTCAGGGCGTCTCCGTCCGCCACGATGGTGGCCTCATCATCGCAGCTCGCCACCGCGTACCCCAGGCTGCACAGCCTTCCGCCATTTGCACCTGGAAGGGCCCCAGGGCGACGCGTGGCCGGATGAGCTGGAGCGTGGGCACGTAGTGGAAGCTTGCCGCGACTTGCACCTTGCCGCGGTTGTTAACTTGTCGCGCCCGGGAGCTTGTCGCTCTCCGGGCCTTGCCGGGGCGCGCGATGCGCCATGGCAAGTCTCCTGAAATGCCATGTTTTGGCCTTCCTGGCAAGCTCCTCTTGCCAGGGTCTCGTGCCAAAGGGGTGGTTTTGAGCCTGGAGCGGCCTTCCCGGCAAGCTCCTCTTGCCGGGGTCTTGTTTCTTTAACTTGAATATTTTGTTCTTGAACGGCTCCAAAGGAACCATAGTGGGCCTTGGCGGGCGCGTGGCAAGCCCTGCCTCGGGACGCTGCTACTGCCCGTGCACAAGTTGGGATACTAAGGTACCCCTACTTTAGTACACCGACACAGAGGTATTTGAAAACCTCCAATAGTGATTGTCGGAGATTTTACAATAACATTAATACCATTCACTTGGAATTGTTTCTTCGGAAAGTGCACCGTATGCTCATTACCATTAATATGAAAAGTGACCTTGCTTTTATTACAATCAATAAAAGCCCCTGTAGTATTCAAGAAGGGTCTACCAAGAATAATAGACATATTGTCGTCCTCGGGCATCTCAAGTATAACAAAGTCAGTCAAGATAGTAACATTAGCTGAAGGAAATATGCCCTAGAGGCAATAATAAAGTTATTATTTTATATTTCCTTATATCATGATAAATGTTTATTATCATTCTAGAATTGTATTAATCGGAAACTTTGATACATGTGTGGATACATAGACAAAACACCATGTAACTAGTAAGCCTCTACTAGACTAGCTCGTCAATCAAAGATGGTTAAGTTTCCTAACCATAGACATGTGTTGTCATTTGATAAACGGGATCACATCATTAGGAGAATGATGTGATGGACAAGACCCATCTGTTAGCTTAGCATAATGATCGTTCAGTTTTACTGCTATTGCTTTCTTCATGTCAAATACAGATTTCTCCGACTATGAGATCATGCAACTCCCGGATATCATAGGATTGCCTTATGTGCTATAAAACGTCCCAACGTAACTGGGTGATTATAAAGATGCTCTACAGGTATTTCTGAAGGTATCTTGTTGGGTTGGCGTGAATCGAGACTAGGATTTGTCACTCCGAGTATCGGAGAGGTATCTCTGGGCCCTCTCGGTAATACACACCATAATAAGCCTTGCAAGCAAATGACTAATGAGTTAGTCACGGGATGATGCATTATGAAACGAGTAAAGAGACTTGCCGGTAACGATATTGAACTAGGTATGAAGATACCGATGATCAAATCTCGGGCAAGTAACATACCGATGGACAAAGGGAATTATGTATGTTGTCATAATGGTTCGACCGATAAAGATCTTCGTGGAATATGTAGGAATCAATATGGGCATACAAGTTCCGCTATTGGTTATTGACCGTAGAGGTGTCTCGGTCATGACTACATAATTCCCGAACCCGTAGGGTTGCACGCTTAACGTTTGTTAACGCTAGGGTAGTATTGGAATATTTGCTGAGTGGTAACCAAATGTTGTTCAGAGTCCCAGATGAGATCCCGAGTGTCACGAGGAGTCTCGAAATGGTCGAGAGGTAAAGATTTATATATGGGAAGTCATATTTTGCGTTCCGGAAAAAATGTAGTTTTTTGGTATTGTACCGGGAAGCTTCCAGAAGCTTCCAAAGGATTCCGGAGGGGTCCGGAAGTCCACAAGTGGGTTCACCACGTCCCAAGGGCTGGCATGGGCTAAGGGGAGGCGCCCTAGCCTTATTGGGCCAGGCGTGCCAAGTCCTTAAAAGCCCATGTGGCTAGGGAAGGCAAAAAGGGAAGGAATCCTAATAGGAATAGGATTGGACTTGGAGTCCAAGTCCTCTCCCCTATTGCCGCGCCCTAGGGCTTGGAGGGGCTGTTTTACACGCCCCTCCACATATATATAGAGGGGAGGGGGCGCCCCAAGAGGACACACCAAGCCCTTGGCACCCCTCTCTCTCCCGTTACTCCGTAGTTCCATCGCCTCGTCCCGGCGACGCTTAGCGAAGCACTGTCAGTGCTCCACCACCACCATCACCCCCACACCATCGTGTTGGTTGTGATACCATCTACATCTCCTCTCCCGCTTGCTGGATCAAGAAGGAGGAGACTTCATCGAGCCGCACGTGTGCTAAACTCGAAGGTGCCGTATGTTCGGTACTTGATCCGTTGGATCGTGCAGTTGGATTGTGAAGTTGTTCCACTGCATAAAATGTGTAGATAGATCTTCCCCTCTTGATCCATCTACGAGGGTACATAGACACACTCTTCCCCTCTCGTTGCTATGCATCTCCTAGATAGATCTTGCGTGAGCGTAGGATATTTTTTTTAAATTGCATGCTACGTTCCCAACAGTGGCATCATGAGCCAGGTCTATGCGTAGATGATATGCACGAGTAGAACACAAAGGAGTTGTGGGCATGTGTATATACATATTGCTTGCCGTCACTAGTTGTTTCTTGATTCGGCGGTATTGTTGGACGAAGCAGCCCGGACCGACATTACATGACCGCGTTCATGGGACTGGTTTTACCGACGTGCTTTGCACACAGGTGGCTGGTGGGTGTCTATTTCTCCAACTTTAGTTGAATCAGATTCAATGAAAAGGGTTCTTTCTGAAGATCAAAAAGCAATCACTATACCACGTTGTGGTTTTTGTACCGTAGGTAAGAAAGGTTTTTGCTAGAAGCCCGTAGCAGCCACGTAAAAACTTGCAACAACAAAGTAGAGGACATCTAACTTATTTTTGCAGGGCATGTTGTGATGTGTTATGGTCAAGACGTGATGGATTATATGTTATTGTATGAGATGACCATGTTTTGTAAATTATTGGCAACCGACAGGAGCCTTATGCTTGTCTGTTTATTGTATGAATTGCGAAAGCCATGTAATTGCTCTACTTTATCAGTATGAGTTAGCGATAGTAGTAGAAGCAATAGTTTGTGAGACGACCACGACGCTACGATGAAGATCATGGTGTCAAGCCGGTGACGATGGAGATCATGACGATGCTTTGGAGATGGAGATCAAAAGCACAAGATGATGATGGCCATATCATGTCACATATTTTGATTGCATGTGATGTTTATCTTTTTATGCATCTTATTTTGCTTAGAACGACGGTAGCATTATAAGATGATCCCTTACTAAAATTTCAAGGTATAAGTGTTCTCCCTGAGTATGCACCATTGCGACAGTTCTTCGTGCTGAGACACCACGTGATGATCGGGTGTGATAGGATCTACGTTCATATACAACGGGTGCAAGACAGTTTTGCACATGCGGAATATCGCAGGTTAAACTTGACGAGCCTAGCATGTACATACATGGCCTCAGAACACTGGATACCGAAAGGTCGAGCATGAATCATATAGCAGATATAATCAACATAAGATATTCACCATTGAAAACTACTCCATCTCAGGTGATGATCGGACATGGTTTAGTTGATTTGGATCACATCATCATTTAGATGACTTGAGGGATGTCTATCTAAGTGGGAGTTCTTAAGTAATATGATTAATTGAACTTTAATTTATCGTGAACCTAGTCCTGATAGTATTTGTAAATTGTGTTGTAGATCAATAGCTCGCGTTGTAGCTCCCCTATGTTTTTTGATATGTTCCTAGAAAAAACTAAGTTGAAAGATTTTAGTAGCAATGATGCAGACTAGGTCCGTGATCTAAGGATTATCCTTATTGCTGCACAGAAGTATTATGACCTTGATGCACCACTAGGTGACAAACTTATTGCAGGAGCAAATACAAACGTTATGAACGTTTGGCAAAGCTCAATATGATGACTACTTAATAGTTTAGTCACCATGCTTTACGGCTTAGAACCGGGACTTCAAAAACGTTTTGAATGCCACAGAGCATATGAGATGTTCCAAGAGCTGAAATTAGTATTTCGGACTCATACCCATGTCGAGAGGTATGAGACCTCTGACAAATACTTTGCCTACACGATGGAGGAGAATAGCTCAGCTAGTGAGCATGTGCTCAGAATGTCTGGGTACTACAATCACTTGAATCAAGTGGGAGTTAATCTTCCAGATAAGATAGTGATTGACAGAGTTCTCTAGTCACTTACACCAAGCTGCTAGAACTTCGTGACGAACTATAATATGCAAGGGATGACGAAAATGATTCCCGAGCTCTTCGCGATGGTAAAATCAGCGAAGGTAGAAATCAAAAAAATAGCATCAAGTGTTGATGGTTAAACAAGACCACTAGTTTCTAGAAAAAGGGCAATGGAAATAAAGTGAACTTCAAGAAGATCGGCAAACAAGTTGCCACTCCCGAGAAAAAGCCAAAAGCTAGACCCAGCCTGAAACTGAGTGCTTCTACTACAAAGGAAATGGTCACTTGAAGCGGAACTACCCCAAATATTTAGCGGATAAGAAGGATGGCAAAGTGAAAAAAGGTATATTTGATATACATGTTATTGATGTGTAACTCACTACTACTCGTAGTAGCCCCTGGGTATTTGATACTTGTTCGGTTGCTAAGATTAGTAACTCGAAACATGAGTTGCAGAATAAACGGAGACTAGTTGAGCGCGAGGTGACGGTGTATGTTGGAAGTAGTTCCAATATTGATATGATCATCATCGCACACTCCATGTACTTCCAGGATTAGTGTTAAACCCAAGTAAATGTTATTTGGTGTTTGCGTTGAGCATGAACAAGATTGTATCGTGTTTATTGCAATACGGTTATTCATTTAAGTGAGAGAATAATTGTTATTCTGTTTACATGAATAAGACCTTCTATGGTCATACACCCAAGGTGAATGGTTTATCTAATCCCGATCGTAGTAATACACATATTCAGAGAATTGAAGCCAAAAAGATGCAGAGTTGATAATGATAGTGCAACATATTTGTGGCACTACCGTTTAGGTCATATTGGTGTAAAGCACATGAAGAAACTCAGTGTAGATGGACTTTTGGAATAACTTGATTATGAATCATTTGATACTTGTGAACCATGCCTCATGGGCAAGATGACTAAAACTCCGTTCTCCAGAACAATGGCGCGAGCAAGTGATTTATTGAAAATAATACATACCGATGTATGCAGACCAATGAGTGTTGATGCTCGCGGCGGGTATCGTTATTTTCTGACCTTCACTGATGATTTGAGCAGATATGGGTATATCTACTTGATGAAGCACAAGTCTGAAACATTTGAAAAGTTCAAAGAATTTCAGAGTGAAGTACAGAATCATCGTAACAAGAAAATAAAGTTTCTACGATATGATTGCGGAGGCGGATATTTGAGTTTTGAGTTTGGTCTTCATTTAAAAAAATGTGGAATAGTTTCACAACTCACTCCACCTGGAACACAATAGGGGAACGCAGTATTTCAAAAAAAAAACGATCATGCAAGATCTATCTACTAGATGCATAGCAACGAGAGGGGAGAGTGTGTCCACGTACCCTCGTAGACCGGGAGCGGAAGTTTCTAGTGACGCGGTTGCTGTAGTCGAACTTTCTTCGCGATCCAACCGATCAAGCACCGAACGTACGGAGCCTCCGCGTTCAGCACACTTTCAGCTTGATGACGTCCCATGAGCTCTTGATCCAGTAGAACTTCACGGGAGAGTTTCTTCAGCACGACGGCATGGTGACGGAGATGATGAAGCTACCGACACAGGGCTTCGCCTAAGCACTGCAACGATATGCCCGAGGTGTGTTTCTGTGGAGGGGGGCACCGCACACGGCTGGGAGAGATCAACTTGATCAACTTGTGTGTCTAGAGGTGCCCCCTACCCCTGTATATATCTGAGCTAGGGGGAGGCGGCCGGCCTAGGAGGAGGGCGCGCCAAGGGAGGAGTCCTACTCCCACCGGGAGTAGGACTCCCTCTTTTCCTAGTTGGAGTAGGAGGGGAGAAGGAAAGGGAGAGAGGAAGAGAAGGAAAGGGGGGCACCCTCCCTCCTTGTCCAATTCGGACTAGAGGGGGAGGGGCACGCGGCAGCCCTGGCCGCCCCTCCTCTTCTCCCACTAGGACCCATGAGGCCCATTTAGCTCCGTGGGGGGGTTCCGGTAACCCCCCGGTACTCCAGTATATGCCCGAAACCTCCCGGAACCTTTCCGGTGTCCAAACATAGTCGACCAACATATTGATATTTACGTCTCGGACATTCCGAGACTCCTCGTCATGTCCGTGATCTCATCCGGGACTCCGAACTACCTTCGGTACATCAAAACTCATAAACTCATAATACCGATCGTCATCAAACGTTAAGCGTGCGGACCCTACGGGTTCGAGACCTATGTAGACATGACCGAGACTCATCTACGGTCAATAACCAATAGCGGAACCTGGATGCTCATATTGGCTCCTACATATTCTACTAAGATCTTTATCGATCAAGCCGCATAACAACATACGTTGTTCCTTTTGTCATCGGTATGTTACTTGCCCGAGATTCGATCGTCGGTATCTCAATACCTAGTTCAATCTCGTTAACTGCAAGTCTCTTTACTCGTACCGTAATACATCATCTCGTGACTAACTCATTAGTCATTTGCTTGCAAGGCTTATTATGATGTGTATTATCGAGAGTGCCCAGAGATACCTCCCCGACACTCGGAGTGACAAATCCTATTCTTGATCTATGCCAACACCACGAACACCTTCGGAGATACCTATAGAGCATCTTTATAATCACCCAGTTACGTTGTGATGTTTCATAGCACACAAGGTGTTCCTCCGGTATTCGGGAGTTGCATAATCTCATAGTCATAGGAACAGGTATAAGTCATGAAGAAAGCAAAAGCAGTAAATCTAAACGATCATAGTGCTAAGATAACGGATGGGTCTTGTCCATCACATCATTCTCCTAATGATGTGATCCCGTTGATCAAATGACAACTCATGTCTATGGTTAGGAAACGTAACCATCTTTGATCAATGAGTTAGTCTAGTAGAGGCATACTAGGGACATACTGTTTTGTCTATGTATTCACACATGTACTAAGTTTCCTGTTAATACAATTCTAGCATGAATAAAAGACATTTATCATGATATAAGGAAATACAACTAACATCTTTATTATTGCCTCTAGGGCATATTTCCTTCAGTCTCCCACTTGAACTAGAGTCAATAATCTAGATTACAAAGTAATGATTCTGACACCCATGGAGTCTTGGTGCTGATCATGTTTTGCCCGTGGAAGAGGCTAAGTCAACGGGTCTGCAACATTCAGATCCATATGTATCTTGAAAATTTCTATGTCTCCCTCGTTGACTTGATCGCAGATGGAATTTAAGCATCTTTTGATGTGCTTTGTTCTCTTGTGAAACCTGGATTCCTTCGCCAAGGCTATTGCTCCAGTGTTGTCACAAAAGATTTTCATTGGACCCGATGCACTAGGTATCACACCTAGATCGGATATGAACTCCTTCATCCAGACTCCTTCATTTGCTGCTTCCGAAGCAGCTATGTATTCCGCTTCACACATAAATCCCGCCACGACGCTCGGCTTGGAACTGCACCAACTGACAACTCCACCGTTCTATAAAAATACATATCCGGTTTGTGACTTAGAGTCATCCGGATTAGTGTCAAAACTTGAATCGACATAACTGTTTACGACGAGTTCTTTGCCGCCTCCATAAACGAGAAACATATCCTTTGTCCTTTTCAGGTACTTCAGGATGTTCTTGACCGCTATCCAGTGATCCACTCCTGGATTACTTTGGTACCTCCCTGCTAAACTTATAGCAAGGCACACATCAGGTCTGGTACACAGCATTTCATACATGATAGATCCTATGGCTGAGGCATAGGGAATGACTTTCAATTTCTCTCTATCTTCTGCAGTGGTCGGGCATTGAGTCTTACTCGACTTCACACCTTGTAACACAGGTAAGAGCCCTTTCTTTCACTGATCCATTTTGAACTTCTTCAAAACTTTATCAAGGTATGTGCTTTGTGAAAGTCCAATTAAGCGTCTTGATCTATCTCTATAGATCGGGATGCCTAATATGTAAGCAGCTTCACCGAGGTCTTTCATTGAAAAATTCTTATTCAAGTATCCTTTTATGCTATCCAGAAATTCTATATCATTTCCAATCAACAATATGTCATCCACATATAATATAGGAAATGATACAGAGCTCCCACTCACTTTCTTGTAAATACAGGCTTCTCCAAAAGTCTGTATAAAACCATATGCTTTGATCACCTCATCAGAGTGTATATTCCAACTCCGAGATGCTTGCACTAGTCCATAGATGGATCGCTGGAGCTTGCACACTTTGTTAGCACCTTTTGGATCGACAAAACCTTCTAGTTGCATCATATACAACTCTTCTTTGAGATATCCATTCAGGAATGCAATTTTGACATCCATTTGCCAGATTTCATAATCATAAAATGCGGCAATTACTAACATGATTCAGACAGACTTAAGCATCGCTACGGGTGAGAAAGTCTCATCGTAGTCACCTCCTTGAACTTGTTGAAAACCTTTCGCAACAAATTGAGCTTTGTAAACAGTAACATTGCCGTCAGCGTCGATCTTCCTCTTGAAGATCCATTTATTCTTGATGGCTTGCCGATCATCGGGCAAGTCAACCAAAGTCCACACTTTGTTCTCATACATGGATCCCATCTCAGATTTCATGGCCTCAAGCCATTTTGCGGAATCTAGGCTCATCATCGCTTCCTCATAGTTCGTAGGTTCATCATGGTCTAGTAACACGACTTCCAGAACTGAGTTGCCATACCACTCTGGTGTGGAACATACTCTGGTTGATCTACAAAGTTCAGCAGAAACTTGATCTGAAGTTTCATGATCATCATCATTAGCTTCCTCACTAATTGGAGTAGGAATCACTGGAACCAATTTCTGTGATGTACTACTTTCCAATTCGGGAGAAGGTATAATTACCTCATCAAGTTCCACTTTCCTCCCACTCACTTCTTTTGAGAGAAACTCCTTCTCTAGAAAGGATCCATTCTTAGCAACGAATATCTTGCCTTCGGATCTGTGATAGATGGTGTACCCAACAGTTTCTTTTGGGTATCCTATGAAGACGCATTTCTCCGACTTGGGTTTGAGCTTATCAGGTTGAAGCTTTTTCACATAAGCATCACAGCCCCAAACTTTAAGAAACGACAACTTTGGTTTCTTGCCAAACCACAGTTCATAAGGCGTCGTCTCAACGGATTTAGATGGTGCCCTATTTAACGTGGATGCAACTGTCTCTAAAGCATAACCCCAAAACGATAGTGGTAAATCGGTAAGAGGCATCATAGACCGCACCATATCTAATAAAGTACGGTTACGACGTTCGGACACACCATTACGTTGTGGTGTTCCGGGTGGCGTGAGTTGTGAAACTATTCCACATTGTTTCAAATGAAGGCCAAACTCGTAACTCAAATATTCACCTCCACGATCAGATCGTAGAAACTTGATTTTCTTGTTATGATGATTCTCTACTTCACTCTGAAATTCTTTGAACTTTTCAAATGTTCCAGACTTGTGCTTCATCAAGTAGATATACCCATATCTGTTTAAATCATCAGTGAAGGTCAGAAAATAACGATACCCGCCGCGAGCCTCAACACTCATTGGTCCACATACATCAGTATGTATGATTTCCAACAAATCTGTTGCTCGCTCCATTGTTCCGGAGAATAGAGTTTTAGTCATCTTGCCCATGAGGCATGGTTCACAAGCACCAAGTGATTCATAATCAAGTGATTCCAAAAGTCCATCACTATGGAGTTTCTTCATGCGCTTTACACCAATATGACCTAAACGGCAGTGCCACAAATAAGTTGCACTATCATTATTAACCTTGCACCTTTTGGCTTCAATATTATGAATATGTGTATCACTACAATCGAGATCTAACAAGAACAGACCACTCTTCAAGGGTGCATGACCATAAAAGATATTACTCATATAAATAGAACAACCATTATTCTCAGATTTAAATGAATAACCGTCTCGCAATAAACAAGATCCAGAGATAATGTTCATGCTTAACTTTGGCACCAAATAACAATTATTCAGGTCTAAAACTAATCCCGAAGGTAGATGTAGAGGTAGCGTGCCGACGGCGATCACATTGACTTTGGAACCATTTCCCACGCGCATCGTCACCTCATCCTTAGCCAATCTTTGTTTAATCCATAGTCCCTGTTTCGAGTTACAAATATTAGCAACCGAACCGGTATCAAATACCCAGGTACTACTACGAGCATTAGTAAGGTACACATCAATAACATGTATATCATATATACCTTTGTTCACCTTGCCATCCTTCTTATCCACCAAATACTTGGGGCAGTTCCGCTTCCAGTGTCCAGTCCCTTTGTAGTAGAAGCACTCAGTTTCAGGCTTGGCTCCAGACTTGGGTTTCTTCGCGGTAGTAGCAACTGTCTTGCTATTCTTCTTGAAGTTCCCATTCTTTCCCTTTCCCTTTTTCTTGAAACTAGTGATCTTGTTAACCATCAACACTTGATGCACCTTTTTGATTTCTACCTCCACAACCTTGAGCATAGCGAAGAGCTCGGGAATTGTCTTTTGCATCCCTTGCATATTATAGTTCATCACAAAGCCTTTATAGCTTGGTGGCAGTGATTGAAGAAATCTATCAATAACACTGTCTTCATCAACTTTGCAACCAAGTTGAGTCATATGATTGTAGTACCCAGACATTCTGAGCAAGTGTTCACTGATAGAACTATTCTCCTCCATCTTGCAGCTATAGAACTTATTGGAGATCTCATATTTCTCAATCCGGGCATTTGCTTGAAATATTAACTTCAACTCCTGGAACATCTCATATGCTCCATGACGTTCAAAACGTCGTTGAAGTCCCGGTTCTAAGCCGTAAAGCATGGCACACTGAACTATCGTGTAGTCATCAGACCGTGTTTGCCAGACGTTCCAAGCGTCTACATTAGCGGGAGGGGGCTTGTCACCTAGCGGTGCTTCAAGGACATAATTCTTCTGTGCAGCAATGAGGATAATCCTCAAGTTACAGACCCAGTCCGTGTAATTGCTACCATCATCTTTCAACTTAGCTTTCTCTAGGAATGCATTAAAATTCAAAGGAACGGTAGCACGGGCCATTGATCTACAACAACATAGATATGCAAAAACTATCAGGACTAAGTTCATGATAAATTAAAGTTCAATTAATCATATTACTTAAAGAACTCCCACTTAGATAGACATCCCTCTAGTCATCTAAATGATCATGTGATCCAAATCTATTAAACCATGTCCGATCATCACGTGAGACGGAGTAGTTTTCAATGGTTAACATCTTATGTTGATCATATCTACTATATGATTACACTCGACCTTTCGGTCTCCAGTATTCCGAGGCCATATCTGCATATGCTAGGCTCGTCAAGTTTAACCTAAGTATTCTGCGTGTGCCAAACTGGCTTACACCCGTTGTATGTGAACGTAGAGCTTATCACACCCGATCATCACGTGGTGTCTCGGCACGACGAACTTTCGCAACGGTGCATACTCAGGGAGAACACTTATACCTTGAAAATTTGTAAGGGATCATCTTATAATGCTACCGCCGTACTAAGGTAGCAAAATAAGAAGCATAATAAGATAAACATCACATGCAATCAAAATATGTGACATGATATGGCCATCATAAACTTGTGCTTTGGATCTCCATCTCCAAGGCACCGTCATGATCACCATCGTCACCGGCGCGACACCTTGATCTCCATCGTAGCATCATTGTCGTCTTGCCAACTATTGCTTCTACGACTATTGCTACCGCTTAGTGATAAGGTAAAGGAATTACATGGTGACTGTATTTCATACAATAAAGCAACAACTATATGGCTCATGCTAGTTGCCGATAACTTTACAAAACATGATCATCTCATACAGTAACGTATAACTCATCATGTCTTGACCATATCACATCACAACATGCCCTGCAAAAACAAGTTAGACGTCCTCTACTTTGTTGTTGCAAGTTTTACGTGGCTGCTACGGGCTTAGCAAGAACCGTTCTTACCTACGCATACAAAAACCACAAAGATTTTTCGTCAAGTATGTGTTCTTTTAACCTTCACAAGGATCGGGTGTAGCCACACTCGATTCAGCTAAAGTGAGAGAGACAAACATCCGCCAGTCACCTTTAAGCAACGAGTGCTCATAACGGTGAAACCAGTCTCGCGTAAGCGTACACGTAATGTCGGTCCGGGCTGCTTCATCTCACAGTACCGCTGAACCAAAGTATGACATGCTGGTAAGCAGTATGACTATTATCGTCCACAACTCATTGTGTTCTACTCGTGCATATCATCTACGCATAGACCTGGCTCTAATACCACTGTAGGGGAACATAGTATTTCAATAAAATTATACGATCACGCAAGATCTATCTACTAGATGCATAGCAACGAGAGGGGAGAGTGTGTCCACATACCCTTGTAGACCGGGAGCGGAAGCGTCTAGTGACGCGGTTGATGTAGTCGAACTTTCTTCGCGATCCAACCGATCAAGCACCGAACGTATGGAGCCTCCGCGTTCAGCACACGTTCAGCTTGATGACGTCCCACGAGCTCTTGATCCAGTAGAACTTCACGGGAGAGTTTCGTCAGCACGACGGCGTGGTGACGGAGATGATGAAGCTATCGACGCAGGGCTTCGCCTAAGCACTGCAGCGGTATGACCGAGGGGTGTTTCTGTGGAGGGGGGCACCACACATGGCTAGGAGAGATCAACTTGATCAACTTGTGTGTCTAGAGGTGCCCCCTGCCCCTGTATATATCTGAGCTAGGGGGGAGGCGGTCGTCCTAGGAGGAGGGCGCGCCAAGGGAGGAGTTCTACTCCCACCGGGAGTACGACTCCCTCTTTTCCTAGTTGGAGTAGGAGGGGAGAAGGAAAGGGAGAGAGAAGAGAAGGAATGGGGGGGCGCCATACTCCCTCCTTGTCCAATTCAGACTAGAGGGGGAGGGGAGGCGCGGCTGCCCTTGCCGCCCCTCCTCTTCTCCCACTAGGGCCCATGAGGCCCATGGGCCCATGAGGCCCATTTAGCTCCCCGGGGGGTTCCGGTAACCCCCCGGTACTCCGGTATATGCTCGAAACCTCCCGGAACCTTTCCGGTGTCCAAACATAGTCGTCCAATATATCGATCTTTACGTCTCGGACATTCCGAGACTCCTCGTCATGTCTGTGATCTCATCCGGGACTCCGAACTACCTTCGGTACATCAAAACTCATAAACTCATAATACCGATCGTCATCAAACGTTAAGCGTGCGAACCCTATGGGTTCGAGAACTATGTAGACATGACCAAGACTCATCTCGGGTCAATAACCAATAGCGGAACCTGGATGCTCATATTGGCTCCTACATATCCTACGAAGATCTTTATCGATCAAATCGCATAACAACATATGTTGTTCCTTTTGTCATCGGTATGTTGCTTGCCCGAGATTCGATCGTCAGTATCTCAATACCTGGTTCAATCTCGTTACCGGCAAGTCTCCTTACTCGTACCATAATACATCATCTCGTGACTAACTCATTAGTCATTTGCTTGCAAGGCTATTATGATGTGTATTACCGAGAGGGCCCAGAGATACCTCTCCGACACTCGGAGTGACAAATCCTATTCTTGATCTATGCCAACACCACGAACACCTTCGGAGACACCTATAGAGCATCTTTATAATCACCCAGTTACGTCGTGACATTTGATAGCACACAAGGTGTTCCTCCGGTATTCGGGAGTTGCATGATCTCATAGTCATAGGAACATGTATAAGTCATGAAGAAAGCAAAAGCAGTAAAACTAAACGATCATAGTGCTAAACTAACGGATGGGTCTTGTCCATCACATCATTCTCCTAATGATGTGATCGCGTTGGTAAAATAACAACTCATGTCTATGGTTAGGAAACATAACCATCTTTGATCAATGAGCTAGCCTAGTAGAGGCATACTAGGGACATACTGTTTTGTCTATGTATTCACACATGTACTAAGTTTCTTGTTAATACAATTCTAGCATGAATAAAAGACATTTATCATGATATAAGGAAATACAAATAACATCTTTATTATTGCCTCTAGGGCATATTTCCTTCAAACACCACAGCGTAATGGTGTGTCAGAACGTCACAACCATACTTTATTAGATATATATGGTGGATCTATGATGTCTCTTACCGATTTACCACTATCGTTTTGGGGTTATGCATTAGAGACAACTGCATTCACATTAAATAGGGAACCATCTAAATCTGTTGAGATGACACCATATGAACTATGGTTTGGAGAGAAACCAAAGTTGTCGTTTCTTAAAGTTTTGGGGTTGCGATGCTTATGTGAAAATGCTTCAGCCTGATAAGCTCGAACCCAAATCGGAGAAGTGCGTCTTCATAGGATACCCAAAAGTAACTGTTGGGTACACCTTCCATCACAGATCCGAAGGCAAGACTTTTGCTGCTAAGAATGAATCATTTCTAGAGAAGGAGTTTCTCTCTAAAGAAGTGAATGGTAGGAAAGCAGAACTTGATGAGGTAATTGTACCTTCTCTAGATTTGGAGAATAGCTCATCACAGAAATTTGTTCTCGTGATGCCTACACCAATTAGTGAGGAAGCTAATGATGATGATCATGAAACTTCATATCAAGTTACTACCGAACCTTGTAGGTCAACCAGAGTACATTCCGCACCAGAGCGGTACTGTAATCCAGTTCTAGAAGTCATGTTACTAGACCATGACGAACCTACAAACTATGAGGAAGCGATGATGAGCCCTGATTCCGCAAAATGGCTTGAGGCCATGAAATCTGAGATGGGATCCATGTATGAGAACAAAGTGTGGACTTTGATTGACTTGCCCGATGATCGGCAAGCCATAGAAAATAAATGGATCTTTTAGAAGAAAATTGACACCGACAGTAATGTGACCGTCTACAAAGCTTGACTTGTTGCGAAAGGTTTTCGACAAGTTCAAGGAGTTGACTACGATGAGACCTTCTCACCCGTAGAGATGCTTAAGTATGTCCGAATCATGTTAGCAATTGCCGCATTTTATGATTATGAAATCTGGCAAATGGATGTCAAAACTGCATTCCTTAATGGATTTCTTAAAGAAGAGTTGTATATGATGCAACCAGATGGTTTTGTCGATCCTAAGGGTGTGTTTGGTTTAGGAACGAAGTGGCATGGAATGTCATGGTTCCATTCCACTAGAATGGGTTGGTTCCGTTCTTGTGTTTGGTAGAGACAATTCGAAGGAATGGAATGGTTACATTTCGGTGTTTGGTTTTAGAGATCGGAACGAAATGGATTTCTTCATATCTCCTGTTGTTTTCTTGTAATTATGTACAATATAACTTTGACGTCAAACACAAATAAGACGCATATATAGAGGTAAAAAGAAATCATCAACAGAGCAATTCTTTCAAATGCAAATGATGGTATATGCCCAAAACAGGTGATACATATTTTCCTGTCAGCCATTAGCAACAATTAGCCGTGGAACTTCATCAATTTTTTGTCATCTGCACATAAAACATCAAATTCAGTGGGAAGACAGCAGGAGCAGCACGACACACAACAACAATAGTAGCAGTTGCAGGCCACGAGCAGCAACTGCAGGACGCACGCAAGGGCCAACCAGGTGCAGCACGCACGCACGACACACGCGGGGCTGCCGCCGGCAAGGAAAGCATCAGCACCATGAGTGTGACTGTGGGGGTAGGTGAGCGGGAGAGAGAGGATCCACAGGCTACCGGAGATGGTCGTCGCCGTCGCTGGACCTTGACGGATCTGACGGGAAGGGAAGGGGAGGGGACGGCCATGATCCGGTCGTCGCCGCCAGCGTCAGCGTCAAGTGCGCCGGTGGCGAGGCTGGGAGCAGGGCTTGGTACCGATCCGCCATCGCTCGCCTCCTTCCGGCCGCCTCCCCTACCGGATGTGAGAGAGAGACGAGAGAGAGATAAGCGGGGCGCTCAGGGAGCCGTTCTGCGTCGTCCGCTCGATTTGGAGAGACGACTCGGTTCCGCATAAAGAGAGAATATGCCGTTCCCAGAAATCGGTGCGTTATGGTCTTTGGACAATCTAAACACGAGAATGAGCCCCAGGGATGGAACCGACCCGTGTCGTTCCACTTCGTGACAGAAACCAAACACATCCTAAATGTGCTAACAAAGTGTGCAAACTCCAGCGATCCATCTATGGACTGTTGCAAGCATCTCAGAGTTGGAATATACGATTTGATGAAGTGATCAAAGCATATGGTTTTATATAGACTTTTTGAGAAGCGTGTATTTACAAGAAAGTGAGTGGGAGCTCTGTATCATTTCCTATATTATATGTGGATGACATATTGTTGATTGGAAATGATGTAGAATATCTGGATAGCATAAAAGGATACTTGAATAAGAATTTTTCAATGAAAGACCTCGGTGAAGCTGCTTACAAATTTGGCACCAAGATCTATAGAGATAGATCAAGACGCTTGTCGGATCTTGGGTTCCGGAAAAACCCTTGAGGTTCGAACTCTGGGGTGCACACAAAGATCTCTCCTGCCGCCCTAGCTCATCTACTCGCCTATCCCTAGGCCTAGCTCGTTAGATCCGAAGAACAAGGGACACAAGGTTTATACTAGTTCGGGCTACCATTGTGGTGTAATACCCTAATCTAGTGTGGTGTGGTAGATTTCCTTGTAGGCTGAGGAAGAACTAGTACATGGATGAACTGCATCCTGAGGAGAGGAGTTCTTGTGCTCGTGTGAGCTTGTGGTGTGTGGCCTTCTATATGATCAACTCCAGATGAGATCCTCCGTATGGTGGTGGCTAGTCCTATTTATAGTCGCCTGGGTCCTCTTCCCAAATATTGAGCGGGAAGGGATCCCACAACGGCCAAATTTGAAGGGGGACAGCTAGTACAAACTATCCTGACAAAAGGTGGTCTTCGCCTGCCAAAGGCTCTGATGGTGCCGCCGCCGTTGGCTCCGTGGTGACCTCCGCTCTGCCGTCCTGCTGGTCTTGGTCTCGTTGCACCGATATGGAAACATTTGCCTGACGCCCCAGGACTCCTCACGTGCACCTGCTCCTTTAGCACCAAAGAGGAAACTGGCACCCTGCGCCCGCTGGCGCCCGCCTGGCCTTGGTCGTCACTGCTTACGTCACGAGGACCTCGCGAGGTGCACCTCACCTTGATATCTCCGATCCTCAGGAGCCGTCCTAGTGAGGCCGCCCTAGGGGATGTCTTGCGTCACCCACCTCGCGAGGCTCAGCCCCTCGCGAGGGTCTTGAATTGTTGCTGAAGGGGTTGGGCCGTACCAGGCCGCTTGATGAGCCACGCCCTGGGCCGCAGGTAGGCAAGTCTGGGTACCCCTGTTCCCCGAACGGCGACAGTAGCCCCCAGGCCCAAGGTGCGCGGGCCCCAAAAGCCTGCGGCCTTGACTGACACATGGAGATTGATTGGACATGGGTGTCTGCGCTCCCATGCCTCCTAGGCAACCGTACGACTAAGAAAAGGCAAGTGTGTGCTGATGTGCCTTCATTGCTAGCCCTTGCCTTGCTCTAGATCCCCTTTCTTGTTTCTCTCCTTTGCAAGGCTCCAGATCTCCGCCGTCTCCCCCTCAAGCTCGCAACCAATGGCATCCGGCAAGTCGAAGGGCGCTGCTCCACCCACCTGGTACGAGCCGGCCTTGTGGGCGCCCACCATCTCAGAGACGAACCATGTCGCTGCGCTCCTGATGATGGTGGAGGACACCAACGAGAAGGGGAAAACCGCGGTCCGAGCCGCCTCCGCCGTGCCGGAGGACTCCAAGAGTACCTTCTATCACTTCTTTATGAGCAGTATTGTCGCGGAGCTCGTCCCTCCTTTCTTCCATTTCTTTTTCTTCGTCCTTAGCCATTATAAGATTCATGCCCTTCATCTTCATCCCAACTCTGTCCTTCTTTTGTCCATCTTCGCCTTCTACTGTGAGGCATTCGTGGGAGTGATGCCGTCCGTGGCGTTGCTTCGCCACTTCTTCTACTTCCGGATCAAGGAGGGCCAGTGCTCGGGGTGCGCCAACCTTGTTGCGGCCAATGTGGCCAGTGCAATCTCGAGAGCCAGGAAGAAGGCCGAGAACTTCAGGAACAAGTGGGTCCTCATGGATGCCAAGTGCTCCCATCCTCGGCTGATGCTGCCGACGGCGGTTCCCGAGTTGAGCGATAGGTGGCTCAGCACGAAGCTCACTAACCCTCGGGCAGAGAAGGTGTTGGAGAAGATGACTGCGGACCTGAAGCCTGATGACCCCGAGGTGGCGAAGCTGATGGGGGCCATGATCATCAAGGAATTCTTGGCATGCCGCGTGGCTCCGCTTCAGGCTCACTCGCACCCCTTGTGGACACTTGGGGACGAGGCGGACAACCTCCGGCTACGCCGTGATGCCCTGTCCGTCGAGCAGCTCGGGGCAGCTCTCCGTCTCCTGGTTCGGGGCGATCTGGGATATTCGACGGGCGCGGGCTCATGCCTCCGGCGCCCCCTGAAGCTCAAGTGGCACCCAAACCGGTGGAGGAGTCTTCAAGCAACTCCAGTGGGGAAGACGACTCGGAGGCGACCACGGAGGGGACCGGGGAGTTCTCCCCTCCACGCAAGGCCGACCTCCTTCACGCCTTGCGTGATGATGACGACACTGATGACCACCCGGTGAAGGAGGTGGCGCCCCTTGCTGGGGTTTTCACGAGGTCCAAGCTCACCCCCTCGAAGAAGCTGCCAGCTGGTGTCCCGATGAAGATCTGGTCGGCGCTAATCTACCGAGGTGGCGCCTCAGCCTCGGCACCGCCAGACGCTGTTGCTGTGCCGGCTGATACGGCCTTGTCTGTCTTGGGGGCCCGCGTTCCCGCGACGCAAGCTGCGGGGCCCTTAGGCTCCATGGTTCTGAAGAGGCCTCGGGGTTTCGTCGTCGTGGACCAGTGAGTACCTTGGCCTGGTTTTGTCTTCGTTCTTGACTCCGTTGTTGATTCATGACATCTTGCTCTGCATTGCTAGGCCAGCATCGTCGACGAAGAAGAAGAAGGGGGAGACAGCCTCATCAGGGGTCCAGCGGCCTGGCTCTGCTTCATCCCCCTTGATGCAGACGGGTGGTGGAGCTGCTCCTACTTCCGCTGCACGGTCGCCACCACAAGGACCAGTGGACCAACCTCAGGTGGGGGTCACATCCTTGGTCGAGCAGGCTTCGGTGGCTGCCGTCTTCGACTCCTCTGCCAGCGTCGTCAGGGCTCAGGAGGTCTTGGCTACACCACAGTCCCCTACCGCAATCATGCCGCCAGCTCGCGGCCCTCCGGCTTCTCCCGGCGCCCTGAAGGAGGCCTTTTCTGCACTGACATAGCTCCAGGATGACCTTCGAGGCGCCGATCGTCGTTTGGTGGCTGGGCATCTGGAGCTGGTTTCCGGCTGGCTCAGCTCCAACGCGTCTGCCCGGGAGGTGCTGAGCCGAGTCGTGGAGGCCTCCGAAGAGGACAAGCAGGCCGCCGACCCAGCCGCGGCCGCTCGCGAGGCGGTGTTGAAGGATGCGCGAACCAGCCAGGAGCGCTGCCAGTCGGTGGAGACCGAGCTGAGGGACTTGCGTAGCAAGTGCAAGGCGGACGAGGAGAGGATGAAGGCCCGAGAAGATGTCGTAGCCAGTCGCGACGCCGAGTTGGAGCAGTTGGCGAAGGAGATGTCTGCGGAGCACAATCGCCTGGTGGAGCTGAAGCAGGCGGCAGAAGCAAAGGAGGTCCAGCTGGCAACCAAGGTGAAGGTTCTGGCCAAGGACAGCGTGTCCTTCAAGTCCCTCGAGGAGAGGTCCCGCCAGGCGCTGAGGGCGCTCTATGAGAAGGGCTTGGAGAAACCGCTGGCGACGGACAATGAAGGCTCCGCCCAGCTGCTTCCTTATCTTGTCTTGGCGCTCGAGGATGTTGTCCGCGAGATCGGCACCCTAGCGAAGGAGGAAGCTCACGTGCTTTCTTCTTCTGCCTTGACGCGCGTCCTTAGCCACCTGTACCTTCGTGATCCCGGCACCGATCTTGGGGCACTGCTCGAGTCCGTGGAGGCAGAGCGCTGCGAGGCCGCCGCTGAAGCCGTGAAGGACCATGTGGAAGCCTTGCTGAAGAAGTTCCTCATCATCAACCCTCCTCCCCCAGCTGACGGCGCCACTGACCTTGCGGCCAAGACCGACTCCTCGGGGCATGGCGATGCCATTGGCGAGGGAGTGCTTCCTGGCGGTGGCTCCCAAGGCTGAAGGAACGGCTTGCTGGTGAGTGACGGTGCTTCTCCCTATCTTCGTTTTCCTGTGACATGCATGAGCCTCGTGGAGGCATTAAAACTTTTGTTTGATGCTTGAAGGACAATTTGGCTTGTAATAATTGCTAGGTATTAGCGGTTCCCTTCCTATTTGTCGTTCTACGTCGGCAGAGCCCGGCCCCACGCATACCTCAGCCGCCTCTGGCTTGTCCGGTCACCGGGACAAGACCAAGGAGTGAGGGGCTACGTGGCCAGTTAGGCTCCTGAGTTGCGATGCTCAGGAGTCCCCCTTAACATGCAAATGGTCCCTAGGTAGGAAGCGCTAGGCACGGCTTTGGTGTTCTGCGTCAGCAGGGCCCAGCCCCGCGTGTACCTCAACCGCCGCTGGCTTGACCAGAAACCAGGACAAGACCAGGGAGTGAAGGGCTACAGGACCAGTTAGGCCCTTGGGTCATGATGCCCAAGGGTCCCCCTTGACGTACGAACAGACCTCATACCTGTCCTCGCCGGTCTTGCACTCAGAAGGGTTGCGTGTCGACCAGGCCCGGTGGTCCTGGTGGGGCGTACACCAGGCGTGACCTGAGTGCAGCCCTCGTGCCTAGCCCCCTCGCGCTACCCTCTCGAGGGGAGCGCAGCGCGGTAGGGCTGGTCATTGAGCCAAGGGGCTCCCTGGGGTTAATGTGGCCGCGAGGCCACCCCTAGTTTTTTATCACCAGCGCGGAGCATGGCGCTACCGTTCTTGCACGGGCATAGCCGCTCCTCGACCGTGTCGGTTGCCAGCGCGGAGCATGGTGCTTCCACTGGAACGTGGGAGGGGAGTCTGATACGTCCAAAACGTATCTATAATTTCTGCTTGCTCCATGCCACTTTTGGGTGATATTGCTATGATATTCATACACTTCCATACACTTTTGATCATATTTGGACTAACTTACTAATCCAGTGCACCCCAGTGCCAGTTTCTATTTTCGGCTGTTTTTGTATTTTAGGTTTTCACGTTTCGAGAACTGCCCAGAAAAATCCAGAAAAATTATATAAAAAATCAGCGATCCGGAAACAACACTGCGTCCGAAGGGCAGCCTGGGGGGCTGGGCACAGGGGCTCCAGGCGCCCTGTAGGCGCGCCCCCCCTGGGCCGCGCCAGGGGTGGCGCCTGGGCCCCCCGAGGCTCCCCCGATGCCCTACTTTGGCATATATTTAAAGGACCCTCCGAAACCCTCAGAACAGGAACTCTTTCCGCGATCCCATCTCTGTTCCGCCGCCGCCGCCGCTTCCAAGATCGGGAGCACCAGGAGAATTCTTCCCGGCACCCTGCCGGAGGGGAGGATCACCACCGGGAGCTTCTCCACCACCATGGACGCCTCCCGGATGACTCGTGAGTAGTCTCCCTTGGACCATGAGTCCATGACCAGTAGCTATGTGATGTTCTCCTCCCGTTCTTGTGCTTCACTAATTAGTCCTCGTGAGCTGCCCTACATGATCGAGGCACCTATGTAATCCTTATGCTGTTGCTATGTTGAGTTTGCTGGGATCCGATGGATTATGAGATTATGTTCAGATTGATCTTGAGTAATATATTTGATTCACCTCTTTTATATTTTAGTTCATAAGTAATTCTTGCATGTTCTCCGTTGTTATTTATTGCTTTGGCCGAGTAATAGGTAGTGACTCCAAGAGGGAACGTTATGCTCGATTGTGGGTTCATGCCCCTCGATGACTAGCTTGAGTGACAGAAACATGAGTCTAGGGGATGTGCTGTTGCCACAAGGGGGAAAACAACGGTGCTTGTGCCTGCGGGTGCAAGGATTGTTTACTTTACGCAAAGTTCTTTTAATGCAGTTGTATGTTGCATTGAGTTTACACTATGGGTGGGACTCGCAACTTAATACCAGCGAGATGTTCTGGATAGATATCTCAAGGTGGATGATTAGTAGTAGATATTGATGGATTTCGGTCTACTTACTTTGGCGTACCGCCCATGCTTTGAACCTCAACCTTTCTTGCAATGTAGTCAGCATTGGTTTGCGTTCGTGGTCCTGTCAATTGCCCAGCTGTAATTTGTTTACCTCACATAGCTGTTTTATCGTCTTTTGGGAGAGAGACATCACTAGTGAACATCATGAGACTCCGGTCCATATTACCATCATTGATCACATCCACTATTTACTTTTCGCTATTTACTTACTATTGCAAAAACTATCTATCACTACTATCATTTGCTTTTAACCCTTTGTGAACTACAAGGCCGGAGGGATTGACAACCTCTCTGTACTCGTTGGGAGCAAAGTTATTTGTATCTGTGTGCAGGTCCACGTTGATTGCTACTAATCTGGCGCCGTAGCAATTGACACCTACTTGTTGAACCTAGGAGTCTCTGGGGAATCGATCCTTGGCATCTTTGCTAGGGGAAAACACTTCTACTTACTGCATCTTACACCTTCTACTTGGGGTAACCAACGAGGGGTTCGAGGCCCATCAAGGAGTATTTTCTGGCGCCGTTGCCGGGGACTCCACTCTTTAGGATAGGGGAGTTGCATGCTATCTTTTACCTTTGCTTTTTAGTCTTGTTAGTTTACCTTTCATTTTTGCTTTAGTTCCTTTTATCGAAAATCACAAAAAATAGTTATCTTGCTTGCTTGCTACTATGGGTTCCACCGAGAACACCAAGTTGTGTGACTTCACTAGTCACAACAACGATGACTTTATCAGCACACCTATCACTACACCTGCCACTTCAGCACCTTCATATGAAATTAAACCTGCTTTACTTAACTTAGTCATGAGAGAACAATTCTCCGGTGCTGGAGATGATGCTGCTTTACACTTGAACAACTTTGTAGAACTTTGTGATATGCAAAAGTACCAAGAAATAGATGGTAATATTGTTAAGCTTAAGCTTTTTTCTTTCTCCTTGAGAGGAGGAGCTAAAATTTGGTTTCAGTCTTTGCCTAGAAATAGCATAGATTCATGGGACAAGTGCAAAGATGCTTTTATTGGAAAATACTATCCACCTGCTAAAATTATCCAACTTAGAAGTAACATAATGAATTTTAAACAATTGGATAATGAACACGTTGCCCAAGCTTGGGAACGTATGAAGTCTCTTATCAAGAACTGCCCTACTCACGGTTTACTACTTGGATGGTTATCCAAACTTTTATGCAGGCTTGAACTTTACCTCGCGGAACTTGTTAGACTCTGCCGTGGGAGGAACTTTTATGTCAACTACACTTGGTGCTGCCACAAAGCTTCTCGATGATATGATGACCAACTATTCCCAATGGCACACCGAACGCGCTCCAACAGGTAGGAAGGTAAACTCTGTCGAGGAGATTTCCTCCCTCAATGAAAAAGTTGACTTGATCATGTCTCTACTTTCGAAGCAATCTACTGTTGATCCTCGTGATGTTCCTTTAAATTCTTTGATTGCTCAAGAACAAGTAGATGTGAACTTTATCTCTAGAAACAATTTTAACAACAATGCTTATAGGAGTAACTTTGGTAGCAATTCTAGACCGTTCCCCTCTAACTCTTATGGGAACAACAATGCTTATCCTAGTACCAAGAACTCCAATACTGAACTAGAGACCATGCTTAGAGATTTCATCACTACCCAAAAAGCCTTTAATAAGAATGTAGAAGAGAAACTACATAAACTAGATGATCTTTCTTTTAAGGTAGACCACTTAGCCAATGAGGTAAAATTGCTAAAAATTGAAACTTCTCCTCTTAAGGAGAGGGAAGTCATCCCTATTAATGCTACTCAAGTACAAATTAATGAAAATATTAGGATGATGGCTAAGCTAAAAGAAAGATGGGCTAGAGAAAGGGAGGAAGAGGAAAGAATTAAGAGCCTTCCTACCCACCACACTGTTGCTACTATCCAAGTTATTGAGGATGTTCACACTCTTAGCACCCAATGTACTCCTGGTCCCAATGGACCTATTAATGGTGATGCTATGACTATAGAAACTACCAACCAAGTGAACCTTAAGGACACCACTACCGCTTTACTTGATGCTCGTGACCTTGATTTTGATAATTGCACTCTTACCGAAGTTATTGATTTCCTTTACAAGATGTCTAGAGATCCCTGCACTAGCACGCTTAACCTTGCCTTCACAGAGCATATCACTAATGCTCTCATCAAAGCTAGGGAGGATAAACTTAGAGTAGAAGCCTCCATACCTAGAAAGCTAGAAGATGGTTGGGATCCTATGATAAAAATTAATTTGAATGACTTCTCTTGTTATGCATTATGTGATGTTGGTGCTAGTACCTCTGTTATGCCCAAAAGGATATATGATATGCTTAAATTGAAACCTTATGATTCTTGTTCTTTTGGTGTTCGTCTCGTTGATTCTTCCATAAAGAAACCTTTGGGGAGGATCGATGATGTTCTTATTGTTGTCAATGATAATTATGTGCCCGTTGATTTCACTATTATGGATATTGAATGTGATCCTTCATGTCCAATTATTTTGGGACGTCCCTTTTTGCGCACCGTTGGTGCTGTCATTGACATGAAAGAGGGTAATATAAAATTTAAGTTTCCTCTCAAGAAAGGGATGGAACACTTCCCTCGAAAGAAGATCAAGTTACCTTTTGAGTCCGTTGTACGGGCTAGCTATTCTTTTACTCTTGATAAAACTTGATCTATGCATTATGCCTAGCTTAAAGGCATAAAAGAAAGCGCTTTTGGGAGGCAGACCACATGAATAAATTTTTTGCTTTTGTTGTGTCTTGATGTTGTTTACTGCTGTAGCATCATCATTGTATCTTTGCTTTTCATATTTGTGCCAAATATAGCCTCCGATTGCTAGAAAGTTCAAAAGTTGTGAGGTGCTGTCCAGGAAACAGATTCTGTCCTTGGATAGAAAAATTCGTATAAAATCACCAGATCATCTTTTTGGTCTGAATTTTTTCGACAGCGTTCTCTATATAATTGTCTTTCGTGCGTCAGTTCTGAGTTTTTTTATTTGAGTTGCAGAAGTATCCCGAACAGATCAATTACTGCCTGCTGTTCTGTTTTTCACAGATTCTGTCCTGTTTTGCCTTACCTTCACTTTGCAAATTAAGAACTTGCTTTTTCTTTGCAAAAACCTTTTGGCAATCTCGAGAAACAGTATAACTTCAATAATATCCTTATTTCCAGCAAGGTATAATTATTTTATTAAGGGTACTAACCTCGCTAATCAGATTATGATGAGTTATGTATGAAGGGAGTTTTCAAGTGTGCGAGGGAAGATGATAAAAAGATTCAGGAGTGTCAAGCGCTCAAGCTTGGGGATGCCCCCGTGCACCCCCAAGAAATATTCAAGGAGACTCAAGCGTCTAAGCTTGGGGATGCCCCCGTGCATCCCCTTCTCCATCAACACTATCAGTTCGTCTTTCGTTTCGCTATATTTTTATCACTTCATGTGTTATGTGCTATGCTTGGAGCGTCTTGCTTTTAGTTTTCTTTTTAGTTTTTCATAACGAGTTGGAACCCAGCATTCCTTTATGTGGGAGAGAAACACGCTCCACTTCTACCTAGAACATAACATAGAATTTTCATGTCTATCTATGCTGTGTGTGTTCTTTGTCTTTTAATAGCTACTATCGTGCTCTGCTCTTAGTATTCATGCTTATCTTTTCAAGAGCTTTTATTTAGTTGATTTCTTGAACTCTCTTTAATTACCATGCTCACCTTATTAAGAGAGTTTGCTTCCGTTGCATTGGTTAATGTGTCTATGATAAAGATGCTACTTTCATGATGGTGCTTAGTAGTTCAGGTTTTCTTATGGGTAATCTCAAATAGCTGGGGGTTCCCAATGTGTTATTGGAGTACCAACTTGGTTTGTTTGCCTATGATATGGTATGGTTTAGTAATATCTTCCTTCAAGAATTTATTTTGATTGACTTGGCGTCTGCTCACGCATATTCAAGACTGTAAATAAAGTCTGTCAAGCCTTGATGATCTTTTATTTCTAAGTAGCGATATAACTACCATGCCTGATTCAATATTGCTTTGTCGCTCTGCATGATTATGACCGTCATTGCTCTCTTAGTTTGTCGCTCCCAGTCTTTTTGCTAACCTCCACCTGTACTAAGCAAACTAACCATGCAATACATAGCTCATGAGAAAGTAGCCTAAAAACTATTGTGGTAAAGAATATGTTGCTTATGTATCTTATTTCTTATAAGTTGCTCGCTGAGCGGTAACCATGTTTTTGGGGACGCCATCAACTATCACACTTTTGTTGAATATCATGTGAGTTGCTATGCATGTTCGTCTTGTCTGAAGTAAGGGTGATTTACCGTGGGTTGAATTAATATGCATATTGTTAGAGAAGAACATTGGGCCGCCAACCAAAGCCATGCATCATGGTGGAAGTTTTAGCTTGGACCTTAATCCTCAATCTCTTATGAGAATATGCTTATGCATTAAAGAGGAGTCCATCATCTATTTTCTATGTTGTCCCGGTATGGATGTCCTCAAGTTGAGATCTATCAAAAACGAGAAATCAAATGCGATCTATCTCCTTGGACCTTTGTACAGGTGGCATAGAGGTACCCCTTTGTGGCACTTGGTTAAAACATATGTAATGCAATGATAACCCATGGGAATCCGAGCTAATTAGGACAAGGAGCGAGCACTATTAGTATTCGATGCATGAGGCTTGCAACTTATAGGATGTTTTATGCATGACACATATGAAGTACTACTACCGTTGACACAATTGCTTCCATGTTTTCAAAATAAAAAGCTTTAGCACTTAACCATTCTTTTACTTTTATGTTGAAGCACCAACTACTAAGAGCATGATTGTCATTCTGAGTGTAATGTGCATTGTCCCAAAGTAGCATTGTCTTTTGCATGATTGTGATATCGTTTATTCTGAAATGATTGTATCTAGTCATCACTTAAACCTTGAAGGTGCCCTTGCATTTATGTTTTTCATCACTAAAGGGGGCAAGCTAGATATCACTTTATCATATTTGCACATCATGTTCATTGCAAATCTTTTTGATGTTTCAGTTTCATGTTGTAAAACTTTCAGTCATTTGTGATTTTCTCTTGAGGCAACTTAATTACTTTAGAATCATTGTCTCAGTAAGCTTTTGTCATATGACTATGAGAAAGTCCTATATGGTTAATAGCATGTCACCACAGAAATTATTTTTGTTATCATTTACCTACTCGAGGACGAGCAGGAATTAAGCTTGGGGATGTTGATACGTCCAAAACGTATCTATAATTTTTGCTTGCTCCATGCCACTTTTGGGTGATATTGCTATGATATTCATACACTTCCATACACTTTTGATCATATTTGGACTAACTTACTAATCCAGTGCACCCCAGTGCCAGTTTCTGTTTTCGGCTGTTTTTGTATTTCAGGTTTTCACGTTTCAAGAACTGCCCAGAAAAATCCAGAAAAATTATATAAAAAATCAGCGATCCGGAAACAACATTGCGTCCGAAGGGCAGCCTGGGGGGGGGGGGCACAGGGGCTCTAGGCGCCCTGTGGGCGCGCCCCCCCTGGGCCGCGCCAGGGGGGGCGCCTGGGCCCCCCGAGGCTCCCCCGATGCCCTACTTTGGCATATATTTAAAGGACCCTCCGAAACCCTCAGAACAGGAACTCTTTTCGCGATCCCATTCTGTTCCGCCGCCGCCGCCGCTTCCAAGATCGGGAGCACCAGGAGAACTCTTCCCAGCACCCTGCCGGAGGGGAGGATCACCATCGGGAGCTTCTCCACCACCATGGACGCCTCCCGGATGACTCGTGAGTAGTCTCCCTTGGACCATGAGTCCATGAACAGTAGCTATGTGATGTTCTCCTCCCGTTCTTGTGCTTCACTAATTAGTCCTCGTGAGATGCCCTACATGATCGAGGCACCTATGTAATCCTTATGCTGTTGCTATGTTGAGTTTGCTGGGATCCGATGGATTATGAGATTATGTTCAGATTGATCTTGAGTAATATATTTGATTCACCTCTTTTATATTTTAGTTCATAAGTAATTCTTGCATGTTCTCCGTTGTTATTTATTGCTTTGGCCGAGTAATAGGTAGTGACTCCAAGAGGGAACGTTATGCTCGATTGTGGGTTCATGCCCCTCGATGACTAGCTTGAGTGACAGAAACACGAGTCTAGGGGATGTGCTGTTGCCACAAGGGGGAAAACAACGGTGCTTTTGCCCGCGGGTGCAAGGATTGTTTACTTTACGCAAAGTTCTTTTAATGCAGTTGTCTGTTGCATTGAGTTTACACTATGGGTGGGACTGGCAACTTAATACCAGCGAGATGTTCTGGATAGATATCTCAAGGTGGATGATTATTAGTAGATATTGATGGATTTCGGTCTACTTACTTTGGCGTACCGCCCATGCTTTGAACCTCAACCTTTCTTGCAATATAGTCTGATTGGTTTGCGTTCGTGGTCCTGTCAATTGCCCAGCTGTAATTTGTTTACCTCACATAGCTGTTTTATCGTCTTTTGGGAGAGAGACATCACTAGTGAACATCATGAGACTCCGGTCCATATTACCATCATTGATCACATCCACTATTTACTTTTCGCTATTTACTTACTATTGCAAAAACTATCTATCACTACTATCATTTGCTTTTAACCCTTTGTGAACTACAAGGCTGGAGGGATTGACAACCTCTCTGTACTCGTTGGGAGCAAAGTTATTTGTATCTGTGTACAGGTCCACGTTGATTGCTACTAATCTGGCGCCGTAGCAATTGACACCTACTTGTTGAACCTAGGAGTCTCTGGGGAATCGATCCTTGGCATCTTTGCTAGGGGAAAACACTTCTACTTACTGCATCTTACACCTTCCACTTGGGGTAACCAACGAGGGGTTCGAGGCCCATCAGAGTCCCTACTGCAAAGAGCCCCCGGGGCGTATACAGCCCCGCCCGGACGCGTGGCTGGCACGGTGGGGCTAGACGAGGTGTATCTGGGCACTCGTGAGCCAACGCGGGACTCAAGAGGCCCTACCTCAAGGTGGGTTGCGCCTAGTCTTGAGTGAGTGCGCTTGAGGTGATCCTGCAAGATGGTTAAGCAGCATGCGCCAAGTGAAGCCCTCGAGACTGCCATATGAGAAGGCCGTGCACCAACGACCCCAGGAGGTGACGTGAACGAGGCAGGCCCGCCAGACAAAGCTCAGCCGTTGGGTTTATCGACACTGCAGGGACGGACCCGACCACATACGTCGTGCCTGGTCTTCTCATGTGGATGCCCTAAGAAAAGACAACCGGCACGCGGCTCCCGCAGCGACAGGGCACATTATCGTGCACCCCAACTCACCTGCTAGCATCTGGCTGAAGCGTGGGCGAGGCACCAAGGGCCACGAGAGGTGACGTACACGGGGCTGGCCCGCGAGCCAGAGCTCAGTCGCTTGGATTTGGCGACGCTGCAGGGACGGACCCGAGCACAGACGCCGTGCCCGCCCTCGATTATAAGGTGGGTGCAAGCAAGCTTGTAGGGGCGCACGATGTTCATGGCATCGGAGTGATGGTCAGATATCTGAGTGATTCTAATGCAGATGACAGAAATGGTAACGCTAGCTCAGGTGAGATGCAAGGGAGATACATGCCACAAGGACGGACATGTGCGGCCTGGGGATGATGCAGCTCGAGGGGCGCCCCCAACAACGTGAGCCAAGATGCAAAAGGATACACGCCGCAGGGACAAGCCCATGCGACATGGGAATGATGCAGCCCGAGGGGCGCTCCCAGTTGAACAAAAACTGGAAAATGTCACCTAGCACAGTTGCTGAAGTAGTGTCGTTGTAGCTATAGATGCTCAACGCAGAGGCTGCTCCTCACGTGCCGTCTGGCTCCGGCACCTCGTGAGGCTCTGGGGTTCCCCAGATCTCGCGGAGGGCCGAGTCCAATTCCGCCTGGATCTCCTTATGCCTGGTCTCGCGAGTCGCTAGGACCTCCCGCATCTCGCGCTGGTGCAGGGTCGCTTGATTCGGCAGGCCAAAGGGCATGCGAACGTAGCTGTGAGGGGGACCCTCACACCGGCCCACCTGGGAAGGCCAGTAGAGCTCCTGAGATGCGATCCTGTTGAGCGCAGGGATGTTGATGCAGACGCGCAGCCTGTCGCCTGAGCCTGGGCCGACAGCTGCACTCAGAGTCGCTGGGTAGCGCTTGCCCCGCAATGCCCTTGGCACCTGTAGGTCTTCAATGGTCTGGCTAATGAACTCCTGAGCGCTTGGTGACTCATTCCTTGAGGCCTCCGGAGGGAAGTGTGCGGCGAAGCACTCATCCACATGGTACCCGATCGCCTCCCTTGTGACATTGGCTAAGTCAGAGGCCCTCCATAGGAGAGCCCCCGAGCCCAGCCTGAGGGGGACGCCGGGCGCGCCTTCCTATGTGAGGGAGGGAGGCAGCCACTCCCTTGGTGTAGGTCCCGAGGTGCTGCCGCTAGGTTTTGCATCCCCATGAGGCTCCAGGGCGAGCTGCTGCTTCTTCTTCTTGGGGATGACCTCAGGTGGGTAGATGATGTTGTCGCTATCCAGATCCTCGACTGCTGCTGCTTGGTAAGCGCGCTCGAGTGAGCACACTGCATCCTTCTCTTCATAGGCGATGGTGATGACGCCGCCGCTTCCTAGCATCTTGAGGACGTTGTAGCCGTGGTGACTCACTACCATGAACTTGGCCAGGGCTAGGTACCCAAGGATGGCGTTGTAAGGGAGATGGATGTGGGCGACATCAAAGTCGATGAGCTCATTGTGGTAGTTGTCGCGCTTGCCAAAGGTGACAGGCATGCAGACCTGCCCTACGGGGGTGGTAGGGTCGTCAGTCACTCCGGAGAAAGGCTTGGTAGACAACAATTGATCATAGGGTACTTGGAGGCTGTCAAATGTCTCGATGGACAGGACATTGAGCCCTGCGCCACCATCGATGAGGGTCTTGGTAAATTGGACGTTGCTGATGACGGGCGAACAAAGCATCGGGAGGGCGCCGGCCGTAGCCGTGCACTTGAGCTGGTCTGCTAAACTGAAGGTGATGGGGCACCTGGACCACCTGAGTGGGCGAGTAGCCTCGAGCTTGGGGAGAGCCGCGTTTACTTCCCAGGCGAACTGCTTGAAGAAGCGCTGAGAAGCTGGGGCATGTGCTCCGTCCAACATGTAGGCGATGTCATGTGGCTCCTGGAAGCCCCCAGCCCCCTTGTCTTGGTCGTCGTTTCTCCTTGGTGGCGGCAGAGGTGGAAGGCCAGCCTTGCCATGAGGGCGGTCCTCTTGAGGCTGGTCCCTCTAGGCACCCTCACGGGGCTGATCGAGCCAGCGGTCCTCCCGAGTTTGATCACACCACTCCTGGCGGGGGCTGCGGTCATCCCAACGTCCCCCGGTCCGACTTCCCCCCATGGCCGTAGCCACGGTTGCTGCGTTCGGGGCATTGGATGACGCGTTCTTCGTGGAGGGCCCTGAGCTCTTGACAGTCATGGGTGTTGTGGCTGTGCACGTTGTGGAAGGCGCAAAACGCCCGACCGTTCTTGGAGGATTCTAGGTAGTCGCGGCCGCGCTTCATCTCCGGTTCAGCTGCGAGCACTGCCGCTCCCGTGTGCTTTACGTCCTTGCTCTTGGCCTTCTTGTCTTCAGGTTCAGCAACGGGCAGCTCGATGAGGGAGAGGCACCCCTCCTCAGCTCTGGAGCACTTGGTCACAAGGTTGAACAACTCCAGGGACGTGCAAAGAACTTCGTGCATGGCGAGCTCCTCCTTCATCTTGACGTCGCATACACCATCTGAGAACGTCAAAATGATGGCCTCGTCCGTGACCTTGGGGATCTTGATGCGGACACTGTTGAAGCGTTGGATGAACTTCTGTAGGGTTTCTCCTGGTTGTTTCTTGATACGCCACAGGTCACCTGCGGCCAGGGGCGGTCTTAGGTGCCCTGGAAGTTAGCGATGAACCGCTCGCGTATCTCGCTCCAGGTGGAGATCGATCCCGTGGTCAGGGTCAGGAGCCACGAGCGCGCGCCATCTTTGAGGGCCATGGGGAACCAATTCGCCATGATCTTCTCGTTGCCGCCGGACGCTTCAATGCTCAGCTCGTAGAGCTGTAGGAACTCTGCAGGGTCGGCGGTGCCATTGTAGCGTGGAGGTAGGTCGGGCTTGAACTTCCGAGGTCATTAAACGTTGCGCAGCTCGGGGGCGAGGGCCTTGCAGCCTGCTGTCGATACCGGTGCTTGTTGGGGAGGTGGGACTTGATCTCGGTCCTCGCGCGCCACCGCGACGGGGGGCGCGCGGTCTCGACGCAGTGGTGGAGGGAGAGCTGGTGCTCCCCCGCGGGGCTGCTGGATCTCTTAGCAGCTTCCTTCTTCGTGCACTGGCGCCGCGCGTGGGCGGACACGCCGAGGGGCCACGTGCCTTGGGTCTTGGACGATGCCTTGACGCGGAGGTAGTAGTGGAGCTTCATGGGCCACGTCATCCGCATGGGGAGGCAGATGAGGCAGGGAGAGGGACGGCGCTGGAGAGCTCCCAGCGGCACTCACGAGATTGATGATGCAGTTGAGCCATTCCTCGTAGAAGTCATCAACGGGGCGGTAGCGCACGAGCTCGCGTGCCATGAGCAGCGCAGCCTGCGCGTCCGCGGGTCCGCAATGAGCATGGGATGACGAGACTGCTCGGGTTAGCGACGGGGTCGCGGTGCGACCGTCTCGCCGCACGGAGGGGTGCAGGGACAAGGCCTGCTGTTCATGCCGCGCCGGTCCGATGGCTGCGTTGGCGGCAGGAGATGGAGAACGGCGGGGTGGTCCACCGGTAGGAGCAGTCTGAGCGACACGGGCGGCAAGGGCATCCCGCCACTAAGCTCGGGCTCTGCGAGCATCGGCCATGGAACAGATGGGACGACGGAGCGCGGATCGACGGAAGGGAAGTTTCGGCATACCCCTACCTGGCGCGCCAAATGTCGGATCTTGGGTTCCGGCAAAACCCTTTAGGTTCGAACTCTGGGTGCGCACGAAGATCTCTCCTTCCGCCCTAGCTCGTCTACTCGCCGATCCCTAGGCCTACCTCATCAGATCCGAAGAACAAGGGACACAAGGTTTTTACTGGTTGGGCCACCGTTGTCGTGTAATACCCTAATCCAGTGTGGTGTGGTGGATTGCCTTGTAGGCTGAGGAATAACTAGTACATGGATGAACTGCCTCCCGAGGAGAGGAGTTCTTGTGCTCGTGTGAGCTTGTGGTGTGTGTCCTTCTATCTGATCAACTCCAAATGAGATCCTCCCAATGGTGGTGGCTAGTCCTAGTGGCCCGAGTCCTCTTCCCAAATATTGAGCGGGAAGGGATCCCACAGTGGCCAAATTTGAAGGGGGACAGCTAGTACAAGCTATGCTGACAAAAGGTGGTCTTCGCCTGCCAAAGGCTCTGGTGGTGACACCGTCGTGGGCTCCATGGTGACCTTCGCTTTGCCGTCCTGCTGGTCTTGGTCTCGTTGCACCGATATGGAAACCTTTGCCTGACGCCTTGGGACTCCTCGCCTGCACCTGCCCCTTTAGCACCAAAGAGGAAACCGGCACCCTGTGCCCGCTGGCGCCCGCCTGGCCTTGGTCGTCATTGCTTACGTCACGAGGACCTCGCGAGGTGCCCCTTGCCTTGATATCTCCGATCCTCAGGAGCCAGCCTAGTGAGGCCACCCCAGGGGATGTCTTGCGTCGCCCGCCTCGTGAGGCTCGGCCCCTTGCGAGGGTCTTGAATTGTTACTGAAGGGGTTGGGCCGTACCATGCCGACTGATGAGCCACGCCCTGGGCCGCAGGCAGGCAAGTCTGGGTACCCCCGTTCCTAGAACACCAACAACGCTTGATAAAACTTTCGATTAGTACATACCTTGATAAGATTTTGAAGTAGTTCAAAATGGATCAGTCAAAGAAGGAGTTCTGGCCTGATTTCTAAGGTGTGAAGTTGAGTAAGACTCAAAGCCCGACCACGGCAGAAAAATATAGAGAGAATGAAAGTCATTCCATATGCCTCAGCCATAGGTTCTATAAAGTATGCCATGCTGTGTACCAAACCAGTTGTGTACTTTGCCATAAGTTTGGCAAGGAGGTACAATAGTGATAAAGGAGTAGATCATCGTATAGTGGTCAAAATTATCCTTAGTAACTGGAGGACTAAGGAAATGTTTCTCGATTATGGAGGTGATAAAGAGTTCATCGTAAAGGGTATGCCCATGCAAGCTTTGACACTAATCCAGATGACTCTAAGTATCAATCTGGATGCGTATTGAAAGTGGGAGCAATTAGCTAGAGTAGCTCAATGCAGAGCATTGTAGACATAGAAATTTGCGAAATACATATGGATCTGAATTTGACACACCCGTTGACTAAACTTCTCTCATAAAGCAAAACATGGTCACACCTTAGTACTCTTTGGGTGTTAATCACATGGCAATGTGAAGTAGATTATGGGCTCTAGTAAACCCTTTGTATGTTGGTCACATGGCAATGTGAACTATGGGTGTTAATCACATGACGATGTGAACTATCGGTGTTAAATCACATGGTGATGTGAACTAGATTATTGACTCTAGTGCAAGTGGGAGACTGAAGGAAATATGCCCTAGAGGCAATAATAAAGTTATTATTTTATATTTTCTTATATCATGATAAGTGTTTATTATTCATGCTAGAATTGTATTAATCGGAAACTTGATACATGTGTGGATACATAGACAAAACACCGTGTCCCTAGTAAGCCTCTACTAGACTAGCTCGTTAATCAAAGATGGTTAAGTTTCCTAACCATAGACATGTCCTGTCATTTGATGAACGGGATCACATCATTAGGAGAGTGATGTGATGGACAAGACCCATGTGTTAGCTTAGCATAATGATCGTTCAGTTTTACTGCTATTGCTTTCTTCATGTCAAATACAGATTTCTCCGACTAAGAGATCACGCAACTCCCGGATGCCGGAGGATTGCCTTATGTGCTATAAAATGTCACAACGTAACTGGGTGATTATAAAGATACTCCACAGGTATCTCCGAAGGTATCTTGTTGGGTTGACGTGAATCGAGATTAGGATTTGTCACTCCGAGTATCGGAGAGGTATCTCTGGGCCCTCTCGGTAATACACATCGTAATTAGTCTTGCAACCAAATGACTAATGAGTTAGTCACGGGATGATGCATTACGGAACGAATAAAGAGACTTGCCGGTAACGAGATTGAACTAGGTATGTGTGACACCCCGAGACCGGTGCGCCAGGTGTCAGCCAGTTATTCGTCGTCGTTGCCATGTCATCTGCTTGCGTGTTGCATTTTTTCATGTCATTGTGTGTGTTGCATCAGCATGTATTCAAAACTTGCATCCATCCGAGCCCCCTCGTCCTTTTCCGTTGTCCGTTCCGAGCCCAGACACACTCACACGCGCCCGCGGCGCCTCCGAATATTTATTTTATGAGTGGCCGGAAAATGTTCTCGGAATGGGATGAAACTTGGCGTGTGGTCTTATTATAGCATAGGTAGACCGCCTGTCAAATTTCGTCGCATTCGGAGTTCGTTTGATAGCCCAACGGTTAACCGCGTTAACCGCCGGAAGCCTTTCTCTTTTGGGCCAGCACCCCTTTCACAACAGCCCCCATGCCCATTCTAACCTCCACCATGCTCTCGGTCATTGGATCTAGATCGTGTGGCCGAAAACCGTTCCTCATTTGGAGTCTCCTAGCTCCCTCTACCTATAAAACAGCCCCCACCCCTGAAATTTCGGATGAAACCCTAGCCTTCTTCTTCCTCGTGCAGCCGGACACGTCCGTCCCGCACCGGACATGTCCAGCCTCCACCTCACCCCAGCCAACCAGAGATTGCCATGTCAGCTCGCCGCCGCCTCCAACCAACCACGCAACGCCACTTGTCCCCGCCGCCATCCCACCACCATGCGGGCCCGCGAGCCCATCCAGGGCCTGTCCGAGCCCGGATCCCGCCGCCGCCGTGGCCCGTGCGCGCCCGCACGAGCCCGCGCGCCACCGCCGTTTGCCTTCCGCTCTGCTGCGCCCTCAGCTCCAATTGGCGAGTTCCTCCGCCGCCACGTCGTCCGGCGCCGCCGCCACCGCGCTTGCCGCCGCCGTCAGACCAAGCTCCGCCGCCGCGTGGATGAGCCCGCAGCTCCTCGCACCTCCCCAACCACCCGTTAGAGCCCCGCCCCGCCGCTCGAGTTCCGCGCCTGATGTCGTGCTCCGCCGACGCCGCTCAAGCCACCGGATCCGGCCTCTGTTAGCCAAGCCGCCGTCGGATCTGGGGATCCCGGCCCCGGATCCGCCCGTTCCCACAGCTCCGGCCGCCCCTCGCCCTCCCCGCCGCCTTGGCCTGTTCGCCGCCGGTGGCAACCACCACCGCCGCCTGGTGTCGTGCGGGAGGACGACGACCAGTAGGCCCTGGCCTCCCAGGCCTCCCACTCGCGCCACGTGGGCCGGCCTCCCCAGGGCCCGCTTCGTCCGGCCCGTCTCCTCTGCCCCTCTGGCCTGCCACCTCCTCCTCTGCTCTGGGCCAAGCCCATGGTGAGAAATCTCCAAAACCCCGCCCATGCGCATCATAGCTATTTATCGCTCAGTCTGTTTTCTGAAAATTTCACTAAGTCCCTGGCATATTGTAAATTTGTTGCATACTTTGCATGGCTGTAACTTTTTGTGTCTTTATCCAAATGATGCATATGATATATCAAAATGTTAGTTGTGATATGCTCTTCATTTTGTTCCACCGTGTCATGCTTGTTTGAGTTCATCTTGATGCTCTAATCCTCGTTGCAAGAGTGCTATAAGTTTAAAATTGCCGTTAACTGTAATTTTGTTGGATACTTGTGATGCTTGTAACTTTGTGCATGTTTATCCAAATGGAGCATATGATATGTCAAAATGTTCATTGTGAAGTGCTCTACATGTTGATTGCTGTAGCATTCATGATAGGTGTCATATTGCCATGTTAATCTCTGTTGCAAAAGTGCATTCGACTGTTAAGTGCTGAAACTTGTTATTAGATGCTGATTTCACTTGCTCCTTCCTATTGGTGTGTTTGTCTTCATGCCATTTGTCAATATGTTTTTGTAGCACAATCATATGGTCTTTGTTGTGGTGCAATCCACTTTCCATGATATGCCTTGAGGTGACTTAAACAAGCTTGTAAACATGCCATGCCAATGTTGTTGTTTTATACTTAGTGAAAAAACTGCTAAGTCTGGAATCTGTTAAACAAGTTGCTATGTTTGCTTGATGCCCCACTCAAACCATGCATGTTTTAGTAGGTCAAATGATCATGCCTTGTTGTCAATGTTATGCTCTATCCATCCATGCCCTTATTTGCATATATGGCATGTTGTAGCTTCTTTATTTCTTGATCTCAAGTTGCTATAAATTTACCTGTCAGGATTTTATCAGCATGATCAATTTGGTGAAGCTTGTTGTTATTGATCCATGCCTCCTATGGAGTTGCTCCAATGGAGTTGTTTGATGTATGATATGTCTACTACATGTCCATGATCTTTATATGCTGAGTAGAGTTGATATGCTTGTTGTTTTGTGCCTCCGAAGGCAGCATCGTTGTCACATCCCTAGCTCCTGTCTGCCTAGTGCTAGGTTGGCTGTGCATCATGTTTAAAATTTTGTTAACTTGAAATGGGGATTGTTCAAACCCTAGCACTTCAAATTCCAAATAGGTCCAGTCAAAAAAAATTGCATTCAATGTTTCCAAAATGTTCCTAATAATTGTTGGATATTTTTGGCAAGGCTTTTGCAGCAAACCAAAAATAATGGACATTTCTGTGGAATATTTTGGGCATGGAATTTAATTTATTATTGTATTTGAATTTGGAACTATATTCATAATATATAGAATATATTTTCAAATAACTTTGAAATATTTTATGTGCTTTTGGAAAAGTCCATCTAGCAACATAAAATTGTTCAGAGGAGTTTTTGGGCATTGTTTAAATTTCAAAACAGTGGCAAAAGAAAATAAAACAAAGAAAGAAAAATAGAAAACAGAAACAGAAATAAAAGAGAGAGAGAGTGGAAGTACCTGGCCTTTACCTGTGTGGCCCATCTGGCCGGCCCAGCCCACCAGGGGCAAGGGCGTCTTCAACCTCCTGCCAGGAGGACAGGCAGGTGCGTGGCGACGGCGCACGCCCGCGGCCTCCACCTCCTCCCTGCCTGCTTCCCTCCCCGATGCTCTGGACGAACGCCACGACGCCCCTGGAACCCCCTCGACCTCCCCCTCTCACTCGCTACTCTCTCCTCCCTCCTCTGTCTCTCTCTCACGCGGCGACCGAACGAAGCCGTCGCCGCCGGCGAGCTCCACCGTGACCACAGCCCTCCCCACGCCCCCGCAAAACGTCCACGAGCTTCGCCTCGTCCCTCTCCTCCTCCTCGCCAAGCCGCCCGACGCCGGAAGCCCCCAAACGCCCTCACCATCGTCTTCTTCAACCTTCGGCCGCCGTCGACCTCGCCGGCGATTCGCGACAACCAACGCCTCCCCGGCCCCTCCGTCTGCACCAGCCGAACCGCCGTGAGCCACTGAACCTTTTCCCTCCGTCCTTTCCTTCGCGCGCGCCCCGTAGCCATCGCCCCCTTCCTCACCGTCGCCGGCCGCCGCTGAACCTATCGCCGCCGTGGCCACAACCACCATCGCTTGCATCCGAGCTCGCCATCGCACTCCTTGCACTCCCGCGCATCGGACAGGGCCAACCGTTGCTCCTGGAGTGGCCCGTGGCGCCGTCTCGATCATCGCCCGAACTTCGGCGCCACAAACCTCGCCGCCGGCGCTGTTTTCGGCCACCCCAGGACGAACGGCTCGCACCGTTGGATGCGGCCGAGTGCCAGCTTTCGAACGGGACTAACCGCGCCCAAAACCACCCCTTGTACACGAAACCCGACCCTCTCCGGCGAGTCATCGCCGCGGAATGAGGTCGCCGGCGAGTAACTCCGGCGTGCTGACGTGGCATCGTCATTAGTGGCTAACTAACCCAACCTAGAGTCACTGACAGTGGGCCCCAGTGCCTATTTAGTTTAGTTTAATCTTCTGTTAAGTTTAGTTAAGTCTGTTTAACTGTTGTGTCACTGACGTGTGGACCCCACACGTCAGGTTTGACCCTGGCCGGTCAGTTGACCTGTTGACCTCAGCCTGACGCAGTGCTGACACAGTAAATGTTTTCTGGATTTTTAAATAAATCGGAAATGATTTATTTATTTCAGAAAATAACCAAAACTTCTAAAATTCATAGAAAATAATCTATAACTCAGATGAAAATAATTTATATATGAAAATTGATCAGAAAAATCCAAGGAATCTGTTTATGGCATTATCATTCATGTTTGAATCACCTACAGCCACTGTTTAGGGCAATTTGAATTAATGGCATTTGAATAATCATATATGGAGTTTGAATTTGAACCTTTGGTTCAAACCAACTTCATTTAATTGTGTTGCTAGTTGCATTAGCTCAATAAACAACATATTTCCATGTCATGATCATGCATCATATTGTCACATTGCATTGATTGTGTTCTTCCTCTGTTTGTCGGTTTTGTCCCCTCTCAGTAGACGACGTTCCGACGATGAGTTCGATGACACCGATGAAGACTCAATGTTATCTTCAGAAGTGCCAGGCAAGCAAACCCCATTGAGCATTCCGATACAATCCCACTCTCTCGCTCTTGCTCTCTTTTACTGCATTAGGACAACAACGCTTCAATTGTTACCTGCTGCGGTAGTTGAACCCCTTTCCACTGCATGACCCGTCATTGCCACAGTAAATAGTTGAAACCCACTAGTATGAGTAGGAGTTGTTTGAGCCATGTTGTGCCTACTCATTCATGCTTTCTGGTTACGCCTGCTATTGCTTAGAGTTGTGTCAGGTCTAATTCATCGGGGATGAATTGGAATGTGATGAACATGTCCTACTGTTTGTGAGCTAAGTGTGTGAACATGATTTGGTAAAGGTAGCGATGAGAGGCCATGTAGGAGTACATGGTGGGTTGTCTCATTGCAGCCGTCCTCAGGAACTGAGTTCTGTGTTGGTTGATCCATGACCAGTTACTACCATGCATTGGGCCCGAAACCAATGGACCCTCTCGACTTATTAATCAACATGATCTCTGTCCAGGAGTTGCAACTAGTTTCTGGTGTTTGTAGTTTACTGGAGGTCGTGCGCAGCGCTGACCCTCGGGGTGGGCTGTGACGCGGCAGGTACGTGGCACGGTGTACCGATTGCCCGTTTGGTGATGCGGGAACCCTGTACACATCGTTTGGGGCCGTGAGCGACACCCCGGCCGGATCTCCCCACGGATGGAACCCAAATAGGCGATAAACCTGGACGAGAGACTTGTGTGGTTAGTCAGGTCGTGGCCGACACCCTCGCTGGGCCTCCGCTTGAAGGTTGCCGAGTACATGTCGTGTAAACGGTGGTAAGTGGTGAGAGCGTGTGTGAAGAAGTACACCCCTGAAGGGTTAAATATAATCTATTCGAATAGCCGTGTCTGCGGAAATGGACTTCTGGGTTACCTATTACAGTTCATAGACAAGTGGAAGTGGATACTCTAAAACGCGCAAGATAAGCGTGAGTGCTATGGATGGCCTTCTCGTAGGGAGACGGGAGCGGATCCATAGTGATGTATTGATTGGTGAATATGTGGACTCGTGTGCGCCACCTCAAAGAGTTACTTGCAGTCGTAGTTTAGGATAGCCACCGAGTCAAAGCTGGCTTGCTGCAGTCAAACACCACCACCCCCTTTGGTTGATACTGATGCATATGTAGCTAGTTCTGATGTAAGTCTTGCTGAGTACCTTTGTACTCACGTTTGTTTAATTTATGTTTTGCAGAGAGACTTCAGTCTCGCTAGTGGTTCCGCGTGGACTTCGACGTTTGGCTTGTTACCTCAGCTATGATCTTGTACCCTTGGGAGGGTCTGGTAGATAGTCAGGCTTCTCAGCCTTTTTCTTTTGTAGTTGTCTGTACTCAGACATGTTATGCTTCCGTTGCCTGTATGCTCTGTATGTTGGGTCATGTGACCTCTGATTGTAATAAATGCTATGATGGCTCTTCTGGGCCTTTATCTATATGAGTTGTTGAGTTATGTTGTGATGCCTTGTTGTACAGCACATACTTGCATGTTATGCGTACGTGTAATGTGTATTGCTATGTGTGGGATCCGACACCTAGTTGTTTACCTTTGGTAGCCTACCTTACAGGGAAATGTCTCCTAGTGCTTCCACTGAGCCTTGGTAGCTTGCTACTGCTCCGGAACACTTAGGCTGGCCAGCATGTGTCCTTCTTCGTTCCTGTGTCTGTCCCTCAGGGGAAATGTCACGCGTTGTTCCTTTAAGTCCTTGTAGCTTGCTACGACTTGGGTTCATACGCTGATGACCGACATGTTCGTTGATGTGTCATGTATGCCTGTCCCTGTAATTTAGTGCCACTTTTGGTTTATAACTAGTCATGTCGGCCCGGGTTCTCTGTCATATGGATGCTAGCGACACTATCATATACGTGTGCCAAAATGCGCAAACGGTCCCGGGCCAGGTAAGGTGGCACCCGTGGGGATACCGTGCGTGAAGCCGCAAAGTGATATGATGTGTTACAGGCTAGACCTGTGTGACTTAGGATCGGGGTCCTGACAGCTTTGGTATTAGAGCATGACTGCCTGTAGGATTAGCAAGCCAAACTGGTCGAAGTTGTGTCTAGAAACTCTTTAGTTATATAAGGGAATTGATTGTGGAAGGGAACGTAAGGTTCTTTTTACTCCTTTACCTTATGACCTTCTGATCTGAGTCACCTTCTTCTATTCCACGGGGATTAAGAACTAGGCTTTCTCTTATGTCTATCAGGATCACGTTATTGTGGATTCAACCCTTAGTTCAGTTTCTACTACTTCTGTTTGTTCAACTGTTGGTCTCAGAACCTTGACATTATGATGTTAGGTGGATATGATACTCTTTTGCTTGGATCTCAAAGTATTTTCGAGCAATTACAATCGTTATGTTGTCCGAGTCATCCCAGGTTTCTAAATAGTCTGATGCATTTGCAAACCTTTCCTCCCTGTTTCCGATGTCCTTTTAGGCCAGATTAATCACACTAGTCAGTGTGCTGAGGTACTCTGTTACCTCGACACATGTGTTGGAGTTATTATGACCCTAGCTGTCTTAGAGGATCAACCAGTAATCCAGCAATGCTTTATATTCTCAGCGTGATGGTTCTGGCCATTATTCTCGAAAGCATCCCGTGATGCCATTTAGTTAGCAGGCATTCTACTCCTGGGTTCTTGGACCCGAGCATTCACTCTACCTACCTCATGTTGGTAGTATTTGCTCATTCCTTTAGGATATTAGTAACCTTGTGATAGTCCTCGAGGTACGTGGTATATCCTTCTTCCAAATACCATGAACCATCATGGTAGAAGTTCTTTTGAACCAAAAGATCACGACCCGAGTGCTCTTGAGTAGTACTCCATTCATATTGTGACTCTGCCAATTCTACTTTCTGCATGGGTTATCCGGAAGAAATATGTTGAACTCGTTCGACATGTTAATCTATGCATCCACAACTCAAAAGTTATATGTTCCTTGAGTTGTCTCCTTTTAGTTGTATTATGACCCTCGTCCATCAGTTGATAGTCAGGAGTAGTCGTGCACTTGTGTTCATCGATGCCTTTTACTCTTGAGGTCTGTCAAGCCATTCTATTCTGGAATGACTAGGAGAAACAAACTCCAGTACCTTATCCATATCTAGGATTGGGTCAAAGAAGTTGTACTTCGCAAATGAAGAATGCTAATGCGGCTTCTAAACTGTTCTATCCTGGAGTATTACCATCTTCATGTCAAGAATGTCATGAGAATTGCACAACCTTCTATGAACTCTTGATACAGTGATACTTCTCGCCATTATCGATCATTCCTCGGTCTCCGTGTTATCATAGCCAGAATACCAACAAGTGAATTGTGATGTGTGAAATCAATACCCCTAGCAATCTCGTTGCTTGGCGGTTAAAGGACAACAATTTCATTCTTAGTGTGTTGGTTACTAATTACCATTCTAAGATTGACCGTGCTACCTAGTCCATTCTTCTGGTGCACTCTTCGATCAATGAGTTAGGATTGTGTCAATCCCTCACTCATTTGATCATATCGTCTTGCCTTGAAAAGCAAGATTGTTCTCGAGCTTAGTAACATATCGGTGGTTCGTGATTTTCTGAATGTCTTCTCGGAAGTATTACCAGGTTATCACCTGACCGCTATGTTAAGTTCGTGATCAAGCTGGTTCCTTATAAACCACCACTTCTCCAAGAATCTGTGATGGATACCCTGAGCTAGCCGGTTAAGCTAAACGACAACTTGGAGAGTTGGAAGATAAAAGCTTGCCTGACTTAGTTCCTTCCAAGGGATATCTTTTGTGTGTGTGTTGAAGAAAGATGATATCTTGATCGATTGATCCTCGTGATCAATTGTTGGATATATTGTCTACTAAGACTTTGATTTGAGTGTGGTCTATCATCAAATCAAATCAAAACCAACGATGTTCTTAATGTTGTCTTACTCGTGGTTGATCCCTCGATCACACACCATTACATCTATTGGTCTGACCAATACTATCACTTGTTCACATAATTATGGAATTCCATCTCCATGGAAACCTGGATGAATTGTTGTTGAGCCCATCAGCAACACTGCTATCTTCTCCATAATTTTGTAGGACATTAAGCTAGTGTTGGAAACTTTGTAAGCATTGCCTTCGTGTCCCGTTCATGAGGTATATGTTGGATGTGAGAAGAGATTTTCCCAAATTCATGTGTAATTGATGCAAGTTGTCACCGTGAGTTCGAGAAAGTTGTTTTGCCTCCTGTGGAATCATTCCAAGTCAGTCATGCATATGTGCGAAGTATTCTGTGGTTTGGAGACTTGCAACCTTCACTCTATATGTATCCCTAGCACACCAAGCCACTGATCGATTTGTTCAAAGAAAAGAAGTTCAAATGCTATTCCCGAAGGGCCCGGACGGACATGCACAAGACTTCGCTATCTCCAATGATGATTCCCAATCTGAACTCGATAGTATTTTATTATAAGACTACTATGTGGCCACGTTTGTCTGGGACAACGTGTTCACAGGTACGTAGCAGAACCAGCTCATGTTTTGGAGCTTGCTATCGTAGTTTACTCCCTAAGAATCTCGCAAACGCCGTCTCGTCGAATTGTGTTGCAAACATTCATTCTTTCTAGACCCGATGAGTCTGGAATATCCTGACACCAATCAGAACTGAATCTCAGGTAGATATGATGGTTGGTGCATTTCCCAAGAGCTATAATATTGGTCTCTCGATAACCGGTAAAGTGGATGTCGTGGCCAACACACCCAACCGGAAGACCTATTGTTGTAGTATCTTGTTTGAAGAAGTTGGCCACCTCCCCATAAAGACTTCGTAGGACTTATTCCCTAGTTGTTCCTTATGGATTCTTGTGCCCCTGAAGTCCGACCTTTTATTTGACGTTCTAGGTACCAAACCATTACAATAAATGGGTTGTGCTAGCACATCAAGGAGAACATTAGAAGCGGAGTGCTAAATGTGTCTCGGTCGATCATCCAGATTTTGCCCCTTGGCTCCGCTAAGGTGAAATCTGAGAATGTGTTATCCTCCTTTGCATCTGCATCCTCCATCGTTATTCATCATGGTAGTATGTGGTGTTGCCAGGATCCTTGACACGGATATTGGTAAAACCTTGATGGATATGGGAATGCTCAAGTTCTTGAGAGCATGCACAAGCACTAGGTGTTATCACCGGTACTAACCGGGATTGCTCACAGTGTTCTTGGTTATGCTATGACCTCTCAAGGAATAGATTTACTCTCTACTGATGGGTTTCTTCCCAGTTACCAGAATCATTCCCAGCATTTGCATTTCGTTCCCAGCTTGCACCGCCAATGTGCCAACTTGCCATGGGTCCCATTCATTTCCGATGATAAGCAAAATCATCCCTGGTGTTGTCTTCAACAAGGTAGTCCACATCATCTATTCTGACCCAAGAATGTCATTCTTTCGGACTCCGTCAATGATCGACTATGGTCCGCCCCAGGCTGGTATAGGGAATTTCAATGATCTCTATATCAAAAGTAATTCTTTTTGCCACTTAAGGGAATAACTCTACGAGTCACCTTCTCCAAGGTGTCCCGTCTGGTGACATTGATCACCATCTTCTTAGGTGTGTAATTAGTGCCTATCAAGTGACCTTCATCGCTTGCTTCACTCCATTCCCCTGGAGGTGTACCCCGTGTCTCATCTCAAGAGATGTTTCGACGTCTTAATCCATAAGTTGATCTTGAATTGCTCGATCTTCGAGAAGATCAAATCCTGTAGAATTCACGTTCTTTTGTTATTGTGTTGGATGAAGCTTGAAAGCAAGGATGACAAGATCAATATGATGCAATAAATCAACATCTCCGAGAAGGAAAATTGGATCGTGAAGATTGTGCTAGCTTGTGTCTCCTTTGAATTCTTACCCTACGCTCGAATCTCGGGACGAGATTCTTGTTTTAGTGGGGGTGAGTTGTCACATCCCTAGCTCCTGTCTGCCTAGTGCTAGGTTGGCTGTGCATCAGGTTTAAAATTTTGTTAACTTGAAATGGGGATTGTTCAAACCCTAGCACTTCAAATTCCAAATAGGTCCAGTCAAAAAAATTGCATTCCATGTTTCCAAAATGTTCCTAATAATTGTTGGATATTTTTGGCAAGGCTTTTGCAGCAAACCAAAAATAATGGGCATTTCTGTGGAATATTTTGGGCATGGAATTTAATTTATTATTGTATTTGAATTTGGAACTATATTCATAATATATAGAATTTATTTTCAAATAACTTTGAAATATTTTATGTGCTTTTGGAAAAGTCCATCTAGCAACATAAAATTGTTCAGAGGAGTTTTTGGGCATTGTTTAAATTTCAAAACAGTGGCAAAAGAAAATAAAACAAAGAAAGAAAAATAGAAAACAGAAACAGAAATAAAAGAGAGAGAGAGTGGAAGTACCTGGCCTTTACCTGTGTGGCCCATCTGGCCGGCACAGCCCACCAGGGGCAAGGGCGTCTTCAACCTCCTGCCAGGAGGACAGGCAGGTGCGTGGCCTCCACCTCCTCCCTGCCTGCTTCCCTCTCCGATGCTCTGGACGAACGCCACGACGCCCCTGGAACCCCCTCGACCTCCTCCTCTCACTCGCTACTCTCTCCTCCCTCCTCTGTCTCTCTCTCACGCGGCGACCGAACGAAGCCGTCGCCGCCGGCGAGCTCCACCATGACCACAGCCCTCCCCACGCCCCCGCAAAACGTCCACGAGCTTCGCCTCGTCCCTCTCCTCCTCCTCGCCAAGCCGCCCGACGCCGGAAGCCCCCAAACGCCCTCACCATCGTCTTCTTCAACCTTCGGCCGCCGTCGACCTCGCCGGCGATTCGCGACAACCAACGCCTCCCCGGCCCCTCCGTCTGCACCAGCCGAACCGCCGTGAGCCACTGAACCTTTTCCCTCCGTCCTTTCGTTCGCGCGCGCCCTGTAGCCATCGCCCCCTTCCTCACCGTCGCCGGCCGCCGCTGAACCTGTCGCCGCCGTGGCCACAACCACCATCGCTTGCATCCGAGCTCGCCATCGCACTCCTTGCACTCCCGCGCATCGGACAGGGCCAACCGTTGCTCCTGGAGTGGCCCGTAGCGCCGTCTCGATCATCGCCCGAACTCCGGCACCGCAAACCTTGCCGCCGGCGCTGTTTCCATCCACCCCAGGACGAACGGCTCGCACCGTTGGATGCGGCCGAGTGCCAGCTTTCCAACGGGACTAACCGCGCCCAAAACCACCCCTTGTACACGAAACCCGACCCTCTCCGGCGAGTGACCGCCGCGGAATGAGGTCGCCGGCGAGTAACTCCAGCGTGCTGATGTGGCATCGTCATTAGTGGCTAACTAACCCAACCTAGAGTCACTGACAGTGGGCCCCAGTGCCTATTTAGTTTAGTTTAATCTTCTGTTAAGTTTAGTTAAGTCTGTTTAACTGTTGTGTCACTGACATATGGACCCCACACGTCAGGTTTGACCCTGGCCGGTCAGTTGACCTGCTGACCTCAGCCTGATGCAGTGCTGACGCAGTAAATGTTTTCTGGATTTTTAAATAAATCAGAAATGATTTATTTATTTCAGAAAATAACCAAAACTTCTAAAATTCATAGAAAATAATCTATAACTCAGATGAAAATAATTTATATATGAAAATTGATCAGAAAAATCCAAGGAATCTATTTATGGCATTTTCATGCATGTTTGAATCACCTACAGCCACTGTTTAGGGCAATTTGAATTAATGGCATTTGAATAATCATATATGGAGTTTGAATTTGAACCTTTGGTTCAAACCAACTTCATTTAATTGTGTTGCTACTTGCATTAGCTCAATAAACAACATATTGCCATGTCATGATCATGCATCATATTGTCGCATTGCATTGATTGTGTTCTTCCTCTGTTTGTCGGTTTTGTCCCCTCTCAGTAGACGACGTTCCGACGATGAGTTCGATGACACCGATGAAGACTCAATGTTATCTTCAGAAGTGCCAGGCAAGCAAACCCCATTGAGCATTCCGATACAATCCCACTCTCTTGCTCTTGCTCTCTTTTACTGCATTAGGACAACAACGCTTCAATTGTTACGTGCTGCGGTAGTTGAACCCCTTTCCACTGCATGACCCGTCATTGCCACAGTAAATAGTTGAAACCCACTAGTATGAGTAGGAGTTGTTTGAGCCATGTTGTGCCTACTCATTCATGCTTTCTGGTTACGCCTGCTATTGCTTAGAGTTGTGTCGGGTCTGATTCATCGGGGATGAATTGGAATGTGATGAACATGTCCTACTGTTTGTGAGCTAAGTGTGTGAACACGATTTGGTAAAGGTAGCGATGAGAGGCCATGTAGGAGTACATGGTGGGTTGTCTCATTGCAGCCGTCCTCAGGAACTGAGTTCTGTGTTGGTTGATCCATGACCAGTTACTACCATGCATTGGGCCCGAAACCAATGGACCCTCTCGACTTATTAATCAACATGATCTCTGTCCAGGAGTTGCAACTAGTTTCTGGTGTTTGTAGTTTACTGGAGGTCGTGCGCAGCGCTGACCCTCGGGGTGGGCTGTGGCGCGGCAGGTACGTGGCACGGTGTACCGATTGCCCGTTTGGTGATGCGGGAACCCTGTACACATCGTTTGGGGCCGTGAGCGACACCCCGGCCGGATCTCCCCACGGATGGAACCCAAATAGGCGATAAACCTGGACGAGAGACTTGTGTGGTTAGTCAGGTCATGGCCGACACCCTCGCTGGGCCTCCGCTTGAAGGTTGCCGAGTACATGTCGTGTAAACGGCGGTAAGTGGTGAGAGCGTGTGTGAAGAAGTACACCCCTGCAGGGTTAAATATAATCTATTCGAATAGCCGTGTCCGTGGAAATGGACTTCTGGGTTACCTATTACAGTTCATAGACAAGTGGAAGTGGATACTCTAAAACGCGCAAGATAAGCGTGAGTGCTATGGATGGCCTTCTCGTAGGGAGACGGGAGCGGATCCATAGTGGTGTATTGATTGGTGAATATGTGGACTCGTGTGCGCCACCTCAAAGAGTTACTTGCAGTCGTAGTTTAGGATAGCCACCGAGTCAAAGCTGGCTTGCTGCAGTCAAACACCACCACCCCCTTTGGTTGATACTGATGCATATGTAGCTAGTTCTGATGTAAGTCTTGCTGAGTACCTTTGTACTCACGTTTGTTTAATTTATGTTTTGCAGAGAGACTTCAGTCTCGCTAGTGGTTCCGCGTGGACTTCGACGTTTAGCTTGTTACCTCAGCTACGATCTTGTACCCTTGGGAGGGTCTGGTAGATAGTCAGGCTTCTCAGCCTTTTTCTTTTGTAGTTGTCTGTACTCAGACATGTTATGCTTCCGTTGCCTGTATGCTCTGTATGTTGGGTCATGTGACCTCTGATTGTAATAAATGCTATGATGGCTCTTCTGGGCCTTTATCTATATGAGTTGTTGAGTTATGTTGTGATGCCTTGTTGTACAATACATACTTGCATGTTATGCGTACGTGTAATGTGTATTGCTATGTGTGGGATCCGACACCTAGTTGTTTACCTTTGGTAGCCTACCTTACAGGGAAATGTCTCCTAGTGCTTCCACTGAGCCTTGGTAGCTTGCTACTGCTCCGGAACACTTAGGCTGGCCGGCATGTGTCCTTCTTCGTTCCTGTGTCTGTCCCTTAGGGGAAATGTCACGCGTTGTTCCATTAAGTCCTTGTAGCTTGCTACGACTTGGGTTCATACGCTGATGACCGACACGTTCGTTGCTGGGTCATGTATGCCTGTCCCTGTAATTTAGTGCCACTTTTGGTTTATAACTAGTCATGTCGGCCCGGGTTCTCTGTCATATGGATGCTAGCGACACTATCATATACGTGTGCCAAAATGCGCAAACGGTCCCGGGCCAGGTAAGGTGACACCCGTGGGGATACCGTGCGTGAGGCCGCAAAGTGATATGATGTGTTACAGGCTAGACCTGTGTGACTTAGGATCGGGGTCCTGACAATCGTGATGATGTTTTTGCCTTCCCAGATTTTGACTATGTCTGGATAAATTTATTGCAACTTGCCATGCTTGTTTAAATGTGTTCCAGCAAGCTTTTGGGGGTGTTCTAAGTTCATGCATGTTAAGTATAATGTCTACTTCACATCCATGCCTCTTGTTATCATGTCTGGGTGCTGTAGCATATATCTACCTTGTTCCAAAGTTGCTATGTGGCTGAATTGGACAGCTTGTTGTTATATCTTGTTTTATGTGTATGTGTTGATCCGTTGCTCCGTTTTGAGCGTGCCCTATATGAAACTTGTGTGATTTTGCATGTAGAAGCATAATATCATGTTGTTTACCTATTTGGAGTGTGTTTGCTTGATGTTTGGGTGCATCTTGCACCGATGCCATGTTTGACTTGTTTTGCTCATATCTTCTAGGCCGTAGCTCTGAATTAAACAAACTCTATATGAAACTTGACTAGAATTTCGAGTAGATCATCATGGTGCATGTTAACCTGCTGTTTAACAACTTTAACTTAAGGTTTGTTCAGATCTGGACTAATTTCAAATTATGCATATGAGGACTTACCGGAATTGTTATATGTTGATTCCGGCCTCATTTAAACTTGTTGGTTTGTGTTGTTCTTGAGTGCTTCATCCCTTGCCATGAATTGCATCATATAGACTTGTCTTGCTTCATACTTGGTTGAGCATCTTGTCATGTTCTTGTGTTGTGTGTTTACCTTGTTGTGTACTTTCTTCTCGCTAGTTCTTTTCCGTTACGTTCGTGAGGATTCGTTCGTCTACATGTGGTTCGTCTTCGAGGCTTCTTCTTCGTCTTCTTCATGGATCTGTTCTTCTTCCTTGCGGGATCTTAGGCAAGATGATCATCACCTTGGATACCTTTACTATCATTGCCATGCTTACTTGTCTCGATGCTATCGTTATATGTCGCGCTACCCATCATTTATGTCAGCCTCTCCTTGTTGCCATGAAACCTCTAACCTTGACACCTTCCTAGCAAACCGTTGTTTGGCTATGTTACCCGCTTGCTCAGCCCCTCTTATAGCGTTGTTAGTTGCAGGTGAAGCTGAAGATCGTTCCATGTTGGAACTTGAAGCTTTGGGAATATCACAATATAGCTTATTATTATTAACACACCTATATACTTGGCAATGGGTGGAAGACTTGGCCTTTTGCTCGGTGTTTTGTTCCACTCATGCCACCTTAGGAGCCAATAAACCGGCATTATGTTCCTTGATTTTGCGTTCCTTACACGGTTGGGTATATGGGGACCCCTTACAGTTCGTCTTTGAATAAAACTCCTCCAGCAAGGCCCAACATTGGTTTTAATTTGCCTCATGATAACAACTTAATTAATTAATTAAATTGCATAGGGGGTCGCGTCCCCTAGGATTCTTTCTACATAGCAGGGGGGCAGTGCTGATGGTGCTGGTCCCAAACGGGGGTTCGACGGGGCCGCCACGGGGAAACTCGAGGTATCTGGCTCCCGTAAAATCACCCATCCGGACGTGGCCTGAGACGAGATACGCGCGGCTACTATCAGGGTGTTGGCACGTCGGGAGGTCTTGCTGGACTTGTTTTACCATTGTCGAAATGTCTTGTGCACCGGGATTCCGAGCCTGGTCGGATTGTCCCTAAGATAAGGGGTAATATTATTATTACTTCTGCTGATCGTGAGAGCTTGTGATGGGCTAAGTTGGGACACCCCTGCAGGGCTATGATCTTTCGAAAGCCGTGCACTCGGTTATGTGGCAGATTGGAATTTGTTAATGTCCGGTTGTAGAAAACTTGATAGAGGATCCGAAGTAAAACACACAACTGTGTGAGTAACCGTGACTGTCTCTTTTCACTTTGAGAAGAGAACACGGTGGGGCTATGTTTGACTCGTAGGTTGTTCAGGATCTTTAGCGATCACTACTAGTTTGCGACCGTTTGCGTAGATGCTCATCTTATTCTTGTACTCGTAAGTTAGCCACCATATTATGCTTAGCCGCTGCTGCAACCTCACCACTTAACCTCTCCTTACCCATTAAGCTTTGCTAGACTTGTTACCCATGGTTATGGGATTGCTGAGTCCTCGTGGCTCACAGATACTACAACAACAGTTGCAGGTGCAGGTTTCTGATGACTTGACGTGAGAGCGATGTCCTACGTGTTGGAGTTCTTTCTTCTTCTTCTTCGTCAGTCTTGGGTTAGGTTCCTGGTCGGCAGCATGTGATAGCAGATGGATGTCGTTGTGCTTTTCATGTTTGCATCCGTAGTCGGATGCTTTGTATTAATGTTGTTGTATTTATGTGACTTGTATGAATTGTTGTATCCACCATGTATGTATGAAATGGTACGATGTGATGATATCCATCTTGCTAAGCGCCCGAAATGCGGTTGTGTCCCAATCACGTAAGTGTCACGTGATCGGGATATAATCGCATCTTGGGCCTGACAAGTTGGTATCAGAGCATCGACTGACCATAGGAGCGCCCTTGATTGATCGTAGTTTGGCCGTTGTCGAGTCTAGTAGAAAACTATTTTCGGAGTCTAGTTATATCGGAGAGTAGGAATTCTTTTTACTCCCTAGCCCCTTCGTCGCTCTGGTGAGGAATCTTGACGTAGGTGTTTTTGAATTACCCCTCTTCCCCTTCAAATTTATTTAGGATCACGCAGTTAGTTTTCGTTCATTGCGTTGTCAGTTCTTTCATCTGGTGCATCTCTCGTCAAGTGGATTCGACCCTCTTCTTCTTTGCAAGTTCAACCCTTAGTTCTTTTCAACCGACGGTGCTTTCCCCGTCCGATGTGTTCCTTCTTTTTCCCACCCGCCCAACCTTTTGCTTCTCGGAGCCGGAGTCCTTAATCGGGTATCCATCCTACTCGCATGAATCCTTTGCATTCTTTCATCAGTTATTTCAAACGGTGAATTCTCGTCTAGCTCGTCATCATTCTTCTCTTTTCTTCTCCGATGAATTCTCCTCTCGTTTGATATTCTTCACCTCTTCTTTTTCCGGTGGATTCAATTCCAATATCTCGGTGTTGTTCTTATTCTTTCGTCGACTCAAGTGTTTTCCTCTTGCTCGTTCGCCTCTCGCCATTTGATAATTCCGGAGTTCCGAATATATCTCACGAGATTCATGTTGCCTTCAAGTAATTCGAGGTTGTCACCTCATTCAAGCTTTTAAATCGTTCCGGCGCATCATCTTCTTCTAAATCCTTTTCCAACGGTGGTTTTCTTCAGTGGGCCCTAACCCACAGGTTTATTCCCAGGAACTTACCTGACTCTCCTAATTTTTCTGGAGTTATTCTCAAATTCTTTTCAAGTGTGACGTAAGTATGGATTCCATCAGTCATGTGCCTTCTCCAAGTTCATTTTCAATTCTTTTCATGTTTGATTCAATCTTCCTCTTTTCTTTTCCGGAGTATCTCAATAATTTTAGTGGTGTTCCTCGTTGTCATTTGAAGACCGAAGAAGTTTTTCCTCTAAATCTTGCCTGTTTTCTCGGAGATTCGTGCTTCTAGCTTAATGCTATCCTCTCGAATTATTCTGTTGTCATAAATTCTTTTCCTTACCCATCCGGAGTATTTCATGAATTCTTTTCTTTGTGTTCCTCCGAAGGCCATCATTCAAAAGATTTCTCCGTTCTCAGTTTCAACCTCGTCCTCCAAATATTCTTCATTGATGCCTCTTCGTTCGTCTCACATTCGTCTGGTGCCTCGTTCAAGTATTCTTTAATCAGTTCGCGATCTCTTCGTTCTCATCATCTAAATTCCCCAAGTGTTTTATTCTTCATGGCGATTCATTCTCTTGTATTCACTCAATTTCAATTCTTTACGGCGGTCATTTTCTTTCTTCACTCGATTTTAATTCCTTACGGTGGTTTGTTCTTTTTCATCACTCGATTTCAAGTCTTCCCGGTGTTTGTTATTTTCTTCACTCGGCTTTAATTTTTTATGGTGGTCAGCTCAAAGAGTTCTTTTCCGGTGCCATCATATCAATCCAATCAATTTTATTACAATCCTACCTGTGTTTCATGAAGATTTTCGCAAGTTCGCGATACACCCCTCTTTAATCATTTCAACGTGAATAAGTAGTATGCAAATCCATTGCTTCTCATCAATTTAATTGGTGGAGGATAAGCATAACATAAATTCTTATTCTTTTCATCAAGTTGATTTTATCCCTTCTTTCTGAGTTTATTCTTGATGAATATATTCTAGCTCTAAGTGCCTTAATCTTTTCTTTTTCAGAGCTCAATTTCTCGGCCTTCTCGTCGGAACCCCCGTATTAATCATCGCAAGGCTTTAATCATATTCTTTTCATCTTCATTTCTATTTTCATCGTCCTTTGATACCAGAGTTCTTCATGGTGGTTCTTCAGGATTTAATTCATTCTTCAAATGTTCATCAAATTCTTCTGGAGCCGCTCAAGCATTATTCTTTTGCCTCTCGAGTGCAAATAATTCTCCCTATTTATTTGAAGTGGAGTTTTGCATCTCTTCCTTCAGCTCATCTATCCAATCTTTTGGTTGCGGCATAATTCACCTCAACTTTTGAGATGTTTACATAAGTCCACAACAAGCTAAGTCTTTTGTTGTTGATTTTCTCAACAACTCCATTCAAGCCTTTCTCTTGAAGATCCTCTCTCAAATTCAGTCGTGGTGGATCTTGTTGTTCTCTTTTCCGTTCTTTTAACTTTCACTCTTTCATTTCTTCCGGAGGCATAGTATTATTCCATCTTATCGAGTTCAAGTCCTATTCCTTCAATACTTAGCCGGAGTTTTGCCCGAATTCCTTCATTCACTTCCTTTCTATCTCTTGTTAACCGGAGTGGTTTCGAATTTATTCTTGCTCCTTCAGCTCTTGTTTCGTGCCTTTCAACCTCCGTGATTCTCGTCGTATTCCTTGTTCCTCTTGTCTAACGAAGTCATGGCAACTTCGTTCATCTCCGTTGTGTCCTTTCTTTCAAGTGGCTCAACCTCTCAAGGTTCTTTAGTTTCACTCTTTTGTCCTCAAAGAACTTTCTTCTTCCTTTTTCATCTTCCGTCTCGTACCTAAGATCTCGGGACGAGATCTCTTGTTAGTAGGGGAGTGTTGTGACACCCCGAGACCGGTGCGCCAGGTTTCAGCCAGTTATTTGTCGTCGTTGCCATCTCATCTGCTTGCGTGTAGCATTTTGTCATGTCATCGTGTGTGTTGCATCAGCATGTTTTCAAAACTTGCATCCGTCCGAGCCCCCTCGTCCTTTTCCGTGGTCCGTTCTGAGCCCAGACACACTCACACGTGCCCGCAGCGCCTCCGAATATTTATTTTATGAGTGGCCGGGAAATGTTCTCGTAATGGGGTGAAACTTGGCGTGTGGTCTTATTATAGCATAGGTAGACCGCCTGTCAAATTTCGTCACATTCGGAGTTCGTTTGATAACCCAACGGTTAACCACGTTAACCGCCAGAAGCCTTTCTCTTTTGGCCCAGCACCCCTTTCACAACAGCCCCCAAGCCCATTCTAACCTCCACCATGCTCTCGGTCGTTGGATTGTGATCGCGTGGCCGAAAACCATTCCTCATTTGGAGTCTCCTAGCTCCCTCTACCTATAAAACAGCCCCCACCCCCGAAATTTCGGATGAAACCCTCGCCTTCTTCTTCCTCGCGCAGCCAGACACGTCCGTCCCGCGCCAGACATGTCCAGCCTCCACCTCACCCCAGCCAACCAGAGATTGCCACGTCAGCTCGCCGCCGCCTCCAACCAACCACGCAACGCCACTTGTCCCCGCCGCCATCCCAACACCACGCGGGCCCACGAGCCCATCCGGGGCCCGTCCAAGCCCGGATCCCGCCGCCGCCGCGGCCCGTGCGCACCCGCACGAGCCCGCGCGCCACCGCCGTTTGCCTTCCGCTCTGCTGCGCCCGCAGCTTCCGTCGGCGAGTTCCTCCACCGCCACGTCGTCCGGCGCCGCCGCCACCGCGCTTGCCGCCGCCGTCAGACCAAGCTCCGCCGCCGCCTGGATGAGCCCGCAGCTCCTCGCACCTCCCGAACCTGGATGCCCCACTCAAATCCATGCATGTTTTAGTAGGTCAAATGATCATGCCTTGTTGTCAATGTTATGCTCTATCCATCCATGCCCTTGTTTGCATATATGGCCTGTTGTAGCTTATTTATTTCTTGCTCTCAAGTTGCTATAAATTTACCTGTCAGGATTTTATCAGCATGATCAATTTGGTGAAGCTTGTTGTTATTGATCCATGCCTCCTATGGAGTTGCTCCAATGGAGTTGTTTGATGTATGATATGTCTACTACATGTCCATGATCTTTATATGCTGAGTAGATTTGATATGCTTGTTGTTTTGTGCCTCCGAAGGCAGCATGGTGATGATGTTTTTGCCTTCCCAGATTTTGACTAAGTCTGGATAAATTTATTGCAACTTGCCATGCTTGGTTAAATGTGTCCCAGCAAGCTCTTGGGGGTGTTCTAAGTTCATGCTTGTTAAGTATCATGTCTACTTCACATCCATGCCTCTTGTTATCATGTTTGGGTGTTGTAGCATATATCTACCTTGCTCCAAAGTTGCTATGTGGCTGAATTGGACAGCTTGTTGTTATATCTTGATTTATGTGTATGTGTTGATCCGTTGCTCCGTTTTGAACGTGACCTATATGAAACTTGTGTGATTTTGCATGTAGAAGCATAATATCATGTTGTTTACCTATTTGGAGTGTGTTTGCTTGATGTTTGGGTGCATCTTGCACTGATGCCATGTTTGACTTGTTTTGCTCATATCTTCTAGGTCGTAGCTCCGAATTAAACAAACTCTATATGAAATTTGACTAGAATTTCGAGTAGATCATCATGGTGCATGTTAACCTGCTGTTTAACAACTTTAACTTAAGGTTTGTTCAGATCTGGACTAATTTCAAATTATGCATATGAGGACTTATCGGAATTGTTATATGTTGATTCCGGCCTCATTTAAACTTGTTGGTTTGTGTTGTTCTTGAGTGCTTCATCCCTTGCCATGAATTGTATCATATAGACTTGTCTTGCTTCATACTTGGTTGAGCATCTTGTCATGTTCTTATGTTGTGTGTTTACCTTGTTGTGTGCTTTCTTCTCGCTAGTTCTTTTCCGTTGCAACCGTGAGGATTCGTTCGTCTACATGTGGTTCGTCTTTGAGGCTTCTTCTTCGTCTTCTTCATGGATCTGTTCTTCTTCCTTGCGGGATCTCAGGCAACATAACCATCACCTTGGATACCTTTACTATCATTGCCATGCTTAGTTGTCTCGATGCTATCGTTATATGTCGCGCTACCCATCATTTATGTCAGCCTCTCCTTGTTGCCATGAAACCTCTAACCTTGACACCTTCCTAGCAAACCGTTGTTTGGCTATGTTACTCGCTTGCTCGGCCCCTCTTATAGCGGTGTTAGTTGCAAGTGAAGATGAAGATCGTTCCATGTTGGAACTTGAAGTTTTGGGAATATCACAATATAGCTTATTATTATTAACACACCTATATACTTGGCAATGGGTGGAACGCTTGGCCTTTTGCTCGGTGTTTTGTTCCACTCATGCCACCTTAGGAGCCGATAAACTGGCATTATGTTCCTTGATTTTGCATTCCTTAAACGGTTGGGTATATGGGGACCCCTTGACAGTTCGTCTTTGAATAAAACTCCTCCAGCAAGGCAAAACATTGGTTTTAATTTGCCTCATGATAACAACTTAATTAATTAATTGAATTGCATAGGGGGTTGCGTCCCCGAGGATTATTTCTACATAGCAGGGGGCCAGTGCTGATGGTGCTGGTCCCAAAATGGAGGTTCAACGGGGCCGCCACGGGGAAACTCGAGGTATCTGGCTCCCGTAAAATCACCCATCCGGACGTGGCCTGAGACGAGATACACGCGGCTACTATCAGGGTGTCGGCGCGCTAGGAGGTCTTGCTGGACTTGTTTTACCATTGTTGAAATGTCTTATGCACCGGGATTCCGAGCCTGATCGGATTGTCCCTAAGATAAGGGGTAATATTATTATTACTTCTGCTGATCATGAGAGCTTGTGATGGGCTAAGTTGGGACACCCCTGGAGGGTTATGATCTTTTGAAAGCCGTGCCCGCGATTATGTGGCAGATTGGAATTTGTTAATGTCCGGTTGTAGAAAACTTGACAGAGGATCCGAAGTAAAACACACAACTGTGTGAGTAACCGTGACTGTCTCTTTTCACTTTGAGAAGAGAACGCGGTGGGGTTATGTTTGACTCGTAGGTAGTTCAGGATCTTTAGCGATCACTACTAGTTTGCGACCGTTTGCGTAGATGCTCATCTTATTCTTGTACTCATAACTTAGCCACCATATTATGCTTAGCCGCTGCTGCAACCTCATCACTTAACCTCTCCTTACCCATTAAGCTTTGCTAGTCTTGTTACCCATGGTTCTGGGATTGCTAAGTCCTCGTGGCTCACAGATACTACAACAACAGTTGCAGGTGCAGGTTTTCGATGACTTGACGTGAGAGCGATGTCCTACGTGTTGGAGTTTTTTCTTCTTCTTCTTCTTCGTCTGTCTTGGGTTAGGTTCCTGGTCGGCAGCCTGGGATAGCAGATGGATGTCGTTGTGCTTTTCATGTTTGCATCCGTAGTCGGATGCTTTGTATTGATGTTGTTGTATTCATGTGACTTGTATGAATTGTTGTATCCCCCATGTATGTATGAAATGGTACGATGTAATGATATCCATCTTGCTAAGCGCCCGAAATGCGGTTGTGCCCCAATCACGTAAGTGTCACGTGATCGGGATAGAATCACATCTTGGGCCTGACAAGTTGGTATCAGAGCCTGGACCGACCATAGGAGCCCCCTTGATTGAACGTAGTTTGGCCGTTGTCGAGTCTAGCAGAAAACTATTTTCGGAGTCTAGTTATATCGGAGAGTAGGAATTCTTTTTACTCCTCAGCCCCTTCGTCGCTCTGATAGCATGTGGCGGTGTTGCAAGTTTACTCATAACAGAAGGTGAATCTAAAGCAGAACTGGATGGAAGTTCCTTACCTCCCCTCGTCTTTGAGGGAAATATCTTAGTTTTTGGATCCTTCATATTCTTCATAGTCATAATATGATAATAATCCCAAGTGAATCAACAAATATAGCTATGCTCCCCGACAACGATGCCAAAAAAAAGGTCTTGATAACCCAAAAGTATAGGAGATCGCAACAATTTTTTAGGGTAGAGTATTCAACCCAAATTTATAGATTCGACACAAAGGGAGCCAAAGAATATTTGAATGTATTAGCAGCTGAGTTGTCAATTCAACCACACATGGAGATTAATTATTTGCAGCAAAGTGATCAGTAGCAAAGTAGTTTGATAGTTTTGATAGTAGTAACAGCAGCAATAGTAACAGTAATAGTGATAGCAGTAATTTTGTAGCAAGTGTAACAATAGAAGCACCAGTAGTAACTTAGCAAGATCAATATAGGACAATTTTGTAGGCATTGGATCGGTGATTTGTTGGATGATATTCATCATGTGACAGTTATAACCTAGGGCGATACGGCACTAGCTCCAGTTCATCGATATAATGTAGGCATGTATTCCGTAAATAGTCATACATGCTTTATTAAAATAACTTGCATGACATCTTTTCTCCTACCCTCCCGTGGCAGCGGGGTCGATATTGGAAACTAAGGGATATTAAGGCCTCCTTTTAATAGAGAACCGGAACAAAGCATTAACACATAGTGAATACATGAACTCCTCAAACTACGGTCATCACCGGGAGTGGTTCCGGTTATTGTCAATTCGGGGTTGCCGGATCATAACACGTAGTAGGTGACTATATCTTGCAAAATCGGATCTAAAACATGGATATAATGATGAATTCATAAATGGTTCAGATCTGAGTTCATGGCACCGGGGCCCAAAGTGACAAGCATTAAGCATAGCAAAGTCATAGCAACATCAATCTAAGAACATAATGGATACTAGGGATTGGGCCCTAACAAAACTAACTCGATTACATGATGAATCTCATCCAACTCCTCACCGACCAGCGAGCCTATGAAGGAATTACTCACTCCTGGTGGGGAGCATCATGGCATTGGCGATGGAGAAGGGTTGGTGATGACGAAGAACGAAGATTCCCCTCTCCGGAGCCCCTAACGGACTCCAGATCTGGCCTCCCGAGGAAGAACAGGAGGTGACGGCGGATTCGTCTCATGGATCGCAATAATTCTTTCTCCCTCATTTTTTCTCCAACAATAGGAATTTATAGGGTCGGGGTTGTCGTCTGCGGGGCCACCAGGCGGGTACAACCCACCTGGGCGTGCCAGGAGAGGGGGGCGCGCCCTGGTGGGTTGTGCCCACCCAGGGGCCCTTCTTTGGTGGGTCTTGGCTCAAGTAATTCTCTTTTATTCCATAAAAATTCCTCGCAAAGTTTCGTTTTATTCCGAGAACTTTTATTTCTGCACAAAGACAACACCATGGTAGTTCTCCTGAAAACAACGTCAGTCCGGGGTTAGTTTCATTCAAATCATGCAAATTAGAGTCCAAAACAAGAGGAAAAGTATATACGTTGGAGACGTATCGGGTATCGGGTTTTATGCCCGACGTGAGTCCCAGCTGTCAGGGGGAAAACATTTTCCTCGCAAAATATAGCTAAGCCAAAGTACAGAGCCCTTCCGATAGGTCCATGCTGTCAGGTGGAGGAATCATTATTTTGCATGTAATAAGGAGGCACTTCCTTGCTGCGGCCGTGGACCCAGCTGTCAGCCTCTCCACGTACAGTCCGCTTCCGATGTAAGTCGTTCCTTGTCTGCGTTAGACCACGCCGCACCGAGAGCACCACGGCGGTGGACAACGGCGAGGCCTAGGAAGGGAATGACCCGGAGCCGGGGAAGACTCGGCAGTTGTTTCCCACACGGAGGGGCGTACGAGGGTTTACTGGTTGGGTTGTAGTGTGAGGCTGCCATTGCCGGATAATAACAGGAGGTCTGGGTGAGTAGAGGGATGGCTAGGCCAGCAATCGGAGTACGATGGGGCGGTGAGGCCTGCGCGGCAGCACAGCCGGCCGCGGGAGGAGGGCGTAGGCAGTCCCGCCGGCGCTTGTTTGAGCGGCTGGAGAAGGAAGAGCAGAGATTGAAGAAGCACGACGGTCATTGGATGGACATCCAACTGTCACTGCTCTCGTGTGTTGACTAAGTTGACACGACGTTGCGTGTGGGTTAACCTTTTTTTAAGGAAAGCGTACGCGTCAACCTATAGTACTCGCACAAGTTAGCCTCAAATCTGTGGAAAACAGCATACATCCCATCTGCCATTTTTTCTCATAATTTACAGCAATCTGCTAATTCTTAAAGTTTTTTTGAGCCCATATTCTTTTTGTTAGCACTACAGCCCATATTGTGGCCACGGTTAAAACATTAGACGAAATTGTGCATATTTCGGTGCGATAGGAACTGTTTTTAATCCCGAAATTTCGAGTCACATTCAAACTAATTTGAAAAAATAAATTCATGTCAATATAAAATCTAAATAATTGTCCACGCATAAAAATCAATGGAATTTAAAATCTCAAAATGAAAAAAATAAATTTGAAACTAATTTTCGATTTGATGTGTTTTAAAAATGTACAACCAAATTTCTCATTACTGATAGCCCATTTTCCGGGCAAGCCGAATGAAGCTATTCACCTAGAAAGATTTGCAGCCCAGCAGGGCTGACAAAGCAAGTAGGCCTCGGTTGGGTATTCTGCAAAAGAACAAAAAAACTGGGCTAGCCATTTTCAGAAAGAAAGAAAACTACTGGGCTGGTCTTGTGGTAAACATAAAATAAAATGCTGGCTAGACAGGCCAGAGTGCACCGCACAGCCCAGTTGACACCCTGCTTCCGTCTCAAAAACAAAAAAAAACTGGGCAAGCTGATGGGTCCCTGGCGTCAGCCGCTCGTTGTGCAATTCTCTCGTTTATTGACTACGTTGACAATGGCATGGGACCCGGATGTCAGAAATCCATTAGGAGGAACCAATTTTATTGGCTTGAAATAAGGATGCACTTGCTTGCGTACTGCCATGACACAGCTGGGACCCTGTTGTCATCCTCTCCACGTACAATCATCTCCTGATTGTGTACGCGTCAACCTAGTAGGCCCACAAGTCAGCCTCTAAACTCGCGGCGGACAAATACATTCCATTTTAAAAAATAACAGTCCATTCCCTATGTTCACACAGAAAGTTCAACATTCAGAGCAAAGTAGCAGGTCTAATCAGATATAGAGTACTGAACTTCCATGTTGACAACCATAATAGGCAAGTTAACTATCTACTCCAACTAATACTCTAGTGTACAAGTACTAACTTACTCCTAGCTAACTAGACGATGACGGCTACTGTCGCGGGATATCCGTGGCCACCTATGGGACCAGGAGGCCCCTTGCTGGTTCGGCAGGGGGACGTCACGTTGCACAAAGAGCAGACCAGCGCACGACAGCACGATAGAGAGCACACAAGCAATTTTACCCAGGTTCGGGCCGCCGCGAGGTGTAAAACCCTACTCCTGCTTTGGTGGTTTGATGGTGGAATGGAGGTGGTGGAGCATAGTACACTCGCCCGGCAGGGGTTGCCTTAGGGCAGCAACGACTACGCGCGTATGGGGTGTGGGTTCGTCCACTTTCCAACCCTTTCTACGATTGCCATGGGCCTCCTTTTATAGATCAAGGGGTTACCACAGTGGCAAAGTAGTCATTATCCACTGATATGATAGCAGACAGTGTTATCATACCTAACTATGCGGGTTGTTAGGGTGCATTAAATGCACCGCTTAGTGTCACATCACTGGTTGCCCGGCAAGGCTTGTCGGGCTATCTTGCCAGCTCCGCGCCTGTTCTCTTGACACGTCGCAGGACGGGTGTCATATGTGGGTTACTCCTATAGGAAATGGTTGCCATGTGGCGAATGGCTGCCACTTAATCATCTTGCGGCTTGACACCGCATTGATCGATGACGTGGGTCGTGCTTGAGTGATTGGTGAGGTGGTTTTGCCTCTACGAGCCCCGGCAGACCCTGCCGGGGTGCTTCTGTTATCTGCTTTCGGAGGTGGCCTTGCCCCTTGCCGGGCTCGCCTGCCCGGCAAGGGAGGCTTTTCTCTTGGCGATATCATGCTTCTTTGGCTCAATCTTGGTCTGTCTGGGCTCCATGTTATTTCTTTGAATCTCTTGGCTTCTTGTACTCTGACTTGGGCTCGTGCTTCGATCTTGTTCTTGTGCCTATGCACAATCTGGGCAATAGACCCAGGGTTTGTTGCACCGACATCCGCCATCTACGGTACACGCTAAATGCCGGCACCGACATCCTTCTCCTCATCTCGAACTTGCTGGAGGTGCGATGGGGCGCGTTGCTCACGCGCGTTGTCCCTTTCCATGCCGATGTGCTCCACCAAAGCTTCGGCTTCTAAGTGGGAAACCCACTTGACGAGATGGTAGTAAAATTCTGCATCGCGCACGCGAGCATGCCTGACAGCCTCTAAGGCTATTTGCCGGGCGCAGGCCTCCACGTGGTCGGCCTAGTTGCGGGCACTCTGCTCGCGATTCAGAGCGGCGGTGCGCAGCTGCTCCATGCCCCACTGGCGGTGCAAATCAACGATACGCTGCTCCTCCATCAGGCGGTCGCGCTCCAACTAGTCCTCGTACTCCGCAGTGCCATCTAAAGACCGATAGAATGCCTCCTCCCTCCGTCTTCCTTCCGGTGAATTACCGAACACTAGCTCTGGCGGTTGATACGTCCCCAACGTATCTATAATTTTTGATAGTTCCATGCTATTATATTATCTATCTTGGATGTTTTATATGCTATTTTATTTGAATTTTTGGACTAACCTATTAACCCAAAGCCCAGTGTCAGTTTCTGTTTTTTTTTCTTGTTTTGAGTTTCACAGAAAAGGAATATCAAACGGAGTCAAAACGGAACGAAACTTTTTGGAGATTTATCTTGGACCAAAAGACACCAGATGGACTTGGAGTACACGCCAAGGGATCTGCGAGGAGACCACAAGGGTGGAGGGAGCGCCTAGGGGGGTAGGGCGCACCCCCTAACTTGTGGGCCCCTCGTGCCTCCCCTGGCCTACTTCTTCTGCCTATAAATTCACATATATTATAGAACCATAAGAACATCCATCGAAACCACTTTTCCACCGCCGTAACCTTCTATTACCACAAGATCCCATCTGGAGGCCATTTCTGGTACTCAACTGGAGGGGGAATCTACCACGGAGCGCATCTACATCAACCATATTGCCCTTCCACTGAAGTGTGAGTAGTTTACCACAGACCTACGGGTCCATGGCTAGTAGCTAGATGGCTTCTTCTCTCTCTTTGATCTCAATACCATGTTCTCCTCGTTGTTCTTGGAGATCTATCCGATGTCATATTCTTTTGCGGTGTGTTTGCCATGATCCGATGAATTGCGGGTTTATGATCAGATTATCTATGAACATTTTTTGCGTCTTTTCTGAATTATTATATGCATGATCTATTATCTTAGTAACTCTCTTCGAATTATCGGTTTTGTTTGGCCAACTAGATTGATATTTCTTGCAATGGGAGAAGTGTTTTGCTTTGGGTTCAATCTTGCGGTGCTCAATCCGAGTGACAGAAAGGGACATGACACATATTGTATCGTTGCCATCGAGGATAAAAAGATCAGGTTTTCATCATATTGCTTGAGTTAATTCCTCTACATCATGTCATCTTGCTTAAGGCGTTATTCTGTTCTTATGAACTTAATACTCTAGATGCAGGCAGGAGTCAGTCGATGTGCTGAGTAATAGTAGTAGATGTAGGCAGGAGTCGGTCTACTTGCTTCGGACGTGATGCCTATATTCATGATCATTGCCTTAGATGTCGTCATAATTATTCGCTTTTCTATCAATTGCTTGGCAGTAATTTGTTCACCCACCATAATATTTGCTATCATGAGAGAAGCCTCTAGTGAAACCTATGGCCCCCGGGTCTATTTTACATCTTCTAAGTTTCCGATCTACTATTTGCAATCTTTTACTTTTCAATCTATAAACCAAAAAACCCCAAAAAAATACTTTACCATTATCTATCCCTATCAGATCTCACTTTTGCAAATAACCTAGAAGGGATTGACAACCCCTTTATAGCGTTGGGTGCAAGTTGTTTGATTGTTTGTGCAGGTATTTGGCAATTTGTGCGTAATCTCCTACTGGATTGATGCCTTGGTTCTCAAAACTTAGGGAAATAATTACTCTACTTTGCTGCATCACCCTTTCCTCTTCAAGGGAAAAACCAACCTCAAGCTCAAGAGGTAGTAGGAAGGATTTCTGGCGCCGTTGCCGGGGAGATCTTTGCCAAGTAAAGACCTACCAAGTACCCTTCATTAAACTCTCATCTTTTGCATTTACATTATTTTCCATTCACCTCTTGTTTTCCTCTCACCCACTTCTAAAACAATTTTCGAAAATATTTGCCTTTTCTTCGCCCTTTTTCTCGTTCAATCTTATGTTTGCTTGTGTTGCCATGTGCCTTCTATTTGCTTGCATCTTCGCTTGCTAAAAATATATTTATAGATCCTCATCCACTTGCTAATCTTCTTAAAGGATCCAATTATGATGAACCAATTTCTAGTGAATTAAGTGCACTAGGTTATCTTTATGAGGTTTTGCTTGAAATTCGTGAATCTGAAATTTGTGATGAAGTGTTGAAAGAAGAAAATTATAAAGTGATTCACGATAGTTACTTGAATGAAAAGCATGATTGAAATTATGTTATTATAAATTGTATTAATGTCAATTGTGTCAATGATATGCAATGATCATGATTGGGTTGATTCTTTTTATGATCTTGAAAATTTATTAAAACCCCATGATGAGATTGATAATAATGTTTGAAATAATATTGAAAGTGGGTTTGGAAGAGTGTCAACTTTATATTCCACATATTTGGAGAATGTTCAATCTTATGGAATTTTTGATGAAAGTGGGTTTGGAGAGGTCAGGACTTTAGTTAATGTTAATCCCACTATTTTGGAAGAGTGTCAACTTCGCATGCATGTGGATCGTGTTGAGAATATGTTATGTGGTAGCTATATTGTTGAATTTTCTTATGATCCTACATGCAATTATTATGAGAGATGAAAATATGGTTGTAGAAATTTTCGTGTTACTAAATTACCTCTCGTTAGGTTGAGATTGCTATTGTTTCTTTCTTCTTCCTTGCATATGCTAGATCTTGCTTGTCTTGCTAATTTGTTTTCCTATAAAATGCCTATGCATAGGAAGTATGTTAGACTTAGAAGTGATTTTCACATGCTATATGATTCTCCTTTTGTGCTTCAAGTCTTGTCTTTCATGCGAGGATCATTGAAATGTCAATGCCTAGCTAAGGGCGTTAAACAATATCACTTGTTGGGAGGCACCCGATTTTTTTTGCTTTTTACTTTTTGGTTTTGTTTTTCAAGTTTTACACATTATTACTTCTATAGTAATTGTGTTTTGGTGTTTTAATTTGTGTTTGACCCAAGTAAGACCTTTGTGATGGCTAACGGTGATCGTTGATTTGATTTTGCTGAAAAATAGAAACTTTTGTGCCCAGTGCAGAAAATTCAATAAATCACTGGAATGTCGTAACCTTCTTAAAGTTTTACACAAAATTGATAGACAAATTCCCCACGTCTTCCATTTTTTCAGAATTTGTAGAGTTACAGAAGTATGCGAAGTTTTCAGATTGCTACAGACTGTTCTGTTTTTGACAGATTCTGTTTTTATGTGTTGTTTGCTTATTTTGATGCATCTATGGCTAGTATGGGGGGGGTATGAACCATGCATAAGTTGGAATACAATATATATTACACCAATATGAAATTAGAATAAGATCACGAAAGTACCTTGAGTGATTATTTGCTTTGTTTTACTAACGGAGCTCACGAGATTTTCTGTTGAGTTTTGTGTTGTGAAGTTTTTAAGTTTTGGGTAAGGATTTGATGGACTATGGAATAAGGAGTAGAAAAAGCCTAAGCTTGGGGATGCCCAAGGCACCCCAACATAAAATTCAAGGATGGCCAACAGCCTAAGCTTGGGGATGCCCCGAGATGGCATCCCCTCTTTCATCTTCATCCATTGGTAACTTTACTTGAGGCTATATTTTTGTTCACTACATGATATGTGTTTTGCTTGGAGCGTCGTGTATGATATGAGTCTTTGCTTTTTAGTTTCCCACAATCATCTGTCGGGGGAAACTGTCCACCACGAGCACCTATGGGACCGGAGCCCCTTGTTCGTGCGGTAAGGGAGCGGAGGGAGCACAAAGAGCAGATCGTGGTGAGCACGCGGGCAGTTTACCCAGGTTCGGGCCGCGATGGACGCGTAAAGCCCTACTCCTGCTTGATTGTATTGAGTGTTGGAGCTCGGGAGCTTGAAGAACTAGCTATACCGAGCGAATGAGTGATCTAGGTTCCGAACCCCCTCTACGTTGTGCATGGGCCTCCTTTTATAGCTCAAGGGGTCACCGACAGGTGTCAACGTAGGAGAAAGGGTAAAAATGTAATAGCGGTGGTAGTTGTAACAGTGCGGGAATAGTGGAGCAACAGTGCATGAACAGTGGTTGCTACCTACTTTGACAGTGGGGGACAAGAGCATTTAATGCCCGTCGCCGTCAACCCCAAAAGCGCCCGCCCTTGCGTCTCCGTTTGCCACGGCGATGGCTTTACCACCGTGGAGTGCCACCGTGTCCCCCAGGCTGCACAGCCATCTGCCACGCGTCCCTGGAGTGGCCCCAGGGCGACGCGTGGTTCGATGAGCTGGAGCGCGGGCACACAGCGCAACTCTCCCCGGCAAGCACCTTGCCGGGGTCTTGACCTTGCCGGGTCCGGAAGCTTGTCGCTCCCCGGGCCCTGCCGGGGCGCATGTTGCGCCGAGGCATGTCTTCTGTAATGTAATCTTCTGGCCTTCCTGGCAAGCTCCTCTTGCCAGGGTCTTGTGCTAGTGAGGTAATCTTGAGCCTGGAACGGCCTTCCCGGCAAGCTCCACTTGCCGGGGTCTTGATCTTCTGTCTTGTATACTTTGTTTTTGAATGGTCTTATATGGAGCAGGATGGTCTCCGGCAAGCGCGTGGTAGGCCCTGCCGCGGGAAGCTGCTACTGTCCGTGCACAAGTTGGGGTACTGAGGTACCCCTACCTTAGTACACCGAGAGGAGCCCCCGGGCCTGGGCCACACACGGTGCCGAGCGCTGTTGGGCCAGGCCCAAAACAGTGCATGGGCACGCGCGGCCCACGGCACGCCAAATCCACTTCCGCATCCGCCGCGTCCCTCCGTAACGGCACGCATTGATTGCGGCGTCGTGGGATGGGACGTGGCCACGTTCTTTTAATGGAAAGAGCGAAACGTCCCCCACTTCCCCATAAAAGCAGAGGAAGCAGGAGCGGTTCCCCTCCTACGCCTTCATTGCTTCTTCTTCCATCTCCAGAGATTCCCCTTTGCGCTCCGCCTCCACACCTCCTCCGCCGTCTTCCGCATCTGCGGCGCCGCCGGACTCTTCGTCCCCCTTCCCTCGCCGCCTCCGCCATGGCCCCGAAGACCGAGAAGGCGAAGGCGGAGAAGACCAAGAAGGAGAAATCCGAGCAGGCGGCAAGGCTTACTCTGCTGCGGAAGCGGAACGTTGTCTTCTCGCCAAGGCTCAGCGCGCGGGAGCTCTGGAACAAGTATTACTTGTTCTGGGCCAAGGAGACCAAGGCGCATCCTCGGACCAGAGCCTATCCCGCCGCCGCCAAGGACAATTATCCCGGCGGGTACTTCTTCTTCGCAGCTTTCTTTCATTGCGGCCTTTGTCCCCCTTTTTCCGACTTTTTCTGCGATATCATGCACACCTACGGCCTCCACCTTCTTGACTTCACCCCCAACGCCATCCTCACGATGGCGGTTTTCGCACATCTGTGCAAAAACTATATTGGGATCTATCCGAACGTAGCGCTGTTTAGGCACTTCTTCACCCCTAGAGTAGAAGCCGGCGCTCCCCTCTCCGGGGGGATTTCTTGGGTCTTCCGCTTGAACAAGAAGGAGTCCTACTTGCCGGGGGAACTCCGCGGCAAGTGGGAGGAGTGGCGTGCGGACTGGTGCTGGATAGTCGAGGACGAGCCGCAACCTTTCACTGCGCCGCGCACAACAGCCATCGTGCGCGGCAGGGATTGGAGTGAGCTGGACTCGGACGACATCAAGCTCAACGTCGCCCTCATCAGGATTCTTCGTCTCCGGGTAGCAAAGTTGTCCGTCGGAGAGGTAGGAGCAGATTTCCTCCACCGCCGCATTGCCCCTCTACAGGATAGGAAGAGGCCGACAGGGGAGTACGGCAACGCGGCGGACGTAATGAGATTGCGCCCGGGGCTAAACTTCAACTTCACGGCGCTAGAGCTGAAGGGGATGGTCCGGGAACTCTTTAAGCACGACCCGGCCCACCCAGAGTGGTTCAGAGCTCCCCGGGGAGTGGTGCCCCTCTGCAACAGCACGGCCCGGGATCCTCTTCGCGCCATGATGCCCGCATGCGACTCGCATGGCGTGGACCGCACATGGATACCGCCCAAGTCAGCAGACATCATGAGCTTCTTCGACAACCTGGTGGAGGTGCCGAAGAACAAAGATGAGATCAAGGGGCTCACCCGGGACACCACCGACCAGGAGATTGCTTATATAGCTTCTCGGGTTGAAGAGGCCGCTGCAGCCGCAGCGGCAGGAGAGTTTGGCTTTACACCCGATGAGGCAGAGGCTGCGGATGCGTCCTGCCAAGCAGAGGAGGCGGAGATCCGCAGACTACTGCAGCTTCCTCCCGACGAGCTTGCCGGGGTCCCTTCTTTGAGGCACTCCGGAATCCCCGGAATCGTGACCGAGGCCGCGGCGAGAGGCGGCGCTGCCGGAGGGAACAGAGGCGCCGCAGGGAGCGGAGGCGCCGGAGGGGGCGGAGGCGCCGGAGGGAGAGCGGCCGCAGGGCAGGGCGCTGGGCCCAGCAAGCCTGCCGAGGAGGAGGAGGAGGAGGAGGACGTCGAGGCCGACGAGGACTCCGACGGGTCTCTGGGGCTCTATGCCGACGACGTCTCCTCGTCATCGGAGACCTCCCCGCCTCGGGCAAGTCCCAAGCGGTCTCCGCTGAAACGTCTCCGCAAGGCGACGACGGGGACGAGGGCGCAGGTGAAGGAAATATGCCCTAGAGGCAATAATAAAGATGTTATTTGTATTTCCTTATATCATGATAAATGTCTTTGATTCATGCTAGAATTGTATTAACCGGAAACTTAGTACATGTGTGGATACATAGACAAAAAAGTATGTCCCTAGTATGCCTCTACTAGACTAGCTCATTGATCAAAGATGGTTATGTTTCCTAGCCATAGACATGAGTTGTCATTTGATCAACAGGATCACATCATTAGGAGAATGATGTGATGGAAAAGACCCATCCGTTAGCATAGCACTATGATCGTTTAGTTTAACTGCTATTGCTTTCTTCATGACTTATACATGTTCCTATGACTATGAGATTATGCAACTCCCGAATACCGTAGGAACACCTTGTGTGCTATCAAACGTCACAACGTAACTGGGTGATCATAAAGATGCTCTACAGGTGTCTCCGAAAGTATTCGTGGTGTTGGCATAGATCAAGATTAGGATTTGTCACTCCGAGTGTCGGAGAGGTATCTCTGGGCCCTCTCGGTAACACACATCACAATAAGCCTTGCAAGCAAAAGACTAATGAGTTAGTCACGAGATGATGTGTTACGGAACGAGTAAAGAGACTTGCCGGTAAACGAGATTGAACTAGGTATAAAGATACCGACGATCGAATCTCGGGCAAGTAACATACCGTTTGACAAAAGGAACAACGTATGTTGTTATGAGGTTCTGACCGATAAAAGATCTTCGTAGAATATGTAGGAGCCAATATGAACATCCAGGTTCCGCTATTGGTTATTGACCAGAGATGAGTCTCGGTCATGTCTACATAGTTCTCGAACCCGTAGGGTCCGCACGCTTAACGTTTGATGACGATCGGTATTATGAGTTTTTGAGTATTGATGTACCGAAGGTAGTTCGGAGTCCCGGATGAGATCACGGACATGACGAGGAGTCTCGGAATGTCCGAGACATAAAGATTGATATATTGGACGGCTATATTCGGACACCGGAAGTATACCGAAAAAGTTTCGGATTTATCGGGAATGCCGGAGGGGGTTACCGGAACCCCCTACGAGAGGGGATGGTCCATAGTGGGCCTAAAGGGTAAGAGAGAGGCAGCCCATAGGGCTGGCCGGCGCCCCCACCTAGGAATCCTAGTTGGACTAGGATTGGGGGGGGGCGCCACCTCTCCTAATCCTTTCCCCCTTCTTCCTTTCGGTGAATCCTACTAGGAATAGGATTGCAATCCTATTCCTAGTAGGAGTCCCCTCCCTAGCCGCACCATAGAGGTTGGCCGTCCCCTCCTCCCTTGCTCCTTTATATACGGGGGCAGGGGGGCACCCAAAGACACACAAGTTGAATTGTTTTAGCCGTGTGCGGTGCCCCCCTCCACAGAATCACACCTCGGTCGTACCGTCGCGGAGCTTAGGCGAAGCCCTGCGCCGGTGAACACATCATATCCGTCACCACGCCGTCGTGCTGACGAAACTCTCCCGTGAAGCTCAACTGGATCAAGAGCTCGTGGGACGTCATCAAGCTGAACGTGTGCTGAACGCGGAGGTGCCGTACGTTCGGTGCTTGATCGGTTGGATCGCGAAGAAGTTCGACAACATCAATCGCGTCACTTGACGCTTCCGCTCCCGGTCTACGAGGGTACGTAGACACACTCTCCCCTCTCGTTGCTATGCATCTGGTAGATAGATCTTGCGTGATCGTAGGAAAAATTTAAAATACTACGTTACCCAACAGTGGCATCATGAGCCAGGTCTATGCGTAGATGATATGCACGAGTAGAACACAATGAGATTGTGGACGATACTAGTCATACTGCTTACCAGCATGTCATACTTTGCTTCGGCGGTATTGTGAGATGAAGCGGCCCGGACCGACATTACGCGTACGCTTACGCGAGACTGGTTTCACCGTTACGAGCACTCGTTGCTTAAAGGTGACTGGCGGGTGTCTGTCTCTCTCACTTTAGCTGAATCAAGTGTGGCTACGCCCGGTCCTTGTGAAGGTTAAAACAGCACATACTTGACGAAACATCGTTGTGGTTTTGTATGCGTAGGTAAGAACGGTTCTTGCTAAGCCCGTAGCAGCCACGTAAAACTTGCAACAAACAAAGTAGAGGACGTCTAACTTGTTTTTGCAGGGCATGTTGTGATGTGATATGGTCAAGACATGATGAGTTATACGGTTTTGTATGAGATGATCATGTTTTGTAAAGTTATCGGCAACTGGCAGGAGCCATATGGTTGTCGCTTTATTATATGAAATGCAATCGCCATGTAATTGCTTTACTTTATCACTAAACGGTAGCGATAGTCGTGGAAGCAATAGTTGGCGAGACGACAACGATACTACGATGAAGATCAAGGTGTCAAGCCGGTGACGAAGGTGATCATGACGGTGCTTTGGAGATGGAGATCAAAAGCACAAGATGATGATGGCCATATCATGTCACATATTTTGATTGCATGTGATGTTTATGTTATTATGCTTCTTATTTTGCTTAGAACGACGGTAGCATTATAAGATGATCCCTTACTAAATTTCAAGGTATAAGTGTTCTCCCTGAGTATGCACCGTTGCGAAAGTTCGTCGTGCCGAGACACCACGTGATGATCGGGTGTGATAAGCTCTACGTTCAAATACAACGGGTGTAAGCCAGTTTTGCACACGCAGAATACTCGGGTTAAACTTGACGAGCCTAGCATATACAGATATGGCCTCGGAACACTGGAGACCGAAAGGTCGAGCGTGAATCATATAGTAGATATGATCAACATAAGATGTTCACCATTGAAAACTACTCCATCTCACGTGATGATCGGACATGGTTTAGTTGATTTGGATCACGTGATCATTTAGATGACCAGAGGGATGCCTATCTAAGTGGGAGTTCTTTAAATTAATATGATTAAATTGAACTTTAATTTATCATGAACTTAGTCCTGATAGTTTTGCATATCTATGTCATTGTAGATCAATGGCCCGTGCTACCGTTCCTTTGAATTTTAATGCATTCCTAGAGAAAGCTAAGTTGAAAGATGATGGTAGCAATTACACGGACTGGGTCCGTAACCTGAGGATTATCCTCATTGCTGCACAGAAGAATTATGTCCTTGAAGCACCGCTAGGTGACAAGCCCCCTTCCGCTGATGCAGACGCTTTGAACGTCTGGCAGTCACGGTCTGATGACTACACGATAGTTCAGTGTGCCATGCTTTACGGCTTAGAACCGGGACTTCAACGACGTTTTGAACGTCATGGAGCATATGAAATGTTCCAGGAGTTGAAGTTAATATTTCAAGCAAATGCCCGAATTGAGAAATATGAGATTTCCAATAAGTTCTATAGCTGCAAAATGGAGGAGAATAGTTCTATCAGTGAACACTTGCTCAGAATGTCTGGGTACTACAATCATATGACTCAACTTGGTTGCAATGTTGACGAGGATAGTGTTATTGATAGAGTTCTTCAATCACTGCCACCAAGCTATAAAGGCTTCGTGATGAACTATAACATGCAAGGGATGCAAAAGACAATTCCCGAGCTCTTCGCTATGCTCAAAGCTGTGGAGGTAGAAATCAAAAAGGAGCATCAAGTGTTGATGGTTAACAAGACCACTAGTTTCAAGAAAAAGGGCAAGGGAAAGAAAGGGAACTTCAAAAAGAATAGCAAGTCAGTTGCTACTTCCACGAAGAAACCCAAATCTGGAGCCAAGCCTGAAACTGAGTGCTTCTACTGCAAGGGGACTGGACACTGGAAGCGGAACTGCCCCAAGTATTTGGCGGATAAGAAGGATGGCAAGATGAACAAAGGTATATATGATATACATGTTATTGATGTGTACCTTACTAATGCTCGTAGTAGTACCTGGGTATTTGATACCGGTTCGGTTGCTAATATTTGTAACTCGAAACAGGGACTACGGATTAAACGAAGATTAGCTAAGGATGAGGTGACGATGCGCGTGGGAAACGGTTCCAAAGTCGATGTGATCGCCGTCGGCACGCTACCTCTACATCTACCTTCGGGATTAGTTTTAGACCTAAATAATTGTTATTTGGTGCCAGCGTTGAGCATGAACATTATATCTGGATCTTGTTTATTGCGAGACGGTTATTCATTTAAATCAGAGAATAATGGTTGTTCCATTTTGATGAATAATATCTTTTATGGTCATGCACCCTTAAAGAGTGGTCTATTCTTATTGGATCTCGATTGTAGTGATACACATATTCATAATATTGAAACCGAAAGATGCAAGGTTAATAATGATAGTGCAACTTATTTGTGGCACTGCCGTTTAGGTCATATTGGTGTAAAACGCATGAAGAAACTCCATAAAGATGGACTTTTGGAATCACTTGATTATGAATCACTTGGTGCTTGCGAACCATGCCTCATGGGCAAGATGACTAAAACTCCGTTCTCCGGAACTATGGAGCGAGCAACAGATTTGTTGGAAATCATACATACTGATGTATGTGGACCAATGAGTGTTGATGCTCGCGGCGGGTATCGTTATTTTCTGACCTTCACTGATGATTTGAGCAGATATGGGTATATCTATTTAATGAAACACAAGTCTGAAACATTTGAAAAGTTCAAAGAATTTCAGAGTGAAGTAGAGAATCATCGTAACAAGAAAATAAAGTTCCTACGATCTGATCGTAGAGGAGAATATTTGAGTTACGAGTTTGGTCTTCATTTGAAACAATGTGGAATAGTTTCACAACTCACGCCACCTGGAACACCACAACGTAATGGTGTGTCCGAACGTCGTAACCTTACTTTATTAGATATGGTGCGATCTATGATGTCTCTTACCGATTTACCACTATCGTTTTGGGGTTATGCTTTAGAGACAGCTGCATTCACGTTAAATAGGGCACCATCTAAATCCGTTGATACGACGCCTTATGAACTATGGTTTGGCAAGAAACCAAAGTTGTCGTTTCTTAAAATTTGGGGCTGCGATGCTTATGTGAAAACACTTCAACCTGATAAGCTCGATCCCAAGTCGGAAAAATGTGTCTTCATAGGATACCCAAAAGAGACTGTTGGGTACACCTTCTATCACAGATCCGAAGGCAAAATATTCGTTGCTAAGAACGGATCCTTTCTAGAAAAAGAGTTTCTCTCGAAAGAAGTGAGTGGGAGGAAAGTAGAACTTGATGAGGTAATTGTACCTTCTCCCATATTGGAAAGTAGTACATCATAGGAAATTGTTCCAGTGATTCCTACACCAATTAGTGAGGAAGTTGATGATAATGATCATGAAACTTCGGATCAAGTTTCTGCTGAACGTCGTAGATCAACCAGAGTACGTTCCGCACCAGAGTGGTACGGCAACCCAGTTCTGGAAATCATGTTACTAGACCATGATGAACCTACGAACTATGAGGAAGCGATGATGAGCCCAGATTCCGCAAAATGGCTTGAAGCCATGAAATATGAGATGGGATCCATGTATGAGAACAAAGTGTGGACTTTGGTTGACTTGCCCGATGATCGGCAGGCCATCGAAAATAAATGGATCTTCAAGAGGAAGACCGACGCAGACGGTAATATTACTGTTTACAAAGCTCGACTTGTTGCGAAAGGTTTTCGACAAGTTCAAGGAGTTGACTACGATGAGACTTTCTCACCTGTAGCGATGCTTAAGTCTGTCCGAATCATGTTAGCAATTGCCGCATTTTATGATTATGAAATCTGGCAAATGGATGTCAAAACTGCATTCCTAAATGGATATCTCAAAGAAGAGTTGTATATGATGCAACCAGAAGGTTTTGTCGATCCAAAAGGTGCTAACAAAGTATGCAAACTCCAGCGATCCATCTATGGACTGGTGCAAGCATCTCGGAGTTGGAATATACGCTTTGATGAGGTGATCAAAGCATATGGTTTTATACAGACTTTTGGAGAAGCCTGTATTTACAAGAAAGTGAGTGGGAGCTCTGTAGCATTTCTAATATTATATGTAGATGACATATTTTTAATTGGAAATGACATAGAATTTCTGAATAGCATAAAAGGATACTTGAATAAAAGTTTTTCAATGAAAGACCTCGGAGAAGCTGCTTACATATTAGGCATCAAGATCTATAGAGATAGATCAAGACGCTTAATTGGACTTTCACAAAGCACATACCTTGATAAGATTTTGAAAAGGTTCAAAATGGATCAGTCAAAGAAAGGATTCTTGCCTGTTTTACAAGGTATGAAGTTGAGTAAGACTCAATGCCCGACCACTGCAGAAGATAGAGAGAAAATGAAAGTCATTCCCTATGCCTCAGCCATAGGATCTATCATGTATGCAATGCTGTGTACCAGACCTGATGTGTGCCTTGCTATAAGTCTAGCAGGGAGGTACCAAAGTAATCCAGGAGTGGATCACTGGACAGCGGTCAAAAACATCCTAAAGTATCTGAAAAGAACAAAGGATATGTTTCTCGTATATGGAGGTGACAAAGAGCTCCTCGTAAACGGTTACGTCGATTCTAGCTTTGACACTGATCCGGATGACTCAAAGTCACAAACCGGATATGTATTTTTATTGAACGGTGGAGCTGTCAGCTGGTGCAGTTCCAAGCAGAGCGTCGTGGCGGGATCTACGTGTGAAGCGGAATACATAGCTGCTTCGGAAGCAGCAAATGAAGGAGTCTGGATGAAGGAGTTCATATCCGATCTAGGTGTAGTACCTAGTGCATCGGGTCCAATGAAAATCTTTTGTGACAACACTGGAGCCATAGCCTTGGCGAAGGAATCCAGGTTTCACAAGAGAACAAAGCACATCAAAAGACGCTTCAATTCCATCCGCGATCTAGTCAAGGAGGGAGACATAGAGATTTGCAAAATACATACGGATCTGAATGTTGCAGACCCGTTGACTAAGCCTCTTCCACGGGCAAAACATGATCAGCACCAAGACTCCATGGGTGTGAGGATCATCACTTTGTAATCTAGATTATTGACTCTAGTTCAAGTGGGAGACTGAAGGAAATATGCCCTAGAGGCAATAATAAAGATGTTATTTGTATTTCCTTATATCATGATAAATGTCTTTGATTCATGCTAGAATTGTATTAACCGGAAACTTAGTACATGTGTGGATACATAGACAAAACAGTATGTCCCAAGTATGCCTCTACTAGACTAGCTCATTGATCAAAGATGGTTATGTTTCCTAGCCATAGACATGAGTTGTCATTTGATCAACGGGATCACATCATTAGGAGAATGATGTGATGGACAAGACCCATCCGTTAGCATAGCACTATGATCGTTTAGTTTAACTGCTATTGCTTTCTTCATGACTTATACATGTTCCTATGACTATGAGATTATGCAACTCCCGAATACCGTAGGAACACCTTGTGTGCTATCAAACGTCACAACGTAACTGGGTGATCATAAAGATGCTCTACAGGTGTCTCCGAAAGTATTCGTGGTGTTGGCATAGATCAAGATTAGGATTTGTCACTCCGAGTGTCGGAGAGGTATCTCTGGGCCCTCTCGGTAACACACATCACAGTAAGCCTTGCAAGCAAAAGACTAATGAGTTAGTCACGAGATGATGTGTTACGGAACGAGTAAAGAGACTTGCCGATAAACGAGATTGAACTAGGTATAAAGATACCGACGATCGAATCTCGGGCAAGTAACATACCGTTTGACAAAAGGAACAACGTATGTTGTTATGCGGTTCTGACCGATAAAAGATCTTCGTAGAATATGTAGGAGCCAATATGAACATCCAGGTTCCGCTATTGGTTATTGACCAGAGATGAGTCTCGGTCATGTCTACATAGTTCTCGAACCCGTAGGGTCCGCACGCTTAACGTTTGATGACGATCGGTATTATGAGTTTTTGAGTATTGATGTACCGAAGGTAGTTCGGAGTCCCGGATGAGATCACGGACATGACGAGGAGTCTCGGAATGTCCGAGACATAAAGATTGATATATTGGACGGCTATATTCGGACACCGGAAGTATACCGAAAAAGTTTCGGATTTATCGGGAATGCCGGAGGGGGTTACCGGAACCCCCTACGAGAGAGGATGGTCCATAGTGGGCCTAAAGGGTAAGAGAGAGGCAGACCATAGGGCTGGCCGGCGCCCCCACCTAGGAATCCTAGTTGGACTAGGATTGGGGGGGGGGGGCGCCACCTCTCCTAATCCTTTCCCCCTTCTTCCTTTCGGTGAATCCTACTAGGAATAGGATTGCAATCCTATTCCTAGTAGGAGTCCCCTCCCTAGCCGCACCATAGAGGTTGGCCGGCCCCTCCTCCCTTGCTCCTTTATATACGGGGGCAGGGGGGCACCCAAAGACACACAAGTTGAATTGTTTTAGCCGTGTGCGGTGCCCCCCTCCACAGAATCACACCTCGGTCGTACCGTCGCGGAGCTTAGGCGAAGCCCTGCGCCGGTGAACACATCATATCCGTCACCACGCCGTCGTGCTGACGAAACTCTCCCGTGAAGCTCAACTGGATCAAGAGCTCGTGGGACGTCATCAAGCTGAACGTGTGCTGAACGCGGAGGTGCCGTACGTTCGGTGCTTGATCGGTTGGATCGCGAAGAAGTTCGACAACATCAACCGCGTCACTTGACGCTTCCGCTCCCGGTCTACGAGGGTACGTAGACACACTCTCCCCTCTCGTTGCTATGCATCTGGTAGATAGATCTTCCGTGATCGTAGGAAAAATTTAAAATACTACGTTACCCAACAGCAGGCGCCCCGACAACAACCAACTCGCCGGGCGGCGCGAGCTACCCGGGGGAGTCAAGCTGCGACGGGGGCGCCCGGCGCACCAACCACGGCTGGGGCGACCCGCACACAGGCCACGGCGGGGGCGACCCGCACACAGGCTACGGCGGAGGCGCCCCGCACGTCAGCGCCAAGCGGAGGAGGGTCCTCGCAGAGCGGAGCAGCTGCTCCGCCTGCTCCCCGGGCCTCGGCGTCCACAGGGGCCGGGTCCTCGCAGCCCCCAGCCCCGGGGACCGCCAAGCGCCCGAGGGAGTCTTCGCCTCCTGCTCCTCACGCGGACGCGCCTCAGGTGGCGTTCGACTTCTCCGCCCTGAGCGACGACGACGACGAGGAGGAACAGGAGTAAGAACTCGAGGCTTTGTATCTTCTTTAACTTTGTCTTGATTCTTGTTGATTCTGATCTTGCTTCTTGCTTCTATTTCAGGACCTTGGCCCAGCGAGCGGCGAAGAAGGCCAAGGTTCCCGTCGTCGAGGTCGCGGATGACTCGCCCGTCGCGGCGACTGGGGACGCGCCGGAGACGAGCCTGCCGGACCCGAGCGCTGCTCCGAGGAGCAGCCCCCAGCGCGGCCCCCAGCGTAAGTTTGGTTTCAATCTTTCCGCTCGTCGGGCGCGCTTGAGGAACTTGCTTATATTGACACCTTGCTGTTCTTGTTGTGCTTTGATTGTCTTGTGCAGAGGTGGAGCCGCAGCCACAGGAGCATTTGGAGACCGCTCCCGAAGAGCCGCAGGCCCAGCCGTCCCCGCCAAGGACGAACTCTCCGGCAAGGGAGAGTGCCCCGCCAAGGGCGGGTACTCCGCCAAGGGCGAGTACCCCGCCAAGGGCGAGCAGCCCGGCGAGGGCGGCCACCCCGCCAAGGCAGAGCTCCCCGGCGAGGGAGCCCGCCGTCGACGAAGTCCGCCAAGGTATGCTTTGCAACTCCGTCTTCTTGAACTCGTCTTTTTTGGATATTTGCTTGAACCTCTTCTTCTTTTTCTTCTTCTTCTAGATCTTCCTCCCCCAGAACAGATGGAGACGGAAACCATCGTCGTGGAGGAGGGCGCGCAGGGCGACGGCGGCAACGCCCCTGTCGCTGAGGACACGGCGGGAGCCGCCGAGCCGGCTGCGGAGGAGACTGCTCCGGCCGCAAACGCAGCGGCCGGGGAGGGGGACGGCGGCCATACTGCCGGCCCGGAGGCGGCAGGAGCGTCGAGCGCTGCACCGGCCGCCGACCCCTCCACCGAAAAGGAGCCGTCTGCCTACTATCTTGAGGCCCCCAACGGCGTCTACATCCAGGTGCCGTGGGGATCTTCGTCGCGAGCCCCCGCGGAGGGAGAGGCTTTTGATGGAGAGGTTCTCGCCTCCGCGGGACTGAAGATCGTCGAGGCGCCCGGCGGAAGCGACGGGCCCGAGGAGGAGAAGCTGCTTCATCAGCTCCTGGTCCTTTACCGGGCCAGGCAGGCGAAGCTCGCGTCTCGGGAGGCCCTTGCCGCCAAGGCCGCCGCCGATATGGAGAAGCGCGCGGCGGAGCTCTGCGCCGCCAACCAGGCTGCCCTCCGCGACGTGGCGGAGGAGCGTGAGAGGCTCGCCGGGGAGTACCAGGAGTGGCTCCTAGAGAAGGCCGAGGCCGAGGAGCAGCAGCGACTCGCCGGGGAGGAGCTGTCCCGGCGAGAAGGAGAGCTCGCCCAACGGAAGGTCAACCTCGACTCTCACGAGGAAGACCTTTCCACCCGGGAGCAGGCCCTTGGCCGAGAGCTGAAGGAGGCGAAGGCCGCCGCGGCTGCCGCGGAGACTGCCAAGGAGGAGCTCGAGGCCAAGGTTGCGTAGTTGGAGGAGTCACTGAAGGCGAGCGTGGAGAGGGTCACCGCGCTCAACACAGAGCGCGAGAAGGACGCCCACACTAACTCCGAACTCCAGGTGCGCCTCTCCAAGCAGGGCGACGAGCTGAAGGCCGCCAAGGATTCAATTGAGGATCTGGAGCTGAAGGTTTCCACGTTGAAGGACTCGCTCGACGCCGTCCGGGACCGGGAAACCAAGCTGAAGGAAGAGCTCCGCAGGGAGCGAGGCTTGGTGGAGAGCGCCAACACTGCGGCTGAGAACTTCCGCCGGACCGTCGAGGTGTGGACCGATGACTTGGTGGCCTCTGCATCCAACATCGACACGGAGCTGCTGGCGCTGAAGGTTGAGCATCTCATCTACTCTCCGGATCCAAACCTCCCTCACAGCGCCAAGCTCAGCCTCTTCTTCAGAGGGATCGCGCCGGCCCTTGCAAATCTTCGGAAGAAGCTCCCCGCGCAACTGGCCGAGGAGTCGCGCCAGCTCTGCGCGGGAACCTTGGAGCGCGTTCTGACGAAGATTGTATACCGCAATCCTGGTATAAACCTCGCCAACGTTCTCCGCAGCTTGCCGGCCGACGCAGATATGGAGGCGCTGAAGGCGCAGGTCGCCCACATTATCGCCAAAGTGAACAAGATCTCCAGGATTGAAGGCGACCGCGTAGACTAGGCCTCCTTTTCCTTTATCTCTTTTGTTGCCGCATAGGGTGTTATGAACTCATTAATCATTGCGACAAGTTATCCCTTGTAAGATATTTATCTTATTTTGATCAATCAGTGTAATGTTATCTTCCTCGTCTTGGTCATTTACTTTGTATGTTTTTCACCCTACGCTTCCAGGGAGCTTGCCGGCAAGGGGTCTTTGCCGCGAGCGCTGAGTACTGGACTCTGAGAAGCCTGCTGGCCAAGGTCTTACCGGCAAGCAACCTTGCCGCAACTAGTCGCAACGCACTTAGCTTGTTGAGTGAACTCGAAAACGAAACAAGGGCGCGACACTTGCCGCAGCTCACTTAAGTCGTTGAGCGTACTCGAAAACAAGATAAGGGTGCGGCTAGTCACGGGTAGGTTCCTCCGCGCACAGGTTTTTCATACAAAGTGTGATTGTTCAAGGAAGACAACTAAAATTTAAAAATTTGAACTGGTCAAATTCTAATAACTTAGCTTTCATATATCGCTTGCTTCCCGGTAAGGCTTCTCTTTCTTGAACAGCACTTGGTTCATCTTCCATCTCCTTCCCCCCCGGCAAACTTGTGCGCGAGGAACATTCCTTCTGCTTAAGAGGCAAGGAAAAAGAAGAGGGAAACAAGTATATGGCCTTTCGGCGTGCTAATGCTTACCGGATACGTATGTTGCACAAGAGATGCCAAATAACGCATGCAAATAGCGAAGAAAAGCATGAAAAGGCAAATAGTGCAAAACACAAAAGCTTTACTGATGCACGGGGTCTGCGCCCGGCTTTGTACAAAGGGTTACATGCAACAGCGGCAAAGCTTGTACAAAAGGTGGTTGCCGGAGCGAATCACGGCAACCGCGCCTTATGGGTGAAACTTGCGAAGATGCTCTATGTTCCAGGAGTTGCTCACCGGTAAGCCTTCTTCGGTCTCAAGGCGGACAGCGCCGGGCCTTGTGACTCGTCTCACCCGATAAGGGCCTTCCCACTTCGGCGTCAACTTGTTGGAATTCTTGGCGGACTGAACACGCCGAAGAACAAGGTCGCCTTCCTCGAGACTCCTGGCCTTGACCTTGCGGCTATGGTAGCGACGCAAGGCCTGCTGGTACCGAGCAGCTCGTACAGCAGCCTGGAGACGTTCCTCCTCGAGGAGCAATGCATCATCTTGTCGCAGTTGCTCTTGCTCGAGCTCATCATAAGCGAGCACTCGAGGAGATCCGTATACGAGTTCCGTGGGGAGAACTGCCTCTGCCCCATAGACTAGGGCAAAGGGTGTCTGTCCGGTGGCTCGACTTGGTGTCGTTCTGATTGACCAAAGAGCCGCCGGTAGCTCCTCTATCCAGTTTCTTCCGCACTTGCGCAGCCTGTCAAAGGTCCTTGTCTTGAGTCCGCGCAGCACTTCAGCATTTGCCCTCTCCGCTTGACCGTTGCTCCTCGGGTGAGCAACAGAAGCGAAACAGACCTTGGCGCCAAGGTCTTGGACGTATTGCATGAAGGTGCGACTAGTAAACTGTGTACCGTTGTCGGTGATGATCCTGTTAGGGATTCCGAAACGGCAAACAATCGACCTGAAGAACCTGACCGCTGACTGTGCTGTCACCTTTCTCACTGGTTCCACTTTTGGTCACTTTGTGAACTTGTCGATTGCGACGTACAAGTACTCAAAGCCCCCGACTGCGCGAGGGAAAGGGCCGAGGATGTCGAGCCCCCAGACCGAGAAGGGCCAGGACAAAGGGATCGTCTGGAGAGCTTGAGCTGGCTGATGAATTTGTTTTGCATGGAACTGGCATGCTTCACACTTGGTTACTAGTGCAGTTGCATCTTGGAGGGCTTCTTGCCAAACGAACCCTTGCCGGAAAGCTTTCCCGGCAAGCGCCCTTGCGCCAATATGGTGGCCGCATATGCCTCCGTGTATTTCCGCCAACAGCTTCTGTCCATCTTCTCTAGAAATGCACTTCAACCTGACACCATTGAGTCTTCTTCTGTACAGCTCATTGTCCACGAACTGGTACATACTTGACTGCCTGGTTATCTTCTCTATTTCTTGAGGGTCGTCGGGAAGTTCTCCAGTTTGCAGAAAACGGACGATCTGCTGCGCCCATGCCGGAGCCCGAGGTTCAACGGCAAGGACTAAAGGCATGAGGGCCGCTGCGGGGACCCCAGCTTCTACGGCAAGATCCTCTGGTTCTGCCGGAGCTGACGGTCCCCCGGCAAGCTCGCCGGGGTGAGGCTTGTCGGGAACACTTGCTTCAACTGCACAGATCCTCGGATCTGCAGGAGCAGACTGTTCCTCAGCGTTCTGATCGTTGATCTTAGGGACCTTGGCGGCGGCCTCGGGGAGATCTGCCGGCAAGTAGTCGCCGGAGACCAACTTTCTCTTCTTGGTCTGCCCAATTGATGGTGTAACGGACGGCTGAGTTAGCTTGAGCAAGAAGGTCCCTGGTTCCACAGGTAACTTCATTGCCGCACACTTCGAAAGGCCATCTGCAATTTCATTCTGAGCTCTCGAGACGTGCTCCATTTGCAGACCTTCAAAGTGCTCTTCAAGCTTCCTCACTTCATCTACATAAGCTTCCATCAAAGGGCTCTGGTAACTCTTGTTAACTTGTCGGACCACCAACTGAGAATCTCCCCGCACAATCAGCTTTCTGATCCCAAGTTCGGCCGCAATCCTGAGGCCGGCAAGCAAGCCTTCATACTCAGCAGTGTTGTTTGTCGCTTGCTCCCTGGGAAAGTGCATCTGGATAACATACTTGAGGTGCTCTCCGGTGGGCGCGATGAGTACCACGCCGGCACCGGCGCCTTGCAGCGAGAAGGCGCCATCAAAGTACATCACCCATTCACTTGTCGCTTCTTGTATGGGTACACTTGTTTCTGTAATTTCTTCATCGGGCGTCGGGGTCCATTCAGCTATGAATTCTGCCAAAGCTCGGCTCTGTATGGTTGAAGTACTTTCAAACTTGAGTCCAAAGCTTGACAGCTCCAGTGCCCACTCAACGATCCTGCCTGTTGCTTCCGGGTTGTGCAATATCCTCTTCAGCGGAAAGCGAGTGACCACTGTTATCTCATGTGCCTGGAAGTAATGGCGCAGCTTTCTCGAGGCCATGAGGAGGCCGAAAAGCAACTTCTGCACCCCGGAGTATCTTGATCTAGCCCCCTGCAAGAGGGAACTCACAAAATACACCGGGCGTTGCACCATCTTCTTCCGCACTTCCTCTTGTTCCTGCGCAGAGTTGTCCTTGTCGGGGCCAGAGCTTGTCGGAGCAGCCCCCTGCTTGTCGCTGGATTCGCTTGCCGGTGGTGCAGACTCCTCGTCGGCCTCCCTCTCTGCTACCAACGCAGCACTAACCACCTGGTTGGTTGCCGCTAGGTATAGCAGCAACTTTTCCTGTGGTCTAGGTGCGACAAGTACTGGAGTGGAGGATAGGTACCGTTTCAAGTCCTGCAGCGCTGCCTCCGCTTCCGGAGTCCACTTCATGGGACCTGCCTTCTTCAAGATTTTGAAGAAAGGTAGGGCGCGTTCTACAGACTTCGAAATGAACCTACTGAGGGCAGCCACACAACCTGCAAGCCTTCTGACATCCTTGACGCGCTTCGGGGCTTCGATCTGCTCGATGGCTTTAATCTTGTCGGGGTTGGCTTCAATCCCCCTCTGTGACACAAAGAACCCGAGAAGCTTGCCGGAGGGGACTCCAAAAACGCACTTCTCGGGGTTCAACTTAAGCTGTATCTTGCGCAGGTTCTGAAATGTCTCTTCCAAATCTTGGACCAGGGTATCCTTGCTCTTACTCTTCACCACGATATCATCCATGTAAGCCTCTACATTTCTGTGAATCTGTGGCTCGAAAGCAGTGTGCACTACCCTTGCAAATGTTGATCCTGCATTCTTCAGTCCAAATGGCATGCGTATGAAGCAATAAGTGCCACATGGAGTGATAAATGCAGTCTTCTCTTCATCTTCCTTGGCCATGAAAATCTGATGGTAGCCTGAATATGCATCAAGGAAAGAGAGCAGCTCACATCCGGCAGTGGAGTCAACAATCTGATCGATGCGCGGCAAGGGAAATGGATCCTTGGGACATGCTTTATTCACATCGGTGAAGTCTATACACAGTCTCCACTTCCCATTGGCCTTGCGCACGACGACTGGGTTTGCTAACCACGTCGGATGGATCACACCTCTAACTAGGCCTGCTGCCTCTAGCTTCTTGATTTCTTCAGCAATGAATTCTTGGCGCTCCACGGCTTGCTTCCTCACCTTCTGCTTGACGGGCCGCGCATGAGGACAAACAGCAAGCTTGTGCTCAATTACCTTCCTGGGAACACCGGGGATGTCAGATGGTTGCCAGGCAAACACGTCGACATTCGCCCGCAGGAAGGCAACGAGCGCGCTTTCCTATTTGCTGTCAAGTGTGGCACTGATGGTGAAGGTACCACCAGTGCCGTCCTCCTTGGCGGACATCTTCTTGGTTGCCGGTGGGGCGGCCATCCCCTTCTTACACTTGCCGGTGGAGCTCGATGGAACGTCCTCAACGGCAGCGCAGCACTCCGAAGAGGTGCGGTTGCCGGAGTGGGCCCCAGAGCACTTGCCGGACTTGGTCTTCGTCTTCTTCCCCCCGGGAGCTTCAGCGGCAAGTGTATCCTTCTCTGCTGCGGCTGCTGCGTCCCGGTAGATCTTGTCGGCGCAGACAAGCGCATCTTTCTTGTCGCCATGGACAGTGATGACGCTTATCGGCCCCGGCATCTTGAGTACGTTGTAGGCGTAATGGGAAGCTGCCATGAATTTGGCGAGGGCGGGACGGCCGAGTATCCCATTATATGGTAATGGGATATCGGCGACGTCGAATGTGATGCGCTCAGTTCTGAAGTTGAGCTCCCCGCCAAAGGTCACCGGCAAGGTAATCTTCCCCTTGGGCTTGCTCCTCCCCGGGTTTATTCCTTGGAAGGACCCGGTCTCTTCGAGCTCGCCATCTGGGATTTGGAGTTTCTTGATCACAGCAGAGGAGATCAAGTTCAGCCCGGCCCCGCCGTCAACCAACATTTTGGTGACCTTGAGGTTGCGGATGGTGGGTGAGACCAGCATCGGCAAGCACCTGACCGCTGTGGTGCGGTCAGGGTGATCCTCAAGATCAAAAATGATGGGCGTGCTGGACCATTTGAGGAGCCTGCGCGACTCCACGGGCGGCTCTGCTGCATTCACTTCCCGCACCCACTGCTTGAGTTGGCGGTGGGAAGTATGCAGAGAGGCGCCACCGTCGATGCACAGGACCTCCGTGGCCTTCTGGAACTCCTGCTCGCTGTTATCTTCATCCTCCATGTCGTCGTCGTCGTCTTCTTCGTCCTTGTCGCGGCCCCGGGGAGGTCGGTCACCTTGCCGCTGCTTTGCCTTGCCGCGGCGTCCTCCCCGGCCATTGAATGGCCGCTTCTTGCTTGGTTCTCCTCCGCCACCTTGGGCCTTCTCCTTGTCGCGCCTCTCGTACTCAGCTTTCTGCTGCTCGACGAGGTACTCGACGCGTTTGCAGTTGGAGAGGTCGTGGCCCTTGGTGCGGTGGATCTTGCAGTATTGCTTGTCGGAGCCGTCCTGCTTGTCGGCTGCCGCTACAGGGGCAGGCTCCTTGCCGGAGCCGCCAGCCTGTGTTTGCTTGGCGGGAGCCTCCTTGCCGGACTTCTCGACGGCAAGCACCTCCTTCTTGTTCTTCCTTCTATTGTTTCGCCGCCGGCTCTTCTTTGCCGGGGCGGCGTCGTCGCTTTCGCTTCCCCCCGCGCCGGTATCCTCCCCGGGGAGTCTCCTCCCCTCTTCGGCGCGTGCGCACTTATCAGCTAGAGCATAGAGCTCGCTGACATCCCGTATCTTGGTCATGGCCATTTCTTCACGCATGCGGCGGTTACGCACGTTCTGGTGGAACGCGCTAATAACCGCGGCAGGGTGGACGTCGGGGATGTTGTGCTGCACACGACTGAAGCGTTGGATGTACTTGCGCAGGGGTTCTCCTTCCTTCTGGGCCAGAATGTGGAGATCGCTTTCCTGGCCGTGGGGTTTGTGGCCGCCCGTGAAGGCGCCAACAAACTGATGGCAAAGATCTGCCCAAGAAGAAATGGAGCCTTCCGGCAAGTGCATAAGCCACGAACGAACGTTCGGCTTAAGCACGAGCGGGAAGTAGTTCGCCAAAATCTTCTCGTCACGCCCCCCGGCAGCTTGCACCGCGATGGTGTAAATGCTGAGGAATTCCGAGGGGTGCGTCTTGCCGTCGTACTTCTCCGGTACGTCGGGCTTGAAGTTCTTCATGCTGGGCCACTGGACGCGCCGCAGCTCGCGGGTAAACGCGGGGCAACCTGCCGCGTACGGCAAGTCGCCTGGTTCACCGGGCGCGCGCGTGTCGACTGCGGCTCCAGCTCGCTGATCTGATTGTCGCCGAGCTTCTCGGTGGCGCTCGATCGTCGTTCGAGCGTCTTCTTGTCGCCGGTCGTCAAGGACCTGGCGCTGGTCCCGACGGGCCCGCGGATCCGACGACGCCGTGGAGCCGTCGTCGGCGTTGTTCCGGCGGGGCGGCGTCTTCTGCTTCCGCGGCGGGGAGTGCACGGTGGTTGCACCCCCGGCGGTCTTGTCGCCGTCGGCCTTCGTCTTTTCGACTTGCCGTGGCCGCGAGGTCGCCGGCTGCTGCGGCGTATCGTTGTTGGCGAAGGCGATCAGGCTCTGGATGGTTGCCCTCTAGTCTTCGGCCTTGTCTGCCGCTGGAGGGAAGTCGAGGAGCAGTTGCGCCCTTGCGAGTGCTTCTGCTGGAGTGGAGGGGAGTGGGGGCGAGCGGTGCGAGGAGCGGGATATGCTCGGACTCCTAACTGGGTTATAAGGAGCAGGGTCCCGCCCCGGCGACCGCGCCTTGCTCGTGCCAGGACGATGGCCCGGAGCGTCCCGCGAGCCTCCGGTTTGCCCTTGGCCTAGCAAGCGGATGCCACCTCCTATGGCATGGCGCTGCTGGGTTGTCGTTTGCTGAGATGGACGTGGCGCGTCCACGGAGACCGAGGCTCGGTCGTCCGTCTTGTCTTTGGATTTGGTGGCGCCGCGAGTTTCCTCGCCGGCGACCACCCTTCCGACGGCGTCTCCCCCGCCGACCGTTGGTTCCGATGGCGGCGGATGAGACGCAGACGGGCCTGCGACCTCCGAAGCTTTCTTCTTCGGGGCCATGTCGCTGTTGCTGATGAGGCTGCTGATGGAACTGGAGAGGTTGATGAAGAGTGCGCCCGCGTGAACGCCGGATCAGGTTCGCACAACCTCGACGCCCCCTACCTGGCGCGCCAAAGATGTCGGGGGAAACTGTCCACCACGAGCACCTATGGGACCGGAGCCCCTTGTTCGTGCGGTAAGGGAGCGGAGGGAGCACAAAGAGCAGATCGTGGTGAGCACGCGGGCAGTTTACCCAGGTTCGGGCCGCGATGGACGCGTAAAGCCCTACTCCTGCTTGATTGTATTGAGTGTTGGAGCTCGGGAGCTTGAAGAACTAGCTATACCGAGCGAATGAGTGATCTAGGTTCCAAACCCCCTCTACGTTGTGCATGGGCCTCCTTTTATAGCTCAAGGGGTCACCGACAGGTGTCAACGTAGGAGAAAGGGTAAAAATGTAATAGCGGTGGTAGTTGTAACAGTGCGGGAATAGTGGAGCAACAGTGCATGAACAGTGGTTGCTACCTACTTTGACAGTGGGGGACAAGAGCATTTAATGCCCGTCGCCGTCAACCCCAAAAGCGCCCGCCCTTGCGTCTCCGTTTGCCACGGCGATGGCTTTACCACCGTGGAGTGCCACCGTGTCCCCCAGGCTGCACAGCCATCCGCCACGCGTCCCTGGAGTGGCCCCAGGGCGACGCGTGGTTCGATGAGCTGGAGCGCGGGCACACAGCGCAACTCTCCCCGGCAAGCACCTTGCCGGGGTCTTGACCTTGCCGGGTCCGGAAGCTTGTCGCTCCCCGGGCCCTGCCGGGGCGCATGTTGCGCCGAGGCATGTCTTCTGTAATGTAATCTTCTGGCCTTCCTGGCAAGCTCCTCTTGCCAGGGTCTTGTGCTAGTGAGGTAATCTTGAGCCTGGAACGGCCTTCCCGGCAAGCTCCACTTGCCGGGGTCTTGATCTTCTGTCTTGTATACTTTGTTTTTGAATGGTCTTATATGGAGCAGGAAGGTCTCCGGCAAGCGCGTGGTAGGCCCTGCCGCGAGAAGCTGCTACTGTCCGTGCACAAGTTGGGGTACTGAGGTACCCCTACCTTAGTACACCGACATCATCCTTATTGTACACACCTTTTGAGAGGGACACGCTTCAATCGTGATTTGTTAGAATACTATATGTGCTTCACTTATATCTTTTGAGCTAGGCAATTTTGCTCTAGTGCTTCACTTATATATTTTTAGAGCATGGTGATGGTTTTATTTTATAGAAATTGTTGAACTCTCTTGCTTCACTTATATCATTTTGAGAGTTCTTAAGAACAGCATGGTAATTTGCTTGGGTTATGAAATTAGTCCTAATATGATAGACATCCAAAGGAGATATAATAAAAACCTTCATATAGAGAGCATTGAATATTATGTGAAGTTTGACTCCTTGTAATTGTTTTGAGATGTTAATATGGTAATATTAGAGTCATGCTAGAGGTAGTTTGTGAGGTTAAAGAAATAATTGTGTTAAGGTTTGTGATTCCTGAAGCATGCACATATGGCCTATTATAGGATTGAAAGTATGTCTAGAGGAGGGGGGGTGATTAGACTACTTGACCAAATAAAAATCTATCATTTTCCCAATTTTAATTCTTGGCAGATTTTAGCAACTTAGCCTAAGTCAAGCAATCAACCTACACATGCAATTCTAAGAGTATAGCAGCGGAAAGTAAACAATTGCATATGAAGGTAAAGGGAGGAGTTTAGAGGGATCAAACGCAAGTGAAGACAATGATGTTTTTTGTCTTGGTTCCGATAGGTGGTGCTATCATACATCGAAGTTGATGGAGACTTCAACCCACGAAGGGTAACGGCTGCGCGAGTCCACGGAGGGCTCCACCCACGAAGGGTCCACGAAGAAGCAACCTTGTCTATCCCACCATGGCCATCGCCCACGAAGGACTTGCCTCACTAGCGGTAGATCTTCACGAAGTAGGCGATCTCCTTGCCCTTACAAACTCCTTGGTTCAACTCCACAATCTTGTCGGAGGCTCCCAAGTGATACCTAACCAATCTAGGAGACACCACTCTCCAAAAGGTAATAAACGGTATGTTGATGATGAACTCCTTGCTCAAATGCTTCAAGTGATAGTCTCCCCAACACTCAAACAGCTCCTCACAGATTTGGATATGGTGGAAGAAGAATTTGAGTGGAAAGCAACTTGGGGAGGCTAGAGAACAAGATTCATATGGTAGGAATGGAATATCTTGATCTCAACACTTGACTAGGTGGTTCTCTCTCAGAACATGAATGATGGAAGTGTAGATATGTTCTGATTGCTCTCTCCACGAGTTCAGAGTGGGTGGAGGGGTATATATAGCCTCCACACAAAATCTAACAGTTACACACAATTTACCAAACTCGGTGGGACCGATTCAAAGAACTCGGTCAGACCGATTTAGTTCATAATGTGACCGTTACGTATTTTGGTGGGACCGATATGATCAACTCGGTGGGACCGATTTCATTAGGGTCAGGGCATAACGTAATCTCCGTGGGACCGATTACACAAACTCGGTGAGACTGATTTTGGTAATAAGCACACAGAGAGTTGGTCAGGCAAACTCGGTGGGACTGATTCGCTCATTTCGGTGAAACCGAAATGTTACGAAGAGGCAACAGTGAGTTTGCATTACAGACTCGGTGGGATCGATTGCACATCTCGGTTAGACCGAAAATATTGCAATAGGCAACAGAGAGTTTGCAATCCCATCTCGGTGAGACCAAGATCCCTTTCGGTGAGACCGAAATGATTAGGTTTTCTGGCAGTGGCTGTGTCAAATGAACTCGGTGGCGCCGGATAGATATTTTCGGTGGGGCCGAGTTTACTTTTGGTTTGGGATATATGTGGATGTGAGAAAGTGGTTGAGGGTTTATGGAGCATATCACTAAGCATCATGAGCAAGAAAGTCATTAAGCAACACATCATCCCCTTTTAATAGTATTGGCTTTCCTATGGACTCAATGTGATCTTGGATCACTAAAATAGAAAATGTAGAGTCCTTAGCTTTGAGCTTGAGCCAATCCTTTAACCTTTGCATTTTGAGGGGTCCACAATCCTAATCCATGCCATGCCAAACATTGAACTTTCCTGAAATATTATCTTGGATAGCATTAGTTCAATGAGCTATATGTTGTTAGTAATTACCAAAACCACCCAGGGATAGTTGCACTTTCAATCTCCCCCTTTTTGGTAATTGATGACAACATATAGATCAAAGCTTCGACAAATGATAATAAGATTTAAATACATCGTCGCTTTGAGAAGTATGTGATAAGCAAGAGCTCCCCCTAAATTTGTGCATTATTTTGAATTTGCATTTGAATGCAAATGCACAATCGATTAGAATCATGGGTTACTCTTCCATGTCATATACATCTTGGTGGAGCGCTCAAAATGATATACACTAAAGCATGCACTCATCACCAAGCAAAGTGAATGATCATATGGAAATATAGAGACAATGTCATCCAAGCAAACATTAAGGTAGCGTATGATCAAACACATGATCACACAAGTATCTCACGAATAACGTAGAGTATCAAGCAAACACACGAATGAAGTTCAACCAAAAGCAAGAGATACCAAAGAGGCAAGACACTCTCTCTCGAAGCCTATGATCTATACATATTTCTCCCCCTTTGGCAACAAGTTACCAAAAAGTTCAAAAATGCAAAGTGTTATGCGTCTCTCAGGCTCGATCTTCGGGAGGCGGTGTAGAGAGAACTCCAAGGATGAAGGCTTCAGACGAAGTAGCTGGAGCTGGTGGAGTGGCTGCTGGAGGTGGCACTAAAGCTGTAGCTGCTGGTGCACATGTAGTAGCTCTGGTGTCTGGAACTGGCACTGCAGCAGATCTCTGGCCTCGAGGCACTCGCTGAAATGCATCTGTGGTAGCATGTCCTCCTCTCTCCTCTGCTTCCTCCTGAAGCTTCTCAACTGCACACTGGATCTCTGTCACCTTCACATCAAGATCATAGAACTTAGTCTCAATTATCCTCTCCAAGCTCTCCTGATTCTGAGTCAGGGTGGCCAAGCCCTTCTCAATCCTCAAGGTAGCTCGAATCAGATATGTCATTTGATCTTGCTTGGATTTGAGAGTCATTTGAGATGCTTCTTCTGCACTTGGCATCTTGGCAGATTTCTCTGGTTTGGCCTTCTCTCTCCTTTCATGAGCTTGCACTGAAGATGGTTCATTCTCATCCATGACAACTGTGTTGTCCTCAAAGTCAGGCAGGGTAGATATTCTCTGTCCAATAGATATGTGCATGTGCCCATCTTGGAGTTGATAAGCATCTGGATGTGTGGAGCATACCCACATGATCTCTTCTGATCTGTAGCAGTCCTCTTGATTGTCTCTACAATCAGGCTCATAACCTTGAATTTCTGTGGCACATCAAATATATGCAGCATGTTGATGGAATGTCCTCTGATTATCTTTGCATCTCCAGACTTAGGCAACAATCTATTCCTCAAGATTGTGTTGATGGTGGCTAGACCAGCCTGCAAATTATGTACAGATCCAAACTTGTGAGTTTCTAGATCATCATCAGGGATCACCTTGTACATATTTGCCATGGAGTTGTGGTCTTGCTTCTTCTTGGCATAGACATCTAGATCATCCTCATGCTCTTCAGGGGCATTGATTAACTTGGCCCACTCAGCAACAGTCGACTGGTACCTTGTACTTTCAGACATCCATACAATCCTTCCATCATGATAGAAGTGGGTTGTGGAATAGAATTGCATAATGAGTTCATCATTCCACTTAGTCAACTTTTGAGCCACAAACTTGTCCATTCCACATGCTTTGAATCTCTCATGCACATGGGGGTAGTAATCTGCATTATCATCAATGAACTTCCAGTCTATTCTTCTCATATCACAAACAATGGGCTTCTTGTCAAGCAGGACTGTCTCATAGAAGTCTTGATGTTCCGTTGTGTGAAACCTGTAGTCCACAGTAGTCCTTCTCCTTATGGCATATGGATCAGACTTTCTCCACAACTTGAGACATGCATCCTTTCTCAGTTTCATGTCCTCAGCAACCAAATGAGCATCATTGTGATTAGGGATCTTGGGCTTCAGTCTTTTGAGCAATGGAGTATCAGCTTCCTCAGCAACTTCAGGAACTGGGGCCTTGTTCTTTTCTGAAGCTGGAATATTTCTTGTACTCCTATTGGGTGCAGACTTGGTGGCTTGAGCAGTTTTGGGAGTAGTCTTGGGCTTAGAAGGGACAGCCCCAGACTTGATAGCATCTCCCATAAGCTTCTGAGCTTTGGGTGCTGGTGCAGCAACCTCTTCATCTTCTGCTTCAGCTTCATCATCACCCCTCATGGATGGCTTGCCAATCACTCTGGATGTTGTCTTCCTAGGTCTCTTCTTTGTACCTTCAGACTCATCATCCCTGGATTCAAGTGTGATCACCATAGTCTCTTGAGTAGAGGCTCTGGTCTTAGACATGGGAGTCCTCTTGGTAGGGATTTTCCTTTTCTGCCCTGGCTTAGATGCCTCAGCTGTGCCATACTCCTTCCTGAGTACTTTCTTCTTGGAAGTGGCCTCATCTGCCACAAAGTCCTCATCCTCATAATCTGAAGTTTTCTTCTTTCTGATCTTGGTGGCAGCCTTTGGAAGGTCACTGGGAGTGCTTCTGCTGCTCTCATAATAGCTGGAATTGTTGGGACTAGAGCCCTCTGTAGGATCGAAAGTATGTCTAGAGGGGGGGTGATTAGACTACTTGACAATATAAAAATTCTGCCTTTTGATCATGAACAGTTTTTGGCAGTTTCACAATTATGATCAAGACAAGTATCACCCTACACATGCAGTTCTAGAGTATAAGCAGCGGAAAGTAAATTGCACATGTAGTAAAGAGAGGTGGAGAAGATCAAACGCAATTTGGAGACGCGGAGATTTTTCTCGTGGTTCCGATAGGTAGTGCTATTGTACATCCACATTGATGGAGACTTCAATCCACGGAGGGTAACGGCTGCGCGAGTCCACGGAGGGCTCCACCCACGAAGGGTCCACGAAGAAGCAACCTTGTCTATTCCATCATGGCCTACGCCCACGGAGGGCTAGCCTTACTCGGGGTAGATCTTCACGAAGTAGGCGATCTCCTTGCCCTTACAAACTTCTTGGTTCAACACCACATCGATGACGGAGGCTCCCAAGCGACACCTAACCAATCTAGGAGGCACCACCCTCCAAAAGGTAATAGATGTTGTAGATGATGATGAACTCCTTGCTCTTGTGCTTCAAATGATAATCTCCCCAACACTCAACTCTCCTCACTGATTTGGCTTTGGTGGAAGAAAGGATTGAGTGGAAAGCAACTTGGGAAGGTTAGAAATCAAGTTTCATATGGTAGGAATGGAGCAACTTGATCTCAACACAAGGGTAGGTAGTTCTCTTCTCAGAAAGTGTAAGGTAGGAGTGGTAGTTCTTTCTGATGGCTCTCTCCACGAATGAAGAGGGGGTGGAGGGGTATATATAGCCTCCACACAAAATCCAACCGTTACACACATAATTGAGCAATCTCGGTGAGACCGAAGTGGAAACTCGGTCAGACCGAAAGTTCAAATATAGTGAACGTTGGGGTTTTCGGTGGGACCGAAAATACCATCTCGGTTTGTCCGATATGAGTCAAAGATAGGAACTTGCCAGTTTCGGTGGGACCGAAAATGCAATCTCGGTTAGACCGATTTTAGCCAAGACAGGAGCTTGCCAATTTCGGTGAGACCGATAATGCAATCTCGGTTATTCCGAAATGATGACAGAAGGTTACAGAAGGTTGGCAGTCCATATTTCGGTGAGACCGATCTCAAAATCGGATTGACCGATTTTTCTAGGGTTTGGCTTATGGCTGAGGTGGTTCATCTCGGTGGGACTGAGTTGGAAGAATCGGTTTGTCCGAGATTACTTATGAGTGTGTATAGTAGTGAAAGTTGCTGATAGTTGAAGGAGCTAAATCACTAAGCACTTGAGCAACCAGATCATCAACACAACCTCATCCCCTTTTAATAGTATTGGCTTTTCCTATGGACTCAATGTGATCTTTGATCACTAAACCAAAAATGGAGTCTTGAGCTTTTGCCAATGCTTGCCTTAGCATTTTGAGGGGTCCACTTCTTCAGTCATTTCCATACCCGTATCACTGAACTTCTCTGAAATGATTCTCAAGTAACTATTAGTTCAATGATATATATGTTGTTATTAATTACCAAAACCACCCGGGGATTAGTTGCACTTTCAATCTCCCCCTTTTTGGTAATTGATGACAACATATAGATCAAAGCTTCGACAAAAGATATAATCAATGAATAATATCGTCGCTTTGAGAAGTATGTGATAAACAAGAGCTCCCCCTAAATTTGTGCATTATTTAAAATTTGCGTTTGAATGCAAATGCACAATCGATTAGGATTATGGGTCACTCTTCCATGTCACATACATCTTGGTGGAGCGCACAAAATGATAAGAATGAATAACATGCACCCAATCACCAAGACAAGAGTAAATAGCCATACAAGATAGAGATAGCATATGATAAGCATTAAGCACACATTAAAGCATAGTATGACTAAGCACTCATTAAGGTAGCATCAAACGTAGTATCAAGCACACTGAAAGTTTCAAGAACCAAAAGAACCAAATGTATCTCAAAGAAAACCGGCAAAAGAACGAAAGAGCACTCTCTCTCTCGAAGCCCTATGATCTATACAATTTCTCCCCCTTTGGCAACAAGTTACCAAAAAGTTCGAAAAAGCATAGAGCTAAGCATCACTGTGGGCTCTGCTGGCGGCTCCCGTCTGGGTAGATGTCGGAGTAGATATGACGGCATCGGCGAAGACTTCAGCTGATGTCTGCGCTGGAGGAGTGGATGCTGGAGCTGTGGCTGGAGTAACTGCTGGAGCTGTAGGAGGTGCTGAAGTGGTAGCCCTGGAGTCAGTCACTGGGATAGCAGCTGATCGGGATCCTCTGGGAACCGGAGCAGTCTGGCAATGAGAGTCCTGGACTAGGTCATCCTGCACGAGCTCTGCTCTGTCCTACCTAGCTTCCTCCATGTCTGCCTCAAGCTTGTTGACGGTCACCTGAAGTTCAGTCAGCTTCACGTCCAGAGCGTGGACCTTCTCGTCAATAATCCTCTTTAGGCTCTCCTGAGATTGTTCAATGCTGGCCAGGCGTTGTTCAATCCTCTGGGTAGCTTCAAGAATCTGCTCTCCGAAGCTCTTTGGTTTAGCTGCTGCTGCTGCTGCCTCTTTATCAGCTTTGGCTTTCTTAGCAGCTTCAATCTTGGCTTGACCTTCAACCGAAGTTGGATCCTCCTCATCCATCACAACAATGTTGTCTTCATGCTCTGGCTGCAGTGGTAAGTGCTTCCTATCCAACATGAATTTGCCCGTGCCAAACTTGGCATTGATAAGCATCTGAATCTGCGGGGCAAATCCACACGACCTCTTCTGGTCAGCTGCAGTCCTCTTAATGGTCTCTACCATTAAGTCCATCACCTTGAAAGGTGCCTTCTCATCAAGAATGTGCAGCATGTTGATAGAATAGCCTCGGATCATGCGATGGTCTCCAGACTTGGGCATCAAGGTATGCCTCAAAATAGTGTTTGTGGTAGGTAGACCTGCCTGGAGATAGTACATTGAGCCAAGCTTCCACCCTTCCAAATCTGCTGCGGGGATCTCCTTGTACATGTTCTTCATGGAATCATGGTTCTTCTTAGGAATCCCATAGACATCAATGTCGTCCTCTCTCTGCACTGGAGCATTCAGAAGTTCTGCCCATTCTTCAACAGACGAAGAAAACCTTTGACCTTCAGTCATCCAGGTGATCTTCCCATCAGGATAGAAGTGGGCTGTGGCGTAGAACTGCATAATCATCTCATCGTTCCAATCTGTCAGTTTCTGACCCACAAACTCATCAACTCCACATGCAGTGAAGCTCTCATGCACATGGGGAAAGAAGTCTCGGTGCTCTTCACTGTCAATGTACTTCCAGTCAACGTATCTGGTATCTGCAACAATAGGCTTCTTATCCATCAGCACGGTCTCATAGAAGTCCTGCTGCTCTCTGGTGTGGAATCTGGGGTCCACAGCAGTCCTTCTCCTCACGGCATATGGATCAGACTGTCTCCATAGCCTGAGACCTCTATCCTTCCTTGCCTTCATATCCTCGGCTTGAGGATGAGCATCGTTGTGGAGCGGCAGTTTCGGACGGAGCTTCAGCAACACATGTTCTTCTTCAGACTCAGACGGTGGCACATCACCTTTGTTCTTCTCAGAGGCTGGGATGTTCCTGGTTGTCCTCTTGGGCTTGACAGAAGGCTTTGCTGGAGCTGCCTTGGCTTGAGCAGGCTTCTTGGGCTTAGAAGTGGATTGAGCCCTAATTGCATCACCCATGAGTTTTTGCTTCTGAGGAGCAGGCTGGGGTGCTTCTTCTTCTTCTTCAACAACAGCTGCTTCTGCATGAGGTTCAGCATACACAACTCTCTTCCTCTTGGAAGTTTTCTTCACTTTACTTGGGGCTGGCTCTCCCAAGTTTAGCTTCTTGGCAACAGCTGATTGCTTGACCTTGCTGGTGCCTTTCTTCGACTGCTGCCCTTCGTGCTCTTTGGCAACTACCTTTCTCTTGGGCTTGGAGGTTACTTCCTCAGCAACGAAGTCAGAGTCCTCATCATCAGAATTTCTCTGCTTTCTGGTTCTGGTGGCTGTAGGAGGCAAACCACTAGGGGTACTCCTCTCACCATCATCACTAGGACTACTAGCCTCAGGACTAGTATCTGCCTCAGGGATCTCTGCAAAAGGTGACTCAGACCTGTTCTGGCTGTCACTGGCATCTGACATGGCTGACAACCTGTGAATAGATAAGGTATAGGCAGAGTAGAAGAGTTATCACAAACTGCAGAGTTTTTGCAAAAAAAATGAGTTCAAATCTTAGTTTTGAGTTTTCACAGAATGCATTTCGGTCAAATCGATATTCAGTTTCGGTGAATCCGAAGTGTATACAGAGGCTTACCACACCACTTTCGGTCAGACCGAAGTGGGTTTCGGTCCTGCCGAAACACTAGGGTTTCACTAAGACTCTACATCGGTCACACCGATTTGCACGACTCGGTTAGACCGAAAGGTGTAGTGCAATGGCCAGAGGCCAAATCGGTCATTCCGAGTTTTCAAAATCGGTTTCACCGAGATGTATTCCGTGGAAACCTAAACCTAAGAATTTTGCTCGAAACAAGAACCGATCTGATGTTAAGGAATTTTTTTTTCAAACATGGCTAGATGTAGGGCAAACCAATCGTGCAAGAATCAGATGGGGAGCACGAGAGGGATCGAGACTCACCCTAACTTGGTAGAGTCCCTCTACGGCGGCAACGGCGCGGAGAAGAAAACCGTTGACGGCGGCGGAGACCTGCGGCGAGGGCGCACAGGCGACGACGGCGACGATCCGGAGACCAGGGCGACGGCAGCAGGGGACTTGGGGGCGAAACGGTTTGAAGAAATAATCGCGCGCTGCCCTCAGTATTTATATCCCCTTGCTGTCGGCGGGACCGAGTTGAAAAACTCAGTGACACCGAAATGGATAACTGCTGTGCAGTTACGCATATCGGTCACGCCGAGATTTAGAACTCGGTTTCACCGAGATGAAACCTAGATCAGTCTAAGCGTTTCGGTTGGACCGAGTGGGAGAAGTTGGTCTGACCGAAATTGACTTAGAAGGTTTTGGAAGTCGGCCTTAGACGGATCGGTGGCTCCGAGTGCTCCTCACTCGGAGGGTCCGAAAATGACTTGTTCAAAGTTTGTGATATGAGCATGAATAGAATTTGAGACAAGAAAGCATAGATAGCTAGGGAAGGTGCTTAGGCATTCTTGTCCATCCATTTGGCCAGAAAAATCAAAACAACCAAAACAACAAATGGATGTCCTTGAATGGATAAAATCATGCATTCAACATGCTCACACAATAAGATAGCAAATGAAATATGTGTCAAACATGCACAACCAAAACTCTAGCTACTAGCACACAATTTGTCGATGACTAGGTCATCTATATATGAGTATTTTGACTTAGGAGCCAAATGAGAACATTTGATCATAGGTCATACTCATCGTTTAAGCACAAGTGGGGTCACCACTTTTACATAAAGCATTGATGTATTCACATCATTTGGAGATGCTTTAGCTCAATTTTTAGAGCAAAGCTCCCCCTAGATGTGAGAACCCCTTTTAAAGGGTCAAACTAACCTTGGGTTGTCGTAGAAGACTTCATGTAGATGTTGAAGATGTGGATGCTCAGTGTTGATGTAGATCATCAAGAGTTGGGAGCTATCCTTTGGATTAGGGCACTTTCAATACCTACATGGGTTAGTCCCACAAGGAACAAACAAGAATATCCATGGACATAGATTGAAGTTCACAATAGATGATGTCCATGAAAGCAATGATTACCTTGTCCCCTGACTTACCAACAAGAGGGTTTGTGACTCCATGAACTAGTGCATGATGTGGAAGTTGATTGCACAAGTTCTTGCCAAAATGAATGTGAGTGAAGTATGTTGGCGGAGTCACCCTCAAGAACCTTATAGTTCTTCTTCTTTGGGATCCACATCATCTTGATGGGAATCCTTGGGGTTGTAGTTGAGCTTGACGAAGTAGAACTTGACGTGTCCTTGGGAACCCACTTGACCATGGCTTGAGGTGCTTCAATGAATGCATCAATCTCCTCTTGAAGCTTGTCCTTGGCCTTTAGCTTGTGGTCTTGTGGTGGAAGGTCATCTTGAGCTTGTTCCACATTGGAAGAAGTAGGATCATACTTCTCCTTTTGAGAAACAAACTGTGGAGTAGGGTATTGACCTTCTTCCCACTCAACACCTTCGGCGTAGAACTTTCGCTCAAAACCAATCCCTTGATTCTTCCAGTGCCTTCCTTGTTTGCGAACAATTTCCTCAAAGTTCTTGCTTCCGGCAAGACTCTTGTAGACACCTTTCTCTATGATTTCCTTCAATAAGCTATTTTCTTGCTCAAGTGTAACTTGGCTTGAAACATTGTTAGTGGAATCAAGAGAACTACTAGAAGCAACAATATTAGATTTAACATGGTTATTGTTACTACTAGAGGAAGAATTTTTCTTATGCTTGTCATGCTTAGTCTTAATAGGTGGCAAGAAATTAGACAAGAGAAGTCGTTTGGCAAGATATGAAGAACTCTTCTTTCGAAGATCGTCATTGATCGCTTTTAGAAACTCATGTTCTTGCTCTAGAGTGAGCTTCTCGAAGCGTAGCTTCTCATGAGATCTTAGGAGCTCTCTATGATCTTCTTGAGTTGTTTCATGAGCTAACTTAAGAGTGTTCAGTTCTTTAGTTAGACGCTCAATCTCCTTCATAGCATTGTCATTCAACTCTTCTCGACTATAAAGACTACTAGCATTTTCATCATTACTAAGCTCACTAGATTTATCATGCAAGAGCTCATCTTCACCAAGCAAGTCATCCTCATCACTATCAAAGTCAATGAATTCAGGGTGTGTTACCTTGGGGACTTTAGCCATGAAGCATCTTCCAATTCCCTCATTTGGTGAATCAAATAAGTCGTAGGAGTTGGAGTTGGAGGATACGAGAGCAAGACCGGCAACACCTTCATCTTGACTGTAGTCGGAGTCGGAGTGATAGCTTCCATCGGATTGATTGTCGGATTCGGAGCCGGAGACCCATTCACCTACATGAGCTTGATGTCTTCTTCTTGTGTAGCTCCTTGATGACTTGTCTTTCCTCTCCGAATCCTTGCTTCTCCGAGAGGGTCTTCGTTCATAACGATCATCTCTACTCCTTCTCTCCCTCCGAGGTGACTCATCTCTTGATCTTCTTCTTGGAGATTCTTCTCTTCTCTTGTGGGGAGCCGTACACTCATTTGAGAAGTGTCCGGGTCTTCCACAATTGTAGCAGTTTCGATCACTACTAGAAGATCTCTTTTCATCATATGATCTAGACTTTGAGCTTCTTTCTTTGCCTCTATTCTTGTAGAACTTGTTGAAGTTCTTAACCATTAGGCTTATCTCTTCATTGGAAATTAACTTGTCACTTGAGGTTGTGGGAGCATCACTTGTAGCTTTGTAAGCACCACTTGACTTGTTGTGAAGCTCTTCCTTATCCTTAAGTGTCATCTCATGAGCAACAATTCTTCCAATGACTTCAGTTGGCTTGAGAGTCTTGTAGTTTGGCATCATTTGGATCAAAGTGCACACGGTGTCATATTTTTCATTCAAAGCTCTGAGAATCTTCTTAATGATGAATCGGTCGGTCATTTCTTCGCTTCCTAAGCCGGCAATCTCATTTGTGATGAGAGCAAGCCTAGAGTACATTTCAGCGACTCCTTCACCATCCTTCATCTTGAACTTGTCAAGTTGACCTTGAAGAATATCTAGCTTTGATTCCTTCACAGATTCAGTACCTTCGTGCATTTCAACCAAAGTATCCCAAATCTCTTTAGCATTCTCAAGACGGCTGATATTGTTGAACTTCTCGGGACACAAGGCATTGAAGAGAATGTCACAAGCTTGAGCATTGTTTTGCAACATCCGCAACTCTTCCGGTGTAGCTTCGCGATCCGGAACTTTTCCTTCCTCGAAGAATTCACCTTGCATACCAACACAAATAATGCCCCATGCGGCTGGGTTATGACCAAGAATATGCATTTTCATTTTATGCTTCCAACTAGCAAAATTTGTACCATCAAAGTAAGGACCTCTACGATAATTACCCTCACTAGACGCCATACTCTCCTAGGTTGTGAAACCAAGCTTATGGAGTCCAATGCAATGGAAACCAAAACAATGGAGACCAAAGCTCTGATACCACTTGTAGGATCGAAAGTATGTCTAGAGGGGGGGTGATTAGACTACTTGACAATATAAAAATTCTGCCTTTTGATCATGAACAGTTTTTGGCAGTTTCACAATTATGATCAAGACAAGTATCACCCTACACATGCAATTCTAGAGTATAAGCAGCGGAAAGTAAATTGCACATGTAGTAAAGAGAGGTGGAGAAGATCAAACGCAATTTGGAGACGCGGAGATTTTTCTCGTGGTTCCGATAGGTAGTGCTATCGTACATCCACGTTGATGGAGACTTCAACCCACGGAGGGTAACGGCTGCGCGAGTCCACAGAGGGCTCCACCCACGAAGGGTCCACGAAGAAGCAACCTTGTCTATTCCATCATGGCCTACGCCCACGGAGGGCTAGCCTTACTCGGGGTAGATCTTCACGAAGTAGGCGATCTCCTTCCCCTTACAAACTTCTTGGTTCAACTCCACATCGATGACGGAGGCTCCCAAGCGACACCTAACCAATCTAGGAGGCACCACCCTCCAAAAGGTAATAGATGTTGTAGATGATGATGAACTCCTTGCTCTTGTGCTTCAAATGATAATCTCCCCAACACTCAACTCTCCTCACTGATTTGGCTTTGGTGGAAGAAAGGATTGAGTGGAAAGCAACTTGGGAAGGTTAGAAATCAAGTTTCATATGGTAGGAATGGAGCAACTTGATCTCAACACAAGGGTAGGTAGTTCTCTTCTCAGAAAGTGTAAGGTAGGAGTGGTAGTTCTTTCTGATGGCTCTCTCCACGAATGAAGAGGGGGTGGAGGGGTATATATAGCCTCCACACAAAATCCAACCGTTACACACATAATTGAGCAATCTCGGTGAGACCGAAGTGGAAACTCGGTCAGACCGAAAGTTCAAATATAGTGAACGTTGGGGTTTTCGGTGGGACCGAAAATACCATCTCGGTTTGTCCGATATGAGTCAAAGATAGGAACTTGCCAGTTTCGGTGGGACCAAAAATGCAATCTCGGTTAGACCGATTTTAGCCAAGACAGGAGCTTGCCAATTTCGGTGAGACCGATAATGCAATCTCAGTTATTCCGAAATGATGACAGAAGGTTACAGAAGGTTGGCAGTCCATATTTCGGTGAGACCGATCTCAAAATCGGATTGACCGATTTTTCTAGGGTTTGGCTTATGGCTGAGGTGGTTCATCTCGGTGGAACTGAGTTGGAAGAATCGGTTTGTCCGAGATTACTTATGAGTGTGTATAGTAGTGAAAGTTGCTGATAGTTGAAGGAGCTAAATCACTAAGCACTTGAGCAACCAGATCATCAACACAACCTCATCCCCTTTTAATAGTATTGGCTTTTCCTATGGACTCAATGTGATCTTTGATCACTAAACCAAAAATGGAGTCTTGAGCTTTTGCCAATGCTTGCCTTAGCATTTTGAGGGGTCCACTTCTTCAGTCATTTCCATACACTTATCACTGAACTTCTCTGAAATGATTCTCAAGTAACTATTAGTTCAATGATATATATGTTGTTATTAATTACCAAAACCACCCGGGGATTAGTTGCACTTTCACCCTCACTCAAATGTACCTGCTCCTCAGACCTGTTCTGACTGTCACTGTCCTCAGACATCTCTGACACTTCAAACTGATCATGTGAATAGATGTAGATGAGGTAGAGTGGATGAGCATCACAAAGCACATAATTTTTGCAAAATAGATGACAAGAAAAACTTAGTTTTAGTTCTCTACAGAAAGCATTTTGGAGCTACCGATTGTTAAACTCGGTGACATCGAAGCAATTTTGGAGCCTGAACTAGTAAACTTGGTTAGACCGAGTCACCATTTGGTGGCACTGATATCGCTAGGGTTTCATAGAGAATCGAACTCGGTCACACCGATTTGCAACTTTCGGTGAGACCGAAAATCACTTGTGCAATGGCCTAAGCCAAACCGGTGGGACCGATTTCTACAACTCGTCGGTCCGAGATGAGTTCGGTGGAGATCTAACCCTAAATTTTTCGAACCAAATCAACTTTCTATGGAGTTTTTGCTGGATAGGAAGATCTCATACGTGGAAAAGAAACATGACAATGCATTGTGCTAAGAATCGGAGTTGAGTAATAGCACAAAGAGTCAAGTCCATACCCTAACTCGGTGGTGGACTTGCTACGGCGGCACCGGCGGTGAGGATTTCCGTTGACGGCGGCGGAGTCCAGCGGCGGGAGGTCGCTGGCGGCGAGGAGATGATCCGGAGACCCGAAGAGGCAGAGCAGGTCACGCGCGGGCTGGAAAGTTTTCTGAAATTTGGCCCGTGAGTATATATAACCTGACACTGTCGGTGTGACCGAGTGGAACAACTCAGTGGCACCGAGATGCAAAACTGCTAGCAGTTGTTGCAACTCGGTGGGACCGAAAAGTTCAAATCGGTTGCACGAAGATTGAAAACCTAGATCAACTTAGTGAACTCGGTGTGACCGAAGTGGATGACTCGGTCATACCGAAATGCACAAAGAGGTTTTGGATATTTAAGCCTATGACAAATCGGGGACTCTGAGTGCTCCTCACACAGAGTGGTTCGGATCTGACTTGATCAAGCTTTGTGATGTAGCATGAATAGAGTTTGAGACGAGAAAAGCATAGATAGCTAGAGGGGGTACTTAGGCATTCTTGTCCATCCATTTGGCAAAAGAAAAGGAGCCAAACAATCAAAGCAACAAATGGATGTCCTCGAATGAGAAAAATATGCATTCAACATGCACACACAATAAGATAGCAAATAAAACATGTGGCAAAGCATGCACAACCATTCTAGCATCTATCAAGCAATTGGCGATGACTAGGTCATCTATATATGAGTATATTGAATTAGGAGTCAAATGAGAACATTTGATCATAGGTCATACTCATCGTTTAAGCACAAGTGGGGTTACCACTTTTACATAAAGCATTGTTGTGTTCACATCATTAGAGTTGCTTTAGCTCAATTGTTAGAGTAAAGCTCCCCCTAGATGTGATATCCCCCCTAAGAGGGATGAACTAACCTTGGGTTTTGTCGATGATGACTTCATGTAGGTGTTGAAGATGTAGACGCTCAATGTTGATGTAGATCATTTGGAGCAATCCATTGGAGTGAGTTGCACTTTCAATACCTACATGAGTTAGTCCCACAAGGAACAAACAAGGATATCAATAGACATAGAGTGAATTGCACACAAAATGATGTCCATGAAAGCATTAGGTTACCTTGTCCCTTGTCTTACCAACAAGAGGGCTTGTGACTCCTTGAGCTAGTGCAAGATGTGAAAGTTGTTTGCACTTGTCCTTTGACAAAATGATATGAATGAAGTATGTTGGCGGAGTCACCCTCAAGAACTCCCTAGTTCTTCTTCTTCGTGATCCACACCATCTTGATGGGGATCCTTGAAGTTGTAGTCATACTTGATGAGGTAGAACTTGGTGTAGTCTTGGGGACCCACTTGACCAAGGCCTTAGGAGCTTCTTCAAATGCATCAATCTCTTCTTGAAGCTTATCCTTGCCCTTTAGCTTGTGGTCTTGTGGTGGAAGATCATCTTGTGCTTGTGTCCCTTGGAAAGAAGTAGGATCATACTTCTCTTGTTGAGGAACAAACTTTGTCTTGGGGTATTGATCTTCCTCCCATTCAACTCCATTGGCATTGAACTTTCGTTCAAACCCAACACCTTGATTCTTTCGGTGTCTTCCTTGCTTGCGTACAATATCCTCAAATTGCTTACTCCCGGCAAGATTCTTGTAAACACCTTTCTCTATAATTCCCTTCAATAAGCTATTTTCTTGCTCAAGTGTAACTTGGCTAAGAGAGTCATTAGTGGAATAAAGAGAACTACTAGAAGCAACATCATTGGATTCAGCATGATTATTGTTACTACTAGAGGAATAATCTTTCTTGTTCTTGTTGCTAGATTTTACTTGTGGCATGTAGGTAGACAAGAGTAAACGCTTGGCAATGTAAGAAGAACTTTTCGTGCGAAGATCATCATTGATTGCCTTTAAGAACTCATGCTCTTGATCAAGGTTGAGCTTTTCAAATCGTAACTTCTCATGAGTCTTTAAAAGTTCTCGATGATCTTTCAAGGTAGCTTCATGAGCTAACTGAAGAGTGTTTATTTATTTAGTTAGACGCTCAATCTTCTCCTTATCATTGTCATTCGTTTTATCTTGATTAGCATGATTAATAGCAATTTCATCATAGTTTTCATCAAAAGTTTCATCACTATTGCTACCAACAAGTAAATCATAATCTCCTAGCAAGTCATCTTCATCACTATTGAAATCAAGATACTCGGGGTGTGATACCTTAGGGCTTTTATCCATGAAGCATCTTCCAATTTCTTCATTTGGTGAGTCAAATATGTCGTAGGAGTTGGTTGACACAAGAGCAATTCCGGCAACACCTTCATCTTGAGTACCTTCGGAGTCGGACTAGTAGCTTCTCTCGGAGTGGTTGTCGGAGTCAGAACCGGATGCCCATTCACTAACATGAGCTTGATGTCTTCGTATTGTATAGCTCCTTGATGATTTGTCCTTTCTTTCCGAATCTTTGCTTCTCCGAGAAGGTCTTTGTTTATAAAGGTTATCTATACTCCTTCTCTCTCTTGGTGGTGAATCTTCTCTTCTAGTTCTCCTTTTAGGTGAGTCTTCTCTTCTCTTGTGGGGAGCCGTACACTCATTGGAGTAGTGTTTGGGTCTTCCACAATTGTAGCAATTCCGGTCACGACTTGAGATTTCTTATCATTGTAGGACATTAACTTGGAGCTTCTCTGTTTGCTTCTACTCTTGTAGAACTTGTTGAAGTTCTTCACCATTAAGCTCAATTCTTCATTGAAGTCTTGTTTCTCACTTGACGATGTAGGAGCGTCACATGAAGCTTTGTAAGCACCACTAGACTTGTTGTGAAGCTCTTCTTTATCTTTGAGTGACATCTCATGAGCAACAATTCTTCCAATGACTTCCGTTGGCTTGAGATCTTTGTAATTTGGCATCATTTCGATCAATGTACACACGGTATCATATTTTACATCCAAGGCTCTTAGGATCTTATTGATGATGAATCTGCTAGTCATCTCTTCGCTTCCTAAGCCGGCAATCTCATTTGTGATGAGAGCAAGCCTACAGTACATTTCAGCGACACCTTCACCATCCTTCATCTTGAACTTGTCAAGTTGACTTTGGAGCACATCCAACTTTGATTCCTTGACGGAGTAGGTACCTTCGTGCATATCAATCAAAGTATCCCAAATTTCCTTTGCATTCTCAAGACGGCTGATTTTGTTGAATTCTTCGGGGCACAATCCGTTGAAGAGGATATCGCAAGCTTGAGCATTGTATTGCAGCATCTTCAACTCTTCCGCGGTAGCTTCACGGTTCGTATAATGCCCAGGATGGAGTTATACCTCCTACGTGTCGAGGCACGACTTAAAGGCATAAGTCCATCCTAGAATGATCTCAAGTTTGGTAATCTTTGCACAACTCATGTAAAAGAGGGGATAGTAAACTGAAAATAGTTGGCTTACACTCGCCACGTCACAGAATTACAGTACAAGTCTCAAACATCATACAATAAGAGCACTACAACCCTCTAAGGGCAAAAGCCAAATGTCAAAGTACCAAACTCAGATAAAGTAAACCACAGGCGGATCGAATCCTAGTAAGAGACTCCACTACTGATCGTCCGGGTAGCGCACGTAGTACCGACTACGCTCCTCGTCATACTCCCAACCCAGCTCGGTGCCATCACCTGGATAGCTCGCAGCTGGACCTGCATCTGGTGTGTGAAGTAACTGTGAGCCACAGAGGACTCAGCAATCCCGTTCCCGGGTAACAGAACTATTTAAGCCTTGTAGGTGAGGGAAAGGCTGAAGAAAAAAAAACAAGTCTGCAGCAGCAACTAGCATCTAGCTTACGCAAGTGAGAGCGAGAAGAGAAGGCATCGGCGAGAAGTGATCACGAAGTGATCCTAGCTACAAGCTCACAATCATAACCCCTCCGTGTTCAACTCCCGAATCCCTATTCGGAAATTGACAGTCACGGAACACACGCTGGTAGTGTATTAGTAACATTGTGTCAAGTTTTCTACAACCGGAATTAACAAGCTCCCATCTGCCACATAACCGCAGGCACGGCTTTCGAAAGTTCAAACCCTGCAGGGGTGTTCCAACTTGGCCCATTACAAGCCCACGATCCGCGGAGTCGCAACTCCAAAATGGGAAGACCCGAGTATCCTCGGAATCCCGTGCTCAAGATATACCGAACTAAGGTAAGGCTAATCCAGCAAATCCTCCCGGCGTGCCGACACCCTGATAGTAGCCGCGCGTATCTCGTCTCAGGCCACGACCGGATGGGCGATCCCACAGGTTTTTACCAGACCTTGAGTTTCCTCGAGGTGGCCCCGCGTAACCCCCAGTTTGGACCAACACTCATGAGGAGCACTGGCCCGGGTTGTTGAATTAAGAAAAAGGGTTTATAACTCCCTATGCAAGTTTAGTTTGTTATCAGGCAAATAGTACCAATGTTGGGACTTGCTGGAAAAGACTTAGCACTTAGCGGTTTATTGAGGGGGTCCCATACACCCCAACCGTGTTAGGAACGCATAATCAAGGAACATAATACCGGCTTATACGGATCCTAACGGCATGAGTGGAACAAATCACCAAGCAAAAGGCTTAGCCTTCCACCCTTGCCAAAATATAGATGATTTCATTTAAAGCATTTATATAGTGTGATATAACCCAACCAAACTTCAACATGGAGCAAGCATCTTCACTTCGCCTGCAACTAGCAACGCTATAAGAAGGGCTGAGCGAAGCGTACTTAGCCAAGCAACGGTTTGCATAGGTAGGGTGGTTAAACATGGCAATTGGTTACAAGTAGGAGGCTGACAAGAAGAACATGGGCATCGAGGCAAAACTATAGATCGAGACTACTAGCAATAGGCAAAGATAGTAATGTTATCGGGGTTCGGTCATCTTGCCTGAAGAGAAGTCGTTCGGATCGTAAGAAGGGTCCTCGTGCTCAACCTCGTTGGAAACCTCGTGCTCAACCTCGTACTCGTTCTCAGCTTCCGGCTCTAAACAAAACAATCACACCAAGCACCAATCAACAAGATGCAATGCGCACTCGAAAAACATGAATGCATGAAGGATGCACTAAGGATGCACACGGAGCACGTAAAACATCACTCAAGCAAAACACCTCAAAACAAGATAACAATCTGATATTATTAATCTACACGGAAAAACAATCAAGTTTGACATAAGATTCGCTGAAATCGGAGTTACGGGCTAAAAGTTATGCCCGAAACAAGATTTGAGCGAAAGCTGAAAATTACAGCAACATAGCATCTTTGGAGCTCAAAATAATTAAGCTACAGCACCCAAAAAGCATGGCAAAGGACTTGAACACAAACTAGACATATAGTACAGCAACTAGGTCCAAAGTGCACCCCCAACGGAGTCACGGATCAATAGCAATGATCTTGGACATATTGAACTTTGCAATAAAATTCTGGCAGCAGAATTTTATTGAAACTTTAGAGCAAAAGATAAACATGCTACAGCCACTCAAATGGACATGTGAGGACATGGATGGAAAGACAACAATATATACTACAAGGAACAATCAAAATCCACCCCAAAACTAACATGATTTGTCCTAGAACATCACACGAACATGGCATCGGAACGTTACAGATTTCAGACTTAGTGAAAAATCACTAAGTCCTAAAACAGCAACATCATCATGGCAACTAAAAGAGCATGTTTAAGTCACCTCGAAACTAAACATGGCAAAGGGTAAGCACCTCATCAAAGTGCATATGAAGGTGATCCCGAAACACACAAGCATGCTTCATAGAGGTGAACACAACGATTGCAACGAGCTCAACAAGATGGCATTTCATAACAAGTGAAAACACATCATATGAACATGGCACTTTGCAAAGATGATAACAAGGCAACAATAAATCTACCATGCAATCTATCGCAAGCAACACGTAGTTCGTGGCAAGACGAACACGTGGACATGTCATTTGCATCGTTTGGACAAACGAGCTAAAAGTTATCACATGGCAAAGGTGACATGAAAATAACACACAACAGCAGTTTATATCATGATGCACTCTTGCAACAGCAAAACAAGTGTCTAGATGACCTCTAACATGCATGACAACAACAGGTAAAACGGAGAGGACATCTCCACGAACGTCTGCACATGCTACACGCGCAAAACGGAGCAACAGGCACAAAGTTACAGCAGGTCAAAGATTGCATATCAGAACAGTAAACAGAGACTTAGATCTAGGGTTCAACCTCTGGATCTGGAAAAAAACGGACGGGACGGGCCGGCGGCTGCGGATCTGGCCCGCGGAGGACTGGGCCGAGCGGAGTGGAGAGCGGTGCGGTCGGCCCACTGCGGCGAAGGAGCCCGCGCGGCGGCGCGCCCGCGGCTGGGCCGAAGCGGCCCGCGGCGCGGCTGGCTGGTGCGGCGGCCCGCTCGGGCCGGCGGCGCGGAGCGGCCTGCGGCTGGAGGATGACGCAGATCTGGTACGGGCCGGCTCGGCGGGGCGGCCCGGCGACGCGAACTGGCCCGCGCGGCTGGAAGGCGAGTGGCGGCGCGGCCTCGTGGCCTGGCTGGCCCGTGGCGAAGGGGCCTGGCGCCTGACGGATCGGGCCTTTGCGCCGGGGCGACAAAGTGGTCCCGCGGGGGCGGATCCCGGCGCGGTCGGCCTGGCGCGGCCTCGAGGGAAGGATCCCGGACGCCTGTTGCGGTCGGAGGGCCCGCTCGGGTCGAGGTCGACGCGGAGGCGCGCCTCGATCGTTGACCCGCAGCGAGGGATCGAGAGAATTGGCGGCTGGCTGCCTCGAACTGCGGCTGTTGCTTCGATGGAAACGCTGGATCCCCTCGGGATCTGTTGGAAATAGTGGATCTGAAGAAAGAAAGGGAAAAAAAGAGGGGAGAGAGGAGGAAGAAGAAGGAGATGTCCAAAATAGACTAGGGGTCTATAAGTTGCAGTTTTTAGGGTTAGGAGGAGATTTAGGGGCGGTAGGAGCCCTCCGATCGCGATCCGACGGATCCGATCGCGGGGGTAGTTTTAGAAGGCCTAGAAGGAGATAAAAGACTGCCACAGGGGTGTTTCCGGGACACGAAGTGAAGGCACTTCGGGCCCACACGAACAACGGAAGGAAAAGTCAACGGAGTCCAAACGAGACGAGATTTGAGAGGCGGGTTGCACACAACAAAACAACAACACACACAACAACCTCGCGGCACACCGGTAACGTAAAACGCCCGAACAACAAAGTAGGCCTACGGGACGTCACGGACACGTGAGGGAGCTCCGGAACGCGAAACGGACAACGGGAAGAAACACGACGAACCGGATGCAACCCACAACACAAATGCAATGCAATGCACATGTCTACATGATATGAATGAATGCCACACACTCACACAACAAAACGACGAAAACCCGAAAGACAAGAACCCGGAATGGAAATAGATGAAGCCGGAGATATATTATATACCCAAAAGGGAAAGTATTACATCCGGGGCATTACAAACTCTCCTCTACTACAAAAAGATCTCGTCCCGAGATCTAGGACTGGAAAAAGGAAGGGTACTCGGAACGAAGATGATCTTCTCGTTCCCGGGTAGCTTCTCGGTCTGTGTGATGTGACCACTTGACTTTCAGAAACTTGATGGACTTGTTGCGAGTCTTGCGTTCGGTTTCTTCGAGAATGGCAACTGGATGCTCTCGGTAGGAAAGGTCTTGTTGAAGATCAATCTCCTCAAACGGAATCATGCGCTCAGGTGCCTTGAAGCATTTGCGAAGTTGAGACACATGGAAGACATCATGAACATTTGCAAAGTTGGAAGGGAGCTCGAGCTGATAGGCTAGATCGCCTCTTTTGCCAAGAATCTTGAAAGGACCGACGTATCTAGGAGCAAGCTTTCCTTTGATACCGAATCTTTGGGTTCCTTTCATCGGAGAAACTCGGAGATAGACATGATCACCGATGTCGAAAGCCAAATCACGATGCTTTCCGTCATAGTAGCTCTTCTGACGCGACTGAGCGGCCTTGAGATTCTCACGTATGACTTTGCACATTTCTTCGGCTTCAGAGATCAAATCATTGCCAAGAAGTTGGCGTTCGCCTGTTTCAGACCAGTTGAGAGGGGTACGGCACTTTCTGCCATAGAGAATTTCAAACGGTGCTTTGCCTGCACTTGCTTGAAAGCTGTTGTTGTAAGAGAACTCGGCAAATGGAAGGCAGTCTTCCCATTTCATGCCGAAGGAGATGACACAGGCTCTGAGCATATCTTCTAGGATCTGATTCACACGCTCGACTTGACCACTAGTCTGAGGGTGAAAGGCAGTGCTGAACCTGATCTTCGTGCCCATGGCGGACTGAAAGGAGTCCCAGAACCTTGATGTGAACAAGCTGCCACGGTCTGAGGATATAACTTGAGGAATGCCATGTAGGGACACAATTCTTGAAGTGTACAGCTCTGCAAGTTGAGCTGCATTGATTGATTCTTTGACTGGAAGAAAGTGAGCGACTTTGGTAAGCTTGTCAATCACCACAAAGATAGCATCATTGCCTCGCTTGGATTTAGGAAAGCCAGTGACGAAGTCCATTTCAATGTGGTCGAACTTCCACTCGGGGATAGGAAGAGGTTGGAGAAGACCGGCTGGACGTTGATGTTCTGCTTTCACTCTTCTGCATACATCACATTCATTCACGAATTGGGCAATCTCCCTTTTCATGCGTGTCCACCAGTAAGATTGCTTGAGGTCTTGATACATCTTGGAACTGCCAGGATGAATGGAAAGGAGAGAATCATGAGCTTATTCCATTATGAGCTTCCTGAGATCACCTTTGGGAACAACGAGTCTGTCCTCGAAGAACAAGGTATCTCTCTCATCAACACGGAAGCACTTATATTTTGGAGTGGCCTTTGCAATCCCATGTTTCACCTTCTTCACCATGGTATCACTGAGCTGGGCCTCACGGACTTGATCTTCCAAGGTAGGAGCAATTTGGAGATTTGCAAGAAAACCCTGCGGAACAACTTGAAGGTTGAGCTTCCTGAATGCTTCACAAAGCTCAGGCTGGTATGGCTTGATAAGAAGGCTGTTGCAATATGCCTTTCTGCTCAAAGCATCTGCAATCACATTCGCCTTGCCTGGAGTGTATTCGATGCTGGGGTTGTACTCTTGGATCATTTCGACCCAACGAGTCTGGCGGAGGTTCAGATGCGGCTGTGTGAAGATGTACTTCAAGCTCTTGTGATCAGTGAAGATGTCGACCTTTCTGCCCAACAACAGATGTCTCCACGTAATCAGAGCATGTACCACAGCTGCTAGCTCGAGATCATGTGTGGGATAGTTCTTCTCACTGGGCTTGAGCTGCCGAGAAGTATATGCCACAATCTTCTTATCTTGCATAAGCACACCACCAAGACCTTGAAGAGAAGCGTCACAGAACACTTCATAGGGCTTGGTTTCATCCGGAGGAGTCAGAACTGGAGCAGAGACAAGCTTCTCTTTGAGGGTTTTGAAAGCCACTTCACATTCGGGAGACCAAAAGTATTTGACATTCTTCTGAAGCAGGTTGGAAAGAGGCTTGGCAATCTTGGAGAAATTCTCCACAAACCTTCTGCAATAGCTGGCAAGACCCAGAAAACTGCGGAGCTGCTTGACGTTCTGAGGAGCTTCCCAGTTGACAATTGCTTCAACTTTCTCGGGATTAACCGCAATACCGTCAGCTGAGATGATGTGGCCCAGGTACAAAACCTTATCGAGCCAGAACTCGCACTTTGAGAACTTGGCATAGAATTTATGCTCTCGGAGTCGATCAAGAACCAGACGCAAGTGCTTTTCGTGATCTTCTTCATTCTTGGAAAACACCAGAATATCATCCAGATACACAAGCACGAATTCGCCAGTATAGGGGTTGAAGATGTAATGCATCATCCTTGAAAAGGTAGGAGGAGCATTGGCGAGACCGAAGGACATGACGGTATACTCGTATGAACCGTAGCTCGTTCTGAAGGCCGTCTTGGGAATGTCTTCCT
>LR738713.1:114522183-114557079 GCA_902687465.1 Secale cereale | reverse complement strand
AGAAAACTGCGGAGCTGCTTGACGTTCTGAGGAGCTTCCCAGTTGACAATTGCTTCAACTTTCTCGGGATTAACCGCAATACCGTCAGCTGAGATGATGTGGCCCAGGTACAAAACCTTATCGAGCCAGAACTCGCACTTTGAGAACTTGGCATAGAATTTATGCTCTCGGAGTCGATCAAGAACCAGACGCAAGTGCTTTTCGTGATCTTCTTCATTCTTGGAAAACACCAGAATATCATCCAGATACACAAGCACGAATTCGCCAGTATAGGGGTTGAAGATGTAATGCATCATCCTTGAAAAGGTAGGAGGAGCATTGGCGAGACCGAAGGACATGACGGTATACTCGTATGAACCGTAGCTCGTTCTGAAGGCCGTCTTGGGAATATCTTCCTCGCGAATGCGAATTTGATGGTAGCCCATTCGAAGGTCAAGCTTAGAGAACACTTTTGCTCCTTTGAGCTGCTCAAAGAGTTCGTTGATGTTGGGGAGCGGATACTTGTTCTTAATCGTCTTCATGTTCAATGGCCGATAGTCAACATAGAGACGCTCCGTGCCATCTTTCTTCTTGACAAATAAGACACCACAGCCCCACGGAGATGTACTCGGTCTGATGAGACCCATACTCTCCTGCTTATCAAGCTACTTCTTCAATTCCTTCAATTCATCCGGAGAGAGCTTGTAAGGACGCCGGCACGCAGGCTCAGTGCCCAGCTCGAGTTCAATGACAAACTCCACCTGACGGTGTGGAGGCATGCCTGGAAGATCTTCTGGAAAGACTTCTTGATATTCGTTCACCACTGGAATTTGCTCTATGGCATTAATTTCACCCTTATCATTAAGAGAGAAAAGCCGAATAGTATTATCCCTGGAGGCGAAGATAATCACATCTTCATCAGAATGAGTCAATTTGACTTCCTTTTGAGCGCAATCAATGTGAGCATCGTGCTGAGAAAGCCAATCCATTCCGAGGATGAGGTCGATGTCAGAATTACCAAGAACCACCGGTTTAGCCATAAAACGATAATCACCCATGCGAATAGAAACATCCGGAGCAAATATCTTTGAATGCAATAGTTTGCCTGGAGAAACAACTGACAATTCTCTTGGCAAACTTCTGGTGATGATGTTGTGCTTGGATGCAAAAGGATATGACATGAAAGAGCATGTAGCACCCGAATCAAATAACACTTTAGTTGGAAAAGAGTTAACTGGAAGGTTACCCAGAATGACATCAGACGAATTCTCCGCTTGTGCTGCATTCATCAGATTGACCCTTGCAGACTTTGGATCATGCTTGACAATAGCTGAACTCACAGGTGGAGGAGGAGGAAGACGCTTCGGATTCGGACATCTGTTGGCATAGTGACCCTTCTGAGTGCATTTGTTGCAAGTCACTTCTGAGAGAGGACGGAAATGAGAGCCACTGGACTTGGAGCCTTGAGACTGAAACTGCTTCTTCGACTGGTTGCTTGGGTTGGGTGGGTGGGAGAAACCACGACCACTAGAGTTCTTGTTGTTGGAGTTGTTGTATGGAGCTCGAATCACTGGAGGAGGAGGAAGCCAGAATTTCTGTTGTTTCGCAGCCAACTGAGACGATGAGGAAGAGTGAACAGCATCTCGAATTCTCTTCTTAGAAGCCTCCATCTTGAGCTGAGCTACTTCTTGTTTCAAAGCCATGTTATAGAACTTATCGAATTCATCTGGCTCGAACAAAGTGAGAGCAAGCTGAAGTTCATCTTTGAGACCTCCACGGAACTGATAGATTTTGCTCTTTGCATCAGGAATGTCTTGCTTTGCATAGCGAGCGAGGTTTTGGAACTTGACATTATACTGATAGACTGACATGGAGCCCTGCTTGAGGTTGCGGAATTGCTCACGCATACCCTCGATAACACTTGTAGGAATGTGGTGCGAGCGGAAATCCTTGCAGAAATTCTCCCAAGAGATCACTTGACCCGGCCTTGAGTCTTTGTACTGCTGCCACCAGTCAGCTGCTTGATCTTTCAGTTGGAAGGCTGCAAACTTCACATAGTCATCTTCTTTCACGTTACTGCACTCAAAATGCTTCTTGATATCGGTTAGCCAATCTTCAGCATCAAGAGGGTCGACACAGTAACTGAAAGCTTTAGGATTGTTGGCCAAGAACTGGTTGAGGGTAGCATGGTGCTGCTGGAAGAAGTTGCCTTGATTCACTGGAACGCCCTGATTAGCTTGATTAGCTTGCATCATCTGCATCATCTGCATCATCAACTGAGTGTTCTGAGCAGTAGTCTGCATAATTGCTCTCCAAGCCTCAGGCGGAGGAGGAGGGGAAGGAGGATGCTCTGGGACCTCTTCACCCTCTGGGTTGGCATTCGGAACCCTTTTCGGAGCCATCCTATAAGAGATGACCACGAATCAGCAATTGATTGACAAAAGGAATAAGCTGAATCAATGGAATGAATTGCAACAAGTCTTCACAATAATCATTCGAACAATAAGAACGAATGAAATCATCCGAACAGGAGGAACGAATGAATTTCTCAGTTAATAGATAACATCAGTCTTCACGAGAAGCCACATAGGGATCAAAAGGATAAAATAAGAAAAAAACAACAAGGTACGGAAAGGAACAAACACAAGAGAGGAGTTTCGTTCTAACATCTTTGTGCTGAAAGCATATGAACGCGTTACGAAAAGGTTTTGCAATCCCCGGATCAGCATAGCCAAGGACCCTTTAAGATGCAACTCCTGATAGTAACCTCGGTCATATAACCCCTTCACTCGATGTCGAACCCCGAACTCACTAACCTGCATTCGTTGGAAGAATGCCTACGATCTACTGGATAAAACCCACCTATAGATTTCCGAAAGATTACAGTTATGCAATCAGGTGTTGGGGATACACGGGAAGCACCGCGCAATCAACTCTAACCTACATCCAGGTGTATCCATCCTTCAACACATAACCAGTCTTTCTCGGAAACGGTGTACCTCGGACCTTCGAAAAGCATCCACTATAACAAGCTATGGCAATACTCCCGAACTACCTCCCCAGTACTGGGTGATGTCGGGGTTATCTTGCCACTGGCCGTATAGGGGAGATTTTCGATGTCGGCCGTCTTAAGTATTTAGTACTGTCGCGATATGCTTGTTACAATGATACCCCGAAGCTCAACTCCTCGGTAACAGGAGGCATCGGGAACAATATCCTTGTCACAAGAACATCGAAACAATCCCAGAATACTCGCGGGATTCCTAAAAAAAAATTGTGCAAATTTTGAAGATAGGAGAGACAAGAGTAGACGTCAGGAGTCCTCACCAGAGAGAAAGGGGATGAGAAGCAAAGAAATCCTACTCTCTGATATAATATAGGACTCAAAAAGTTTTCAGTGTGTGCCTAGACTCAACCGTCAACGGTTCGATCAAACAGTGGGGGCTCCTAGGTCGGAGAAGGCTCTGATACCAACTTATAATGCCCAGGATGGAGTTATACCTCCTACGTGTCGAGGCACGACTTAAAGGCATAAGTCCATCCTAGAATGATCTCAAGTTTGGTAATCTTTGCACAACTCATGTAAAAGAGGGGATAGTAAACTGAAAATAGTTGGCTTACACTCGCCACGTCACAGAATTACAGTACAAGTCTCAAACATCATACAATAAGAGCACTACAACCCTCTAAGGGCAAAAGCCAAATGTCAAAGTACCAAACTCAGATAAAGTAAACCACAGGCGGATCGAATCCTAGTAAGAGACTCCACTACTGATCGTCCGGGTAGCGCACATAGTACCGACTACGCTCCTTGTCGTACTCCCAACCCAGCTCGGTGCCATCACCTGGATAGCTCGCAGCTGGACCTGCATCTGGTGTGTGAAGTAACTGTGAGCCACAGAGGACTCAGCAATCCCGTTCCCGGGTAACAGAACTATTTAAGCCTTGTAGGTGAGGGAAAGGCTGAAGAAAAAAAAACAAGTCTGCAGCAGCAACTAGCATCTAGCTTACGCAAGTGAGAGCGAGAAGAGAAGGCATCGGCGAGAAGTGATCACGAAGTGATCCTAGCTACAAGCTCACAATCATAACCCCTCCGTGTTCAACTCCCGAATCCCTATTCGGAAATTGACAGTCACGGAACACACGCTGGTAGTGTATTAGTAACATTGTGTCAAGTTTTCTACAACCGGAATTAACAAGCTTCCATCTGCCACATAACCGCGGGCACGGCTTTCGAAAGTTCAAACCCTGCAGGGGTGTTCCAACTTGGCCCATTACAAGCCCACGATCCGCGGAGTCGCAACTCCAAAGTGGGAAGACCCGAGTATCCTCGGAATCCCGTGCTCAAGATATACCGAACTAAGGTAAGGCTAATCCAGCAAATCCTCCCGGCGTGCCGACACCCTGATAGTAGCCGCGCGCATCTCGTCTCAGGCCACGACCGGATGGGCGATCCCACAGGTTTTTACCAGACCTTGAGTTTCCTCGAGGTGGCCCCGCGTAACCCCCAGTTTGGACCAACACTCATGAGGAGCACTGGCCCGGGTTGTTGAATTAAGAAAAAGGGTTTATAACTCCCTATGCAAGTTTAGTTTGTTATCAGGCAAATAGTACCAATGTTGGGACTTGCTGGAAAAGACTTAGCACTTAGCGGTTTATCGAGGGGGTCCCATACACCCCAACCGTGTTAGGAACGCATAATCAAGGAACATAATACCGGCTTATACGGATCCTAACGGCATGAGTGGAACAAATCACCAAGCAAAAGGCTTAGCCTTCCACCCTTGCCAATATATAGATGATTTCATTTAAAGCATTTATATAGTGTGATATAACCCAACCAAACTTCAACATGGAGCAAGCATCTTCACTTCACCTGCAACTAGCAACGCTATAAGAAGGGCTGAGCGAAGCGTACTTAGCCAAGCAACGGTTTGCATAGGTAGGGTGGTTAAACATGGCAATTGGTTACAAGTAGGAGGCTGACAAGAAGAACATGGGCATCGAGGCAAAACTATAGATCGAGACTACTAGCAATAGGCAAAGATAGTAATGTTATCGGGTTTCGGTCATCTTGCCTGAAGAGAAGTCGTTCGGATCGTAAGAAGGGTCCACGTGCTCAACCTCGTTGGAAACCTCGTGCTCAACCTTGTTGGAAACCTCGTGCTCAACCTCGAACTCGTTCTCAGCTTCCGGCTCTAAACAAAACAATCACACCAAGCACCAATCAACAAGATGCAATGCGCACTCGAAAAACATGAATGCATGATGGATGCACTAAGGATGCACACGGAGCACGTAAAACATCACTCAAGCAAAACACCTCAAAACAAGATAACAATCTGATATTATTAATCTACACGGAAAAACAATCAAGTTTGACATAAGATTCGCTGAAATCGGAGTTACGGGCTAAAAGTTATGCCCGAAACAAGATTTGAGCGAAAGCTGAAAATTACAGCAACATAGCATCTTTGGAGCTCAAAATAATTAAGCTACAACACCCAAAAAGCATGGCAAAGGACTTGAACACAAACTAGACATATAGTACAGCAACTAGGTCCAAAGTGCACCCCCAACGGAGTCACGGATCAATAGCAATGATCTTGGACATATTGAACTTTGCAATAAAATTCTGGCAGCAGAATTTTATTGAAACTTTAGAGCAAAAGATAAACATGCTACAGCCACTCAAATGGACATGTGAGGACATGGATGGAAAGACAACAATATATACTACAAGGAACAATCAAAATCCACCCCAAAACTAACATGATTTGTCCTAGAACATCACACGAACATGGCATCGGAACGTTACAGATTTCAGACTTGGTGAAAAATCACTAAGTCCTAAAACAGCAACATCATCATGGCAACTAAAAGAGCATGTTTAAGTCACCTCGAAACTAAACATGGCAAAGGGTAAGCACCTCATCAAAGTGCATATGAAGGTGATCCCGAAACACACAAGCATGCTTCATAGAGGTGAACACAACGATTGCAACGAGCTCAACAAGATGGCATTTCATAACAAGTGAAAACACATCATATGAACATGGCACTTTGCAAAGATGATAACAAGGCAACAATAAATCTACCATGCAACCTATCGCAAGCAACACGTAGTTCGTGGCAAGACGAACACGTGGACATGTCATTTGCATCGTTTGGACAAACGAGCTAAAAGTTATCACATGGAAAAGGTGACATGAAAATAACACACAACAGCAGTTTATATCATGATGCACTCTTGCAACAGCAAAACAAGTGTCTAGATGACCTCTAACATGCATGACAACAACAGGTAAAACGGAGAGGACATCTCCACGAACGTCTGGACATGCTACACGCGCAAAACGGAGCAACAGGCACAAAGTTACAGCAGGTCAAAGATTGCATATCAGAACAGTAAACAGAGACTTAGATCTAGGGTTCAACCTCTGGATCTGGAAAAAAAAACGGACGGGACGGGCCGGCGGCTGCGGATCTGGCCCACGGAGGACTGGGCCGAGCGGAGTGGAGAGCGGTGCGGTCGGCCCACTGCGGCGAAGGAGCCCGCGCGGCGGCGCGCCCGCGGCTGGGCCGAAGCGGCCCGCGGCGCGGCTGGCTGGTGCGGCGGCCCGCTCGGGCCGGCGGCGCGGAGCGGCCTGCGGCTGGAGGATGACGCGGATCTGGTACGGGCCGGCTCGGCGGGGCGGCCCGGCGACGCGAACTGGCCCGCGCGGCTGGAAGGCGAGCGGCGGCGCGGCCTCGTGGCCTGGCTGGCCCGTGGCGAAGGGGCCTGGCGCCTGACGGATCGGGCCTTTGCGCCGGGGCGACGAAGTGGTCCCGCGGGGGCGGATCCCGGCGCGGTCGGCCTGGCACGGCCTCGAGGGAAGGATCCCGGACGCCTGTTGCGGTCGGAGGGCCCGCTCGGGTCGAGGTCGACGCGGAGGCGCGCCTCGATCGTTGACCCGCAGCGAGGGATCGAGAGAATTGGCGGCTGGCTGCCTCGAACTGCGGCTGTTGCTTCGATGGAAACGCTGGATCCCCTCGGGATCTGTTGGAAATAGTGGATCTGAAGAAAGAAAGGGAAAAAAAAGAGGGGAGAGAGGAGGAAGAAGAAGGAGATGTCCAAAATAGACTAGGGGTCTATAAGTTGCAGTTTTTAGGGTTAGGAGGAGATTTAGGGGCGGTAGGAGCCCTCCGATCGCGATCCGACGGATCCGATCGCGGGGGTAGTTTTAGAAGGCCTAGAAGGAGATAAAAGACTGCCACAGGGGTGTTTCCGGGACACGAAGTGAAGGCACTTCGGGCCCACACGAACAACGGAAGGAAAAGTCAATGGAGTCCAAACGAGACGAGATTTGAGAGGCGGGTTGCACACAACAAAACAACAACACACACAACAACCTCGCGGCACACCGGTAACGTAAAACGCCCGAACAACAAAGTAGGCCTACGGGACGTCACGGACACGTGAGGGAGCTCCGGAACGCGAAACGGACAACGGGAAGAAACACGACGAACCGGATGCAACCCACAACACAAATGCAATGCAATGCACATGTCTACATGATATGAATGAATGCCACACACTCACACAACAAAACGACGAAATCCCGAAAGACAAAGAACCCGAAATGGAAATAGATGAAGCCGGAGATATATTATATACCCAAAAGGGAAAGTATTACATCCGGGGCATTACAAACTCTCCTCTACTACAAAAAGATCTCGTCCCGAGATCTAGGACTGGAAAAAGGAAGGGTACTCGGAACGAAGATGATCTTCTCGTTCCCAGGTAGCTTCTCGGTCGGTGTGATGTGACCACTTGACTTTCAGAAACTTGATGGACTTGTTGCGAGTCTTGCGTTCGGTTTCTTCGAGAATTGCAAGTGGATGCTCTCGGTAGGAAAGGTCTTGTTGAAGATCAATCTCCTCAAACGGAATCATGCGCTCAGGTGCCTTGAAGCATTTGCGAAGCTGAGACACATGGAAGACATCATGAACATTTGCAAAGTTGGAAGGGAGCTCGAGCTGATAGGCTAGATCGCCTCTTTTGCCAAGAATCTTGAAAGGCCCGACGTATCTAGGAGCAAGTTTTCCTTTGATACCGAATCTTTGGGTTCCTTTCATCGGAGACACTCGGAGATAGACATGATCACCGATGTCGAAAGCCAAATCACGATGCTTTCCGTCATAGTAGCTCTTCTGACGCGACTGAGCGGCCTTGAGATTCTCACGTATGACTTTGCACATTTCTTCGGCTTCAGAGATCAAATCATTGCCAAGAAGTTGGCGTTCGCCTGTTTCAGACCAGTTGAGAGGGGTACGGCACTTTCTGCCATAGAGAATTTCAAACGGTGCTTTGCCTGCACTTGCTTGGAAGCTGTTGTTGTAAGAGAATTCTGCAAATGGAAGACAGTCCTCCCATTTCATGCCGAAGGAGATGACACAGGCTCTGAGCATATCTTCAAGGATCTGATTCACACGCTCGACTTGACCACTAGTCTGAGGGTGAAAGGCAGTGCTGAACCTGATCTTCGTGCCCATGGCTGACTGAAAGGAGTCCCAGAACTTTGATGTGAACAAGCTGCCACGGTCTGAGGATATCACTTGAGGAATGCCATGTAGGGACACAATTCTGGAAGTGTACAACTCTGCAAGTTGAGCTGCATTGATTGATTCTTTGACTGGAAGAAAGTGAGCGACTTTGGTAAGCTTGTCAATCACCACAAAGATAGCATCATTGCCTCGCTTGGATTTAGGAAAACCAGTGACGAAGTCCATTTCAATGTGGTCGAACTTCCACTCAGGAATAGGAAGAGGTTGGAGAAGACCGGCTGGACGTTGATGTTCTGCTTTCACTCTTCTGCATACATCACATTCATTCACGAACTGGGCAATTTCCCTTTTCATGCGTGTCCACCAGTAAGATTGCTTAAGGTCTTGATACATCTTGGAACTGCCAGGATGAATGGAAAGGAGAGAGTCATGAGCTTCTTCCATTATGAGCTTCCTGAGATCACCTTTGGGAACAACGAGTCTGTCCTCGAAGAACAAGGTATCTCTCTCATCAACACGGAAGCACTTATATTTTGGAGTGCCCTTTGCAATGCCATGTTTCACCTTCTTCACCATGGTATCACTGAGCTGAGCCTCACGGACTTGATCTTCCAAGGTAGGAGCAATTTGGAGATTAGCAAGAAAACCCTGCGGAACAACCTGAAGGTTGAGCTTCCTGAAAGCTTCACAAAGCTCAGGCTGGTGTGGCTTGATAAGAAGGCTGTTGCAATATGCCTTTCTGCTCAAAGCATCTGCAATCACATTCGCCTTGCCTGGAGTGTACTCAATGCTGGGGTTGTACTCTTGGATCATCTCGACCCAACGAGTCTGGCGGAGGTTCAGGTGCGGCTGTGTGAAGATGTACTTCAAGCTCTTGTGATCAGTGAAGATGTCGACCTTTCTGCCCAACAACAGATGTCTCCACGTAATCAGAGCATGTACCACAGCTGCTAGCTCGAGATCATGTGTGGGATAGTTCTTCTCACTTGGCTTGAGCTGCCGAGAAGTATATGCCACAATTTTCTTATCTTGCATAAGCACACCACCAAGGCCTTGAAGAGAAGCGTCACAGAACACTTCATAGGGCTTGGTTTCATCCGGAGGAGTCAGAACTGGAGCAGAGACAAGCTTCTCTTTGAGGGTTTTGAATGCGACTTCACATTCTGGAGACCAAAAGTATTTGACATTCTTCTGAAGCAGGTTGGAAAGAGGCTTGGCAATCTTGGAGAAGTTCTCCACAAACCTTCTGCAATAGCTGGCAAGACCCAGAAAACTGCGGAGCTGCTTGACGTTCTGAGGAGCTTCCCAGTTGACAATTGCTTCAACTTTCTCGGGATTAACCGCAATACCGTCAGCTGAGATGATGTGGCCCAGGTACAAAACCTTATCGAGCCAGAACTCGCACTTTGAGAACTTGGCATAGAATTTATGCTCTCGGAGTCGATCAAGAACCAGACGCAAGTGCTTTTCGTGATCTTCTTCATTCTTGGAAAACACCAGAATATCATCCAGATACACAAGCACGAATTCGCCAGTATAGGGGTTGAAGATGTAATGCATCATCCTTGAAAAGGTAGGAGGAGCATTGGCGAGACCGAAGGACATGACGGTATACTCGTATGAACCGTAGCTCGTTCTGAAGGCCGTCTTGGGAATGTCTTCCTCGCGAATGCGAATTTGATGGTAGCCCATTCGAAGGTCAAGCTTAGAGAACACTTTTGCTCCTTTGAGCTGCTCAAAGAGTTCGTTGATGTTGGGGAGCGGATACTTGTTCTTAATCGTCTTCTTGTTCAATGGCCGATAGTCAACACAGAGACGCTCTGTGCCATCTTTCTTCTTGACAAATAAGACACCACAGCCCCACGGAGATGTACTCGGTCTGATGAGACCCATACTCTCCTGCTTATCAAGCTGCTTCTTCAATTCCTTCAATTCATCCGGAGAGAGCTTGTAAGGACGCCGGCACGCAGGCTCAGTGCCCGGCTCGAGTTCAATGACAAACTCCACCTGACGGTGTGGAGGCATGCCTGGAAGATCTTCTGGAAAGACGTCTTGATATTCGTTCACCACTGGAATTTGCTCTATGGCATTAATTTCACCCTTATCATTAAGAGAGAAAAGCCGAATAGTATTATCCCTGGAGGCGAAGATAATCACATCTTCATCAGAATGAGTCAATTTGACTTCCTTTTGAGCGCAATCAATGTGAGCATCGTGCTGAGAAAGCCAATCCATTCCGAGGATGAGGTCGATGTCAGAATTACCAAGAACCACCGGTTTAGCCATAAAACGATAATCACCCATGCGAATAGAAACATCCGGAGCAAATATCTTTGAATGCAATAGTTTGCCTGGAGAATCAACTGACAATTCTCTTGGCAAACTTCTGGTGACGATGTTGTGCTTGGATGCAAAAGGATATGACATGAAAGAACATGTAGCACCCGAATCAAATAACACTTTAGCTGGAAAAGAGTTAACTGGAAGGTTACCCAGAATGACATCAGACGAATTCTCCGCTTGTGCTGCATTCATCAGATTGACCCTTGCAGACTTTGGATCATGCTTGACAATAGCTGAACTCACAGGTGGAGGAGGAGGAAGACGCTTCGGATTCGGACATCTGTTGGCATAGTGACCCTTCTGAGTGCATTTGTTGCAAGTCACTTCTGAGAGAGGACGGAAATGAGAGCCACTGGACTTGGAGCCTTGAGACTGAAACTGCTTCTTCGACTGGTTGCTTGGGTTGGGTGGGTGGGAGAAACCACGACCACTAGAGTTCTTGTTGTTGGAGTTGTTGTATGGAGCTCGAATCACTGGAGGAGGAGGAAGCCAGAATTTCTGTTGTTTCGCAGCCAACTGAGACGATGAGGAAGAGTGAACAGCATCTCGAATTCTCTTCTTAGAAGCCTCCATCTTGAGCTGAGCTGCTTCTTGTTTCAAAGCCATGTTATAGAACTTATTGAATTCATCTGGCTCGAACAAAGTGAGAGCAAGCTGAAGTTCATCTTTGAGACCTCCACGGAACTGATAGATTTTGCTCTTTGCATCAGGAATGTCTTGCTTTGCATAGCGAGCGAGGTTTTGGAACTTGACATTATACTGATAGACTGACATGGAGCCCTGCTTGAGGTTGCGGAATTGCTCACGCATACCCTCGATAACACTTGTAGGAATGTGGTGCGAGCGGAAATCCTTGCAGAAATTCTCCCAAGAGATCACGTGACCCGGCCTTGAGTCTTTGTACTGCTGCCACCAGTCAGCTGCTTGATCTTTCAGTTGGAAGGCTGCAAACTTCACATAGTCATCTTCTTTCACGTTACTGCACTCAAAATGCTTCTTGATATCGGTTAGCCAATCTTCAGCATCAAGAGGGTCGACACAGTAACTGAAAGCTTTAGGATTGTTGGCCAAGAACTGGTTGAGGGTAGCATGGTGCTGCTGGAAGAAGTTGCCTTGATTCACTGGAACGCCCTGATTAGCTTGATTAGCTTGCATCATCTGCATCATCTGCATCATCAACTGAGTGTTCTGAGCAGTAGTCTGCATAATTGCTCTCCAAGCCTCAGGCGGAGGAGGAGGGGAAGGAGGATGCTCTGGGACCTCTTCACCCTCTGGGTTGGCATTCGGAACCCTTTTCGGAGCCATCCTGTAAGAGATGACCACGAATCAGCAATTGATTGACAAAAGGAATAAGCTGAATCAATGGAATGAATTGCAACAAGTCTTCACAATAATCATTCGAACAATAAGAACGAATGAAATCATCCGAACAGGAGGAACGAATGAATTTCTCAGTTAATAGATAACATCAGTCTTCACGAGAAGCCACATAGGGATCAAAAGGATAAAATAAGAAAAAAACAACAAGGTACGGAAAGGAACAAACACAAGAGAGGAGTTTCGTTCTAACATCTTTGTGCTGAAAGCATATGAACGCGTTACGAAAAGGTTTTGCAATCCCCGGATCAGCATAGCCAAGGACCCTTTAAGATGCAACTCCTGATAGTAACCTCGGTCATATAACCCCTTCACTCGATGTCGAACCCCGAACTCACTAACCTGCATTCGTTGGAAGAATGCCTACGATCTACTGGATAAAACCCACCTATAGATTTCCGAAAGATTCCAGTTATGCAATCAGGTGTTGGGGATACACGGGAAGCACCGCGCAATCAACTCTAACCTACATCCAGGTGTATCCATCCTTCAACACATAACCAGTCTTTCTCGGAAACTGTGTACCTCGGACCTTCGAAAAGCATCCACTATAACAAGCTATGGCAATACTCCCGAACTACCTCCCCAGTACTGGGTGATGTCGGGGTTATCTTGCCACTGGCCGTATAGGGGAGATTTTCGATGTCGGCCGTCTTAAGTATTTAGTACTGTCGCTATATGCTTGTTACAATGATACCCCGAAGCTCAACTCCTCGGTAACAGGAGGCATCGGGAACAATATCCTTGTCACAAGAACATCGAAACAATCCCAGAATACTCGCGGGATTCCTAAAAAAAAATTGTGCAAATTTTGAAGATAGGAGAGACAAGAGTAGACGTCAGGAGTCCTCACCAGAGAGAAAGGGGATGAGAAGCAAAGAAATCCTACTCTCCGATATAATATAGGACTCAAAAAGTTTTCAGTGTGTGCCTAGACTCAACCGTCAACGGTTCGATCAAACAGTGGGGGCTCCTAGGTCGGAGAAGGCTCTGATACCAACTTATAATGCCCAGGATGGAGTTATACCTCCTACGTGTCGAGGCATGACTTAAAGGCATAAGTCCATCCTAGAATGATCTCAAGTTTGGTAATCTTTGCACAACTCATGTAAAAGAGGGGATAGTAAACTGAAAATAGTTGGCTTACACTCGCCACGTCACAGAATTACAGTACAAGTCTCAAACATCATACAATAAGAGCACTACAACCCTCTAAGGGCAAAATCCAAATGTCAAAGTACCAAACTCAGATAAAGTAAACCACATGCGGATCGAATCCTAGTAAGAGACTCCACTACTGATCGTCCGGGTAGCGCACGTAGTACCGACTACGCTCCTCGTCGTACTCCCAACCCAGCTCGGTGCCATCACCTGGATAGCTCGCAGCTGGACCTGCATCTGGTGTGTGAAGTAACTGTGAGCCACAGAGGACTCAGCAATCCCGTTCCCGGGTAACAGAACTATTTAAGCCTTGTAGGTGAGGGAAAGGCTGAAGAAAAAAAAACAAGTCTGCAGCAGCAACTAGCATCTAGCTTACGCAAGTGAGAGCGAGAAGAGAAGGCATCGGCGAGAAGTGATCACGAAGTGATCCTAGCTACAAGCTCACAATCATAACCCCTCCGTGTTCAACTCCCGAATCCCTATTCGGAAATTGACAGTCACGGAACACACGCTGGTAGTGTATTAGTAACATTGTGTCAAGTTTTCTACAACCGGAATTAACAAGCTCCCATCTGCCACATAACCGCGGGCACGGCTTTCGAAAGTTCAAACCCTGCAGGGCTGTTCCAACTTGGCCCATTACAAGCCCACGATCCGCGGAGTCGCAACTCCAAAGTGGGAAGACCCGAGTATCCTCGGAATCCCGTGCTCAAGATATACCGAACTAAGGTAAGGCTAATCCAGCAAATCCTCCCGGCGTGCCGACACCCTGATAGTAGCCGCGCGTATCTCGTCTCAGGCCACGACCGGATGGGCGATCCCACAGGTTTTTACCAGACCTTGAGTTTCCTTGAGGTGGCCCCGCGTAACCCCCAGTTTGGACCAACACTCATGAGGAGCACTGGCCCGGGTTGTTGAATTAAGAAAAAGGGTTTATAACTCCCTATGCAAGTTTAGTTTGTTATCAGGCAAATAGTACCAATGTTGGGACTTGCTGGAAAAGACTTAGCACTTAGCGGTTTATCGAGGGGGTCCCATACACCCCAACCGTGTTAGGAACGCATAATCAAGGAACATAATACCGGCTTATACGGATCCTAACGGCATGAGTGGAACAAATCACCAAGCAAAAGGCTTAGCCTTCCACCCTTGCCAATATATAGATGATTTCATTTAAAGCATTTATATAGTGTGATATAACCCGACCAAACTTCAACATGGAGCAAGCATCTTCACTTCACCTGCAACTAGCAACGCTATAAGAAGGGCTGAGCGAAGCGTACTTAGCCAAGCAACGGTTTGCATAGGTAGGGTGGTTAAACATGGCAATTGGTTACAAGTAGGAGGCTGACAAGAAGAACATGGGCATTGAGGCAAAACTATAGATCGAGACTACTAGCAATAGGCAAAGATAGTAATGTTATCGGGGTTCGGTCATCTTGCCTGAAGAGAAGTCGTTCGGATCGTAAGAAGGGTGCTCGTGCTCAACCTCGTTGGAAACCTCATGCTCAACCTCATACTCGTTCTCAGCTTCCGGCTCTAAACAAAACAATCACACCAAGCACCAATCAACAAGATGCAATGCGCACTCGAAAAACATGAATGCATGATGGATGCACTAAGGATGCACACGGAGCACGTAAAACATCACTCAAGCAAAACACCTCAAAACAAGATAACAATCTGATATTATTAATCTACACGGAAAAACAATCAAGTTTGACATAAGATTCGCTGAAATCGGAGTTACGGGCTAAAAGTTATGCCCGAAACAAGATTTGAGCGAAAGCTGAAAATTACAGCAACATAGCATCTTTGGAGCTCAAAATAATTAAGCTACAACACCCAAAAAGCATGGCAAAGGACTTGAACACAAACTAGACATATAGTACAGCAACTAGGTCCAAAGTGCACCCCCAACGGAGTCACGGATCAATAGCAATGATCTTGGACATATTGAACTTTGCAATAAAATTCTGGCAGCAGAATTTTATTGAAACTTTAGAGCAAAAGATAAACATGCTACAGCCACTCAAATGGACATGTGAGGACATGGATGGAAAGACAACAATATATACTACAAGGAACAATCAAAATCCACCCCAAAACTAACATGATTTGTCCTAGAACATCACACGAACATGGCATCGGAACGTTACAGATTTCAGACTTAGTGAAAAATCACTAAGTCCTAAAACAGCAACATCATCATGGCAACTAAAAGAGCATGTTTAAGTCACCTCGAAACTAAACATGGCAAAGGGTAAGCACCTCATCAAAGTGCATATGAAGGTGATCCCGAAACACACAAGCATGCTTCATAGAGGTGAACACAACGATTGCAACGAGCTCAACAAGATGGCATTTCATAACAAGTGAAAACACATCATATGAACATGGCACTTTGCAAAGATGATAACAAGGCAACAATAAATCTACCATGCAACCTATCGCAAGCAACACGTAGTTCGTGGCAAGACGAACACGTGGACATGTCATTTGCATCGTTTGGACAAACGAGCTAAAAGTTATCACATGGCAAAGGTGACATGAAAATAACACACAACAGCAGTTTATATCATGATGCACTCTTGCAACAGCAAAACAAGTGTCTAGATGACCTCTAACATGCATGACAACAACAGGTAAAACGGAGAGGACATCTCCACGAACGTCTGGACATGCTACACGCGCAAAACGGAGCAACAGGCACAAAGTTACAGCAGGTCAAAGATTGCATATCAGAACAGTAAACAGAGACTTGGATCTAGGGTTCAACCTCTGGATCTGGAAAAAAAACGGACGGGACGGGCCGGCGGCTGCGGATCTGGCCCGCGGAGGACTGGGCGAGCGGAGTGGAGAGCGGTGCGGTCGGCCCACTGCGGCGAAGGAGCCCGCGCGGCGGCCCGCGGCGCGGCTGGCTGGTGCGGCGGCCCGCTCGGGCCGGCGGCGCGGAGCAGCCTGCGGCTGGAGGATGACGCGGATCTGGTACGGGCCGGCTCGGCGGGGCGGCCCGGCGACGCGAACTGGCCCGCGCGGCTGGAAGGCGAGCGGCGGCGCGGCCTCGTGGCCTGGCTGGCCCGTGGCGAAGGGGCCTGGCGCCTGACGGATCGGGCCTTTGCGCCGGGGCGACGAAGTGGTCCCGCGGGGGCGGATCCCGGCGCGGTCGGCCTGGCGCGGCCTCGAGGGAAGGATCCCGGACGCCTGTTGCGGTCGGAGGGCCCGCTCGGGTCGAGGTCGACGCGGAGGCGCGCCTCGATCGTTGACCCGCAGCGAGGGATCGAGAGAATTGGCGGCTGGCTGCCTCGAACTGCGGCTGTTGCTTCGATGGAAACGCTGGATCCGCTCGGGATCTGTTGGAAATAGTGGATCTGAAGAAAGAAAGGGAAAAAAAAGAGGGGAGAGAGGAGGAAGAAGAAGGAGATGTCCAAAATAGACTAGGGGTCTATAAGTTGCAGTTTTTAGGGTTAGGAGGAGATTTAGGGGCGGTAGGAGCCCTCCGATCGCGATCCGACGGATCCGATCGCGGGGGTAGTTTTAGAAGGCCTAGAAGGAGATAAAAGACTGCCACAGGGGTGTTTCCGGGACACGAAGTGAAGGCACTTCGGGCCCACACGAACAACGGAAGGAAAAGTCAACGGAGTCCAAACGAGACGAGATTTGAGAGGCGGGTTGCACACAACAAAACAACAACACACACAACAACCTCGCGGCACACCGGTAACGTAAAACGCCCGAACAACAAAGTAGGCCTACGGGACGTCACGGACACGTGAGGGAGCTCCGGAACGCGAAACGGACAACGGGAAGAAACACGACGAACTGGATGCAACCCACAACACAAATGCAATGCAATGCACATGTCTACATGATATGAATGAATGACACACACTCACACAACAAAACGACGAAAGCCCGAAAGACAAAGAACCCGAAATGGAAATAGATGAAGCCGGAGATATATTATATACCCAAAAGGGAAAGTATTACATCCGGGTATTACAGTTCGGTTCCTTCCCATCAAAGAATTCACCTTGCAAACCACAGAATGGCCCAAACGTCGGGGTTATGTCCAAGAATATGCATTTTCATATTATGCTTCCAACTAGCAAAATTAGTACCATCAAAATAAGGACCTCTACAGTGGTAACTTCCCTCGCTGGACGCCATACTCTCCTAGGTTGTGAAACAAAGGCTGTGATCACCAATGCTATGGAAATCACGGCCATTGGAGACCAAAGCTCTGATACCACTTGTCGGATCGAAAGTATGTCTAGAGGGGGGGGTGATTAGACTACTTGACGAAATAAAACTCTATCATTTTCCCAATTTTAATTCTTGGCAGATTTTAGCAACTTAGCACAAGTCAAGCAATCAACCTACACATGCAATTCTAAGAGTATATCAACGGAAAGTAAACAATTGCATATGAAGGTAAAGGGAGGAGTTTAGAGGGATCAAACGCAAGTGAAGACAACAATGTATTTGTCTTGGTTCCGATAGGTGGTGCTATCGTACATCCAAGTTGATGGAGACTTCAAGCCACGAAGGGTAACGGCTGCGCGAGTCCACGGAGGGCTCCACCCACTAAGGGTCCACGAAGAAGCAACCTTGTCTATCCCACCATGGCCGTCGCCCACGAAGGGCTTGCCTTACTAGCGGTAGATCTTCAAGAAGTAGGCGATGTCCTTGCCATTACAAACTCCTTGGCTCAACTCCACAATCTTGTCGGAGGCTCCCAAGTGACACCTAACCAATTTAGGAGACACCACTCTCCAAAAGGTAATAAACGGTGTGTTGATGATGAAATCCTTGCTCAAATGCTTCAAGTGATAGTCTCCCCAACACTCAAATAGCTCCTCACAGATTTGGATATGGTGGAAGAAGAATTTGAGTGGAAAGCAACTTGGGGAAGGCTAGAGAACAAGATTCATATGGTAGGAATGGAATATCTTGATCTCAACACTTGAGTAGGTGGTTCTCTCTCAGAACATGAATGATGGAAGTGTAGATATGTTCTGATGGCTCTCTCCACGAGTTCAGAGTGGGTGGAGGGGTATATATAGCCTCCACACAAAATCTAACCATTACACACAATTTACCAAACTCGATGGGACCGATTCAAAGAACTCGGTCAGACCGATTTAGTTCATAATGTGACCGTTAGGTATTTCTGTGGACCGATATGATCAACTCGGTGGACCGATTTCATTAGGGTTTGGGCATAACGTAATCTCGGTGGGACCGATTACACAAACTTGGTGAGACCGATTTTGGTAATAAGCACACCGAGAGTTGGTCAGGCAAACTCGGTGGGACCGATTCGCTCATTTCGGTGAGACCGAAATGTTACGAGGAGGCAATAGTGAGTTTGCATTACGGACTCGGTGGGACCGATTGCACATCTCGGTTAGACCTAAAATATTGCAATAGGCAACAGAGAGTTTGCAATCCCATCTCAGTGAGACCGAGATCCCTTTCGGTGAGACCAAAATGATTAGGTTTTCTGGCAGTGCCTATGTCAAATGAACTCGGTGGCGCTGGATAGATATTTTCGGTGGGGCCAAGTTTGACTTTTTGTTTGGAACATATGTGGATGTGATAAAGTGGTTGAGGGTTTTTGGAGCATATCACTAAGCATCATGAGCAAGCAAGTCATTAAGCAACACCTCATCCCCTTTTAATAGTATTGGCTTTCCTATGGACTCAATGTGATCTTGGATCACTAAAATGGAAAATGTAGAGTCCTTAGCTTTGAGCTTGAGCCAATCCTTTAAACTTTGCATTTTGAGGGGTCCACAATCCTAATCCATGCCATGCCAAACATTGAACGTTCCTGAAATATTATCTTGAGATAGCATTAGTTCAATGAGCTATATGTTGTTATTAATTACCAAAACCACCCGGGGATAGTTGCACTTTCACCTATGTAACCAAATTGGCACGAACTGTATCTTGATTGTTTCATCTTTCTTGGAAGGTCAGGGCGCGCGATGGTTAACCCCTACCAACCTCCCCCCTAGGGGCATGCGTCGTAGTGTTTTGCTTTGAGGGCTAAGTAGATTTTTTACAATAAGTATGTGAGTTCTTTATGACTAATGTGAGTCCATGGATTATACGTACACTCACCCTTCCACCTTTCTAGCCACTCTAGTGCCACGCAACATTCGCTGGTGCATAAAACCCTCCTTATACCTTCCTCAAAACAACCACCATATCTACCTATTATGGCATTTCCATAGCCATTCCGAGATATATTGCCATGTAACTCCACCGTTCCGTTTATGACATGCTTGATCATTGTCATATTGCTTTGCATGATCATGTAGGTTACATAGTATTTGTGGCAAGGCCACCTTTCATATTTTTCATACATGTCACTCTTAGTCATTTCACATCCCGGTACACCACCGGAGGCATTCATATAGAGTGATATATTTCTTCTAGTATTGAGTTGTAAGTAAATAAAAGTGTGATGATCATCATTATTAGAACATTGTCCCATGTGAGGTTATCAAAAATAAAAGAGGCCAATGAAGCCCAAATAAAAAAAGAGGCCAATGAAGCCCAAATAAAAAAAGAGGCCAAAGAGCCCAAAATAAAAAAATGAGAGAAAAAGAGAGAAGGGACAATGTTACTATCCTTTTCCACACTTGTGCTCCATAATAGCACCATGTTCTTCATGATAGAGAGTCTCCTATGTTTTCACTTTCATATATCACTAGTGGGAATTTTTCGTTATAGAACTTGGCTTGTATATTCCAACGATGGGCTTCCTCAAATGCCCTAGGTCTTCATGACCAAACAAGTTGATGCACACCCACTAGTTATCTTTTGGAGCTTTCATACACTTATAGCTCTAGTGCATTTGTTACATGGCAATCCCTACTCACTCACATTGATATCGATTGATGGACATCTCCATAGTCCATTGATTTTCTTAGTTGATGTGAGACTTTCTCCCACCTTTTGTCTATTATCACCTCCATTCCACCCATAGTGCTATGTCCATGGCTCACGCTCATATATTGTGTGAAGAGTTGAAAGGCTTGAAAGAGTAGAGCATGAAAGCAATTTCTTGGTTGACTCCGGGATGGGCATGGGTGCTTTGTGTTAAGAAAAGGGAGAATGAGGACTATATAATTTGTTGGGATTACTATCTTTAGCCATGTTATATTTTCGAAGCTTTATAGATTGTTTTTGGTATGATTAAAGTATTATTGTTTTGATATTGAGAAACTTTTATTTTGAGTCTTATGGATCTGAATCATGCCACAATAAAAAATATTGCATTAATAAATATATTGGGTAGCATTCCACATCAAAAATTATGTTTTTATCATTTACCTACTCGAGGACGAGCAGGAATTAAGATTGGGGATGCTTGATACGTCTCTAACGTATCTATAATTTTTTATTATTCCATGCTATTATATTATCTATTTTGGATGTTTTATATGCATTTATATGCTATTTTATATGATTTTTGGGACTAACCTATTAACCCAGAAGCCAGTGCCAGTTTCTCTTTTCTCCTTGTTTTTGAGTTTCCAGAAAAGGTATATCAAACGACGTCCAAACGGAACGACACTTTTTGGAGATTTTCTTGGACCAGAAGACACCAGATGGACTTGGAGTACATGCCAGGGGATCTGCGAGGAGACCACATGGGTGGAGGGTGTGCCCAGGGGGGTAGGGCGCGTCCCTACCTTGTGGGCCCCTCGTGCCTCCCCTGACCTACTTCTTCCTCCTACAAATTCACATATATTCCAGAACCATCAAAACATCCATCGAAACCACTTTTTCGCCGCCGTAACCTTCTATTTCTGCAATATCCCATCTGGATGCCTTTTCCGGTACTCTGCCAAAGGGGGAATCAACCATGGAGGGCATCTACATCAACCCTATTGCCCTTCCGATGAAGTGTGAGTAGTTTACCACAGACCTACGGGTCCATAGCTAGTAACTAGATGACTTCTTCTCTCTCTTGGATCCTCAATACCATGTTCTCCTCGTTGTTCTTGGAGATCTATCCGGTGTAATATTCTTTTGCGGTGTGTTTGCCAAGATCCGATGAATTGTGGGTTTATTATCAGATTATCTATGAATATTATTTGAGTCTTTTCTGAATTCTTATATGCATGATCTAATATCTTAGTAAGTCTCTTCGAATTATCGGTTTTGTTTAGCCAACTAGATTGATATTTCTTGCAATGCAAGAAGTGCTTTGCTTTGGGTTCAATCTTGCAGTGCTCAATCCCAGTGAAAGAAAGGGACATGACATGTATTGTATTGTTGCCATCGAGGATAAAAAGATGGGGTTTTCATCATATTGCTTGAGTTAATTCCTCTACATCATGTCATCATGCTTAAGGCGTTACTCTGTTCTTATGAACTTAATACTCTAGATGCAGGCATGAGTTGGTCGATGTGTGGAGTAATAGTAGTAGATGCAGGCAGGAGTTGGTCTATTTATTTTGGACGCGATGCCTATATTCATGATCATTGCCTTAGATGTCGTCATAATTATTCGCTTTTCTATCAATTGATTGGCAGTAATTTGTTCACCCACCGTAATATTTGCTATCATGAGAGAATCCTCCAGTGAAACCTATGGCCCCCGGGTCTATTTTACATCTTATAAGTTTCCGATCTACTATTTTGCAATCTTTTACTTTTCAATCTATAAACCAAAAACCCCCAAAGTATTTACTTTACCGTTTATATATCTCTATCAGTTCTCACTTTTGCAAATAACCTAGAAGGGATTAACAACCCCTTTATAGCATTGGGTGCAAGTTGGTTGATTGTTTGTGCAGGTATTTGGCGATTTGTGCATAATCTCCTACTGGATTGAGACCTTGGTTCTCAAAACTGAGGGAAAGGCTTACTCTACTTTGCTGCATCACCCTTTCCTCTTCAAGGGAAAAACCAATGCAAGCTCAAGAGGTAGAAGCGATGAGCGCCTCTGGCGTCGCCTATTGCGGACGGTCGGGGGCATGACGGACATGCGAGAGCGAGGGCAAGTGGCGAGCGACGTCGGATAGGCGGGGGTTGTGAGGGGAGCCGATAGGGCGAGTTGGGTGACGCTGCTACCGGAGAAGGCCGGGAACAGGTAATTATAGGTGGAAGGTAGGTGAAGCAGCATGTCGCGGGAAACGGGACAGTCATTGCAATTCAATGCATAAGCAGGCATGGCTTAGTGAGCCAGCTTACTATGGAAAACTGGAAAAACTGAAATTATGACTGTGCCGTCTTGTCCCGTCAGTGGCGCGTCCCGTCCATGCTGGGTCACACATCGGCATGACGGTCAAACAGGTGCACTCGAATCATCCAGATGAGGTACTCCCTCCCCGTCAAAAATTAATCCACCACTCATCATCTACCTTGGTTAGTGAGATTTTTGAATGAGCCCTGCAAACCAGAAAGGAGGTAGTATATGTGTGATCCGCTATTTATTCGTGTAGGATCGAGTAGGTAGGATAGTGTACTTGTAGGATCGCATTAGCTGATGGACTAGCAGTATCTTCAGATTCATGGCATTTTCTTCAGAACAGCTTGTCGGTTCCTTCAGAGGTAGGCATTTTTATTCAAAAAAACTGTCACCTTTGGATCTTGCGTCGCTACTAAAACTGCCAGGAGCGTATTAGTAGGATAGCTAGTGATCGATCAGTAACTTGTAAACACCAAGAGAACAAAAATAAGGAACTTCTAGCAACTTGTAAACACTGAGCACAAAGAAATAAGGATCATGATGTGCACACTAAAAGAGCCGATCCGTTCGAAATGTTAACGTGAGACTCACGGGCCTAGCTTTGTATTACGTTCCCATTAATAGCCCAAATTCACAACCAACTAGTACCATCCCCATCCATAAGATCAACATGTTAATGCATCTCAATGATTCATAGATCGTATACAATATGTAGCTCCTAAAGCAAAGATCAAGAAAAAACATGTGTTCGTGCTACTGCCATGGATGCTTCTCTGGGCCAACATTCAGTACAAAGTGAAAGACAAATCTGATTGTGAAGTTTACATTTCCACTTGCAAACGTAAGTGGTTTCACCAATAGATGGAACCATAAGAGTGAACCACACATGATGGAGGAACATCCACTGAAATATGAGTTGGTCATCTGTCGATCACACGATGAGACTATTTTCGGACTACAACTTTAACGTTGGCAAAATGATGCCCATTGGACAATCAGAACAAAGCAATGAAGCACCTAGTGTTGGCCAATAAATAGTACAATACTACTTTTGTGCAGTCCATGAAGTGACTATCCAATCTTTCTGTGTCTATTTTCAAATGGCACTGCGTGCAGTGACTACTATTCTCTTGTGCAGTTCCACAAAAATTGAACTCACTTTGTTTGTTCGCCAAATAGCAATGGGCAGACATTTGTTTGCACAAATATCAACCAGTTAGTTAACATATACCCCACCTTATATTTTCGGTTTAAACATACCTCTGCTAGTCGTTTCCGCTTAGCATCTGTTTGATTTGCACTGGACAATTTGTTCATGTTTTGTCCTGGATAATTTCGTACTGAATTGATTTGCTGGTACAGAGCAGAAATATAGCGCATATTCTTCATCAGACCAAGGATATCCATGTTCGCAATGATGGAAGAGGTGAAATCGATACAACCGAAATTGATCATCCAATCATTGAGTCATGTCCTGCACCTCCAATGTAGGTCCACCCTGCCAATGAATTCACACGCAAACCACTAATATTACTATCTAATGACAGTACAAAAAGAGTAGCAAGATAGCAGCAAATCATGTACCTTCGTAATGAACAGCTCATAGTGCCACCAATTGGATATAATGGTTCGGAAGAAAACATGCTCATAATGTTGAACCATTTGGACTTTTTGTGCAGTTCCACTAAAATCAAGCATCCCTGTTTGCACAGATATTGAAAGTGTGATTACTATAAAAGTGGCACTAGTTGAAGCATAGACTCACAAATACAAGCATTCCAGTTTCTTAATGGGAAAAGGTAGCAAGACTGTTTCTAACCACCTGTCTGAAGGAATAAATAAGGCAACAACAGCTGATGTCAGGAAGGCATACATAGTATTTTCTGAAAAACTGATCCATTGATGACCTTTCCTCTTCTTTTAAGCATATTTTATGCAGTTCAACTAAAATAAAATGCCATCACCGCCTTGACAATTCAATGACACTGTACAAAAAATGACTTACCATTACATCATGATGTCAGGTATGTAATCGACAGGCATTAGAGACAAACATGCAGACCTCCTCCGATAACATAATGGACATTAATTTTAACAAAGGTGTGACTAGATTTACTTGCAGTATTTGAGTGAACTCTACACCCTTTGTACCAATGCTGAAACTTGTTGCACAACTAGTATACCAATGCTGAAACTTGTTGCTCTGGGAAAGCTTGCCACACCTTATATATGTCCATACGCTAATGCAACACCATTTGAATAGTACAAATATACACTAATCCAGTGGCTAGTGCAACAATGGAGTAAATTTTTTATTACGGGGTACAATATAATGGTTTTACTGAACCGATCTCCATAAGCTAGCACTGGAAGATTTCTATAAGCATTAACAATACAAAATGTAAAGGTAACAAGTTTCTGCATTGGTATCCTAGCTGGCAACAGCATTAAACCAAATACAAAAGTCTGAAGGTAACTAGCATTATGAACTAATGATAGTATAAAAAATTTACAAACCATGTACCTTGAAGGTATATATCATTTCAAACTCGAGAGGACCTGAAAATTGCTATCCCAATCTTGATAGTCGATTAAACATAAAACTTGATAAACTGAATCAAAGAAAACAGTCGGAAAAGGAGGTGCCCACTCTTAACCTTTCCTCTTCTCTTCATAATTTTTTGTGTAGTTTAACCAAAATAAAATGACATCAACTCCTTGGCATTATGGAGACACTGTACAAAAAATGACTTATATCATGAAAGTGAGGTATGTAATCTATAAGCATTAACAGTGCAGAAATATGAAGGTAGTAAAAAGTTTCATCATTGGTATATTGGCTGTGCAACATCAATAGAATGCCTTAGCTGAAAAATCTTTAATACATCCACAATCAGTATGTACCTCAACGGACGAATAGAGTGGTGAGAGAGGGATGGTTGCCTAGAGCAACAAATATCCAGGCAGCATATGTGGATTACGTCCCATTTTTGTTCTCTTTAGCCACCTTTTTGCTATGTGAGGAAAACAAACTGATCGACCTGGCCTTTCTACCCTTTTTCAACCAAGAGACACGACCATGTCAAAAGAAAAATAAGAGACACGAAACTCGTTCCTTAGTAGTAGTACCAATGTAGTAGTACTATACTACCCGTTGGTCAAATTATTACGTGCTGCTCTCGCTGACACAGTGACTGTATAATCCCTCGGTACAGAGAGATCGAGTGAGAGGGGAGGCATGTGAGAGATAGTAGAGAGAGAGAGAAAGAGCTACCGCCTCCGTTCGATAATGTAGTGCCCGTATTTTTTTTAAGTAAAAGTTTTGAAACATTGGCCAAGTTTATAAAGAAATTACTTATATCTGCAATACCAAAGATAAATGATAGTATGAAGTAAGTACATGTTGTGAGGAATCTGATGATCGTTCGAGATGTAAATGTTTTTCTCCACATATACCTGGTCAAACTTTTCTGAGGTTTGACTTTACAAAACATTCATATGTTTATGGATGTGAGAGAGTAACCAACTAGAGAGAGTGTGTGTGTGAAATAGAAAGAGTGAGTAAAAAAGTGTGTGTGCGTGTGTGAAAGAGACATGGACAACACACGATAAAGTAGAGAAAAAGCGTGTGTGTCTTATGCAAACATATCACACATGCATCTTCGACAACGAAAGCGAGGTGATCAGGAGATAGTGTGTGGTTGTTTACAATCGAGAGAGAAAGACCCCTAGCACGTGGCCAGGAGAGGTCTAACAAACAAGGGAGACAGGTCGAGAGAGACGTATGGAGAAAATGCATACAATGGGAGCAGAGAGTGTATGTTTGTGACGGAGAGATCCCCTGGAGATTGTGATGGGACTACATGGGTGGGAGATCGAGTGACAAGGTGTGTGCGTGATAGAAGATACCCCGAGAGATGTTGAGATAGATGTATGGATGGAAGGAGACAATATGTGTGTTCCTGAGAGGGGGGTGCGTGAGTGTTAGATGGGTCTATGTAGCGCGAGCGAGATATGTGTATGTGTGAATCAGGGAGATATAAAGTTTGAGAGAGATAGAGGAGCCCCGATACAGCTGATCAGTGGTGCGTCAGATAGCTGAGAGGGGGAACGAGATACTCCATCAGTTCGATAATGAATTGCATATAAAAATTTTAGAAGTCAAACATTGGAAACTTTGACCAGGTTAAGAAAATATTATTTATATCTACAGTACCAACACTGGTACGCGTCGGTGCTATACAAATGGTTTTTAACCCCTTTCTATGACGGCATTTGGAACCGTCGCCAAGTGAGTGTGGGCGATAGGGGGGTCCTTCCCACATGACCCAGAAACCGTCGGGGATAGGCCCAAGCTAGTTCAAAATCAGCTCGTGTGCGATCGGGCGAGGCATCGAAACCCAGTCATTTCTGTTAGTATGTGCATCCCACACGGTGAATCCCAGAAAAACATTTCCGTCCGTATGTATATCACACACAGTACATTCCAAGGAATACGTTTCCGTTCTTATGTACATCCCACATAGTCAATCCAGGGAAAACGTTTCCGTTCGTATGTATATCACACACAGTCAATCCAAGGAATATGTTTCCGTTCTTATGTACATCCCACACAGTCAATCCAGGGAAAACGCTTCCGATCGTATGTACACCCCACACAGTTTTATGTGTAGGCTTGTGTGTGAAAGGTGTAACTATCACACACGCTCTGCCTTGGTTAACTGTTTGCTTTTAGCAACTACATCACACATGATTTGATGAAGAAAACTGTGTGGCATTGGACTATCCATCACAAGAGCTTTTACTGCTAGATTTGTTTGCAAAGTTTCATGACACATTTAGCAGGTTTATTAGTTTACAATTAATAATTCCAGTATTACACAAATTCACATTTCATATCGAACAACTGTTTGCCAATTTCATATCAGGCACATAAATATATTATAACATCACAGTACGCTAGCTACATGAAAACAACACAATACAACATATAGCTAGTTCAACTTCATAAGAACTGTATTAGAACAATATATTCATTCCCTAATCGACATCATCTAGGCTCGTCTTATCCACCTCTGCTTTCAGTTTAGTAAGAACATGTTTTGCATAGGCCAACTGGGAAAGTGCCTTCTCCTTCGCCAACACCATCTTAGCAAAGTCTGATTTAAAAAATTTGAGCTCATTCTCCACCTTCCTCCTTTTATCCCACATCTTCAAATATTCTTCGGTGTTGACAACACTTTCTCTAAGCCTACCTTAGTTCTCTTCCTCATACATGCTCCAGAGCTTTGCTAGGCACATCTTCAAAGACTGTGGCCACTCTTGATCAACCCACTCCAAGTAAGAACACTTCCGTTCATCCTATAATATTTAAAACTAGATCGGTAACAATTGTAGGGGAAATGGGTTTATAGCAACATAGAAAATCACCAATGATTATTTTGAAAAACTAAAGAAACATGTTAATTATGACATATCTTCTCAAAAAGATCAATGTGCAAATGAATTAATTGCTACTGAGACAACAACCAAATTCTAAAACATCAGAAGCTATAATTAACTACAACAACGCTACAAGTTCTTACTCATGTACAGTAAATACCAAATTGAACATTTTATGAGGAAGGTAAATATAACTGCATCAACATAGCGACAGTGTTTGGATGACATCAAATTCATACTAACATGTGTGTACATGCACAAATTTAGTAACATAGAACTAATAGCACTGAGGCCGTCCACTATGTATGCTAAAACTGGTGTAAAGACAATTGTTGCTACATCTCGCACCAGTGCCCTGCACTGGCGAGATGATGCATCGGAAAAAATCAGGGACTCGGACTCCCGATGTAATGCCCAGGATGGGACTATACCTCCTACGTGTCGAGGCACGACTGAAAGGTATAAGCCCATTCTGGAATGATCTCAAGTTCGGTATCTTTGCACGACTCATGTAAAAATAGGGATGAAATTGCAAAAGGAGATAGTTGGCTTACACTCGCCACTTCACACAATACATTACATAAGCAAACATCATCCAAAACATCACAACCCGACTACGGGCGAAGATACAGAAGAAAGATACCAAAACATAAAGCCATAGGTCCGAATCGCCCCTAGTAGAAACCACTACTAATCGTCGGAAAACGTTACAAGCATACGGCCACTCTCTTCATCAAGCTCCCAGTGAAGTACGTGAACCAGCTCCTGCATCAATCTCGGCTGAACCTGCATCTGGTGTTGTAGTAACTGTGAGCCACCAGGACTCAGCAATCCCATAACCATGGGTATCAAGACTAGCAAAGCTTTATGGGCAGGAGGAGGTAAAGTGGTGAAGTTGCAGCAGCGGCTAAGCATAATATGGTGGCTAACTTACAAGTACAAGAATAAGATGAGCATCTACGCAAACGGTCGAGTAATGATCGCTAAAGATCCTGAACTACCTACGAGTCAAACATAACCCCACCGTGTTCTCTTCTCAAAGTGAAAAGAGACAATCACGGTTACTCACACAGTTGTGTGTTTTACTTCGGATCCTCTATCAAGTTTTCTACAACCGGACATTAACAAATTCCAATCTGCCACATAACCGCGGGCACAGCTTTCGAAAGATTATAACCCTGCAGGGGTGTCCCAACTTAGCCCATCACAAGCTCTCACGATTAGCTGAAGTGATAAATATAATATCATCACTCCTTATCTTAGGGAAATCCGATCAGGCTCGGCATCCCGGTGCACAAGACATTTCGACAATGGTAAAACAAGTCTAGCAAGACCTCCCGGCGTGCCGACACCCTGATAGTAGCTGCGCGTATCTCGTCTCAGGCCACGTCCGGATGAGCAGTACGTACAGTAACCGAAGACCCCAGATAACTGGGTGGCACCGCAAGTGGCTCTAGTTTGGGACCAACACCATCAGCACTGGCCCCCCTGTTATGTAGAATTAAGAACCCAGGGACGCGACCCCCTATGCAAATTTAATTAATTAATTAAGTTGTTATTATGAGGCAAATTAAAACCAATGTTGGGCCTTGCTGGAGGAGTTTTATTCAAAGTCGAACTGTCAAGGGGTCCCCATATACCCATCGTGTAAGGAACGCAAAATCAAGGAACATAATGCCGGTTTATCGGCGCCTAAGGTGGCATGAGTGGAACAAAACACCGAGCAAAAGGCCAAGCCTTCCACCCATGCCCAGTATATAGGTGTGTTAATAATAATAATAGATATTGTGATATCCACAACAAGTTCCCTCCTGGAACGAACTTCATCTCCACCTGCAACTAACAATGCTATAAGAGGGGCTGAGCAAGCGGGTAACATAGCCAAACAGTGGTTTGCTAGGAAGGTGTCAAAGGTTAGAGGTTTCATGGCAACAAGGAGAGGCTGACATAAAAGATGGGTAGCGCGACATGTAACGATAGCATCGAGACACTAAGCATGGCAATGATAGTAAAGGTATCCAAGGGTATGATCATCTTGCCTGGGATTCCGCAAGGAAGAAGAACGGATCCATGAAGTAGTCGAGCAGAACCTCACAACTCCGGAACGAACCCGAAGCTAACGAGGGAAGCAAACCGGAAAGAAACAAGCAACACGGTAAACACACATATCATAACCATGGCATGATGCACAAACAAGTATGATGCATGTCCGGTTTAAATATGCATGTCATGGCAAAGTGCACAAACAAGTTCTACAAGTTAAGTGGAGCTCAATATGCAACGAGTTGCATATTGACGAAACACCACATTTTAATTATTTAATTGACTCTCGTTTATTTCCAAGACAAGATTAAAAGTTTGTTAACATGGCAAGAGGTGAAGCAAGAGCAAACTACCTAATTAGGCATTTTAAATGAGGCCAGAAATAACAACAACAATTCCGGGAAAATCCCCATATGCATGTTTAGCAATTATTAAGCAAACAACAATTCACATGTTTTAATGTTGTTAATATGATGCGGATGACATGATCGAGTTTAAGCAATTTTTAGTTAAAGGTTGACATGAAGAGATATGAAGTATTGTCACCGTGGTGAAAGGAAAGGGTGCCACGGCAACGATCCGAAAAATGATGCAACGGCAACATCTTGGTACCGGTAACTCGTTGAGATACCGGTGCAAAAGAAAAGGTGGTGTGAGCGAGCGGAACAAGATGAAAGGTGGGGTGATCCCGTCACCGGGTTCCCACGAGTCGGCGACGGGGCAACCGAGGAGCATGACAAAAGACGAAACGGGCACGGTGCACACAAGGGAAAACATCTCATACAACACATGCATTCGTCCACGGGTCATCGTCTCGGGGTTATACCTTCGAAGCGTTTGTTCTCGAAGCGGTTCGAGTCGTCGAGGGACGTAGTGGAAGTAGACGTGCACGTGGTCGTCGTGGTACACGTTCGTAGAGGGAAGTAGTCGTTCCATTCGTAGTCGTTCACGTTTCCGAAGAGGTACTTGAGGGTCTTCGCACTTGCCGGTCTCGGTTCTTGCGACGGTAGTGGTACTTGACGTGTCGCCGTGTAGGTGTACTCGTTTCGAAGATGAACTTGACGTCGAGGGTCTCCGAGGTCGACGGTAGTGGAACTTGGCGTTTCTCCTTGTAGTCAAACTTGACATCGGGCGTCGAGGTACTTGGCGGTTCGTAGTGGTACTTTTCGTCCATGAAGTCGATCTCGGAGGTCTTGGAGTGCTCACAAACTTGTATACTTGGCGCAATCCACGACAACGGTGCTTGTTTGGGCATCGATCTTAGTCTTGGCAGAAGGCTAAAGGCGGGCTCGGACATGCCAATAGGAAGGAGCGGCCGCCGGATATGTGGACGTGCAGCACATGGCTCGGGCTCGAGCAAGAGGCGAAGAAGGGCTACGGTGGCCGCGGCACTGGCCCGCGGAGGAGGAGGCTGCAAGGTCGCGAGGTGGCGGGCGCGGGGCGCTTGGTCGCCAGATCCGTTGAGGAGGACGACCGGGGCGCGTCGAGGCTGAGGCTGGCCATCGCTGGCGGCCTTGGTGGCACCGGTGGCCGGCGCGAGGCGCGGAGGAGGCCGGAGGGAGGCGAGGCGCAGGGCCTGGGGCGCGCAAGGAGCTGCTCGAGGAGGCTCCTCCCCTCGGCGAGGTGGTGGGCGGCGCATGGACGAGGTGGAGGAGGCTGGACGAGGCCTTGGCGCTGACGACGGCGGCTCCTGGCCGGCCCGCGGGGCGCCAGGCGCGGAGGAGGCTGGCTGTGTGGCTGCCATCACAGATCGAGCCCAGGGCTCGGGCGAGAGAGAGAGAAGGGACGAGCGAAAGTTTGCGGGGGCGAGGGGAAAGAGCTGGCGGCGCACGGCACGGGAGAGGGAGTTGGTCGCGGGGATCGGGGGGAGATCGCTGAGTGTGGCTAGGGTTAGGGGAGCGGTCGGGCTGTGGGCCTGCTAGGAGGAGAGGGAGGCTTAGCCTCGGTTGGACAGGCCCAAGAGGCCGGCTGGGCTGGTTCTCTCTTAATTCTATTAGCAGAAAAAAATAGAAAGAAAGAGATGAGAGAAAGGAAAGGTTAGAGAAGGAACTTGGAAATAGGTTTTTATTTTTCTTGGACTCGCAAAATGTGCATGGTCCATGAAAAAAATAGGAGTGGGCATGAATGAAAGTTTAAATTCAAATTCATTTGAATTTAATTCAAATGATTTGAACAAGATTGAGGCTTTGGAGAGTCCAAAAAATAATGAGAATTTTGGTGGAGCTCGGGAAATGATTAAAGAATTGTTGGCAAAGTTCGAGGCAAGGAATTGAGATAGAAAAGCATGGAACTTAAATTGTAAGTGTGTTATGGTGATTCCGAAGCAATGGAATAATTATATAGCTCCATATATTAGGAGGATATGTTATAAAGAGAAGTCACACTTCCCTCGATTTAAATGGACCGAAGGTCCACACAATTTATTTAAGTTGAGATGCAAAAGAAATATGACATGATGGCATGATGACATGATGCAATGCAAAAAAAAATAACACAAGCACAAAAGAAACACACGGGAGAACCCGGAACATCTGGAATCTTCTGGGACGTCGGTCTTCGGGCGTCACAACTCTCCCACACTAACAGAGGATCTCGACCCGAGATCCTAGAAATGGCACCGGATAGAAACGAAAAGAAGAGGTAAACAAAGTTGCTTCTTTGAAAAACGAGTGAAACCAAAGAACCTTGAGAGTTTGAACAAAATGAAAGAAGAATAGAATGGAGATGAACGAAGTTAAGAGCACTCCGGTAAAATGAGGAACAAGGAACACCACGAGAACCTTGAAGGTTGAAAGACATGTAACAAGAGCTTACAAACCAAAAGAATATGAAACCGCAACGGTATAGCCAAGGAATAAGAATGACAGAATTTGGACAGCACTCCGACTGAAAATGTAAGGAATTGAACATGAACTTGCCAAGTTGGGATGATACTTGATGAAAACAACAACACACAGCCTCCGGAACAATTAAAAGAATGGCACAAGGGGTAAGAAAGATTCATACAACACTCCGGTTGAAAAGAGAGGCAAACTTGATAAGATGAGGGAACTTGAATGAAGAATACAACACTCCGGTTAAATGATAAGCAAGGGAAAGAACATGATCTCGATAAAACGATATGATGGTTAAAGAGAGAGCAACATCACAATGCCTCCGGAATGAAAGAATATATACTAGGTCGTTGGAAGGAAAAGAACGGAGAAGAAAATGACAACTTCTCCCACGAATGAATTAGGAAATCCTCCTTACAAAGAAGGGTTGAATGGGGTTGATGGAAAAATCAACACGAAATGAATAAGCTTGATGTGGGCTTATGGAAAACATCTCAAAATTAAGAGGTGACAACCAGCCACTTACGAAACATTTGATTGGATTGAGATCAACAAGGAGATGAAAAACTTATTTCACCGGAATGATAAATGAAGAACTTGGGTCATTTATAAGCACCATAATAGCAACAATTCTTAAGGAAAGCTTTTATGTGAAATACAACCCAAGATAACTCCAAGAAATAAAAATGAGGGGTTGAAAGGATCTCCTAAAGAAAAAGAAATGATGGTTTTAAATATCTCATTCTTGAAAACTCGTGAATCATGAAACATGAAGGAATTGTCAAGAATGACATAACACCATCTGAAAAGATAAGGTAGAAAGGATTGCAATTGGAAAGCATGATGAAGAATGCTTGAGCTCCAACAAGAATCTTGATGAAGACTTCGAGGATGAATTAAAACATGATGAACCACCATGAGAACTCCGGTAATGAAAACATGAGAAGTGAAAGATGAAAAGAATAAGATTCAAGGCCTACAATGATTCAGATAGAGCTCTGTGACAAGATAATTAAGAGAGTTTGGAACTCCGGAAGAAAAGATGAACAACCAATAATTTGATATCATGAATGAACTCCAGACAAAAGGAATTAAACACTTGAAGGAACAAGAATAATAATTATGTTATGCATCTCCTTCACCAATTTAATTGATGACAACCAAAGGATTTGGCATACTACTTATTCTTCTTGAAAAGGATTGGAGAGAGATATAGCCAAACTTGAGAATAATGTTGAACGACTCACCGGTAGGATTATGAAAAGAACAAATGAATTGATACGATAACAACGGAAGAGTAAACTTGAAAGAACCACCGTAAGAATATGGAGACGAACGAAGAGGCATCAATGAAGAATATTTGGAGAACGAAGTTGAAAACTGAGAACGAAGAAATATTCTGAAATGATGGCCTTCGGAGGGACACAAAGAAAAGAATTCATGAAATGCTTCGGACGGGTATAAAAAGAATTCCTCACAATCGGAACAATAATGAGGATGGCATGAAGCTAGAACCACGAATCTGCAAGAGAACGGGTCAAAATTTAAGAGAAACTCTTCTCCGGTCTTCAAATGTTGAGAGTGAAGACGAGAAATGCCATGAAGAATTTCGAGATACTCCGGACGAATGACAAGAGGAAGGTGGAGCAAAAGATGGAAATAATTGAAAACAAGCTTGGAGAAGGCATGTGACTGATGGAAATCATTCTTACGTCACACTTTGAAAAGAATTTGAGTATAACTCCAGAAAAAATTGGAAGAGTCGGGTAAGATCCTGGAAAAAGACCTGTGGGTTAGGGCCCACTCAAAGAAATCACCGTTGAAAAAGATTTCTTAAGATATATTGCACCGGTTGAATTAAATGTCTTGAGTAAGATGACAATGCTCAAAATAATTTGAACGGATTAAGAATGGAATTATGAATCTTCTGAGATATCTTCAGCACTCCGGATAAGA
>LR738713.1:114492527-114521459 GCA_902687465.1 Secale cereale | reverse complement strand
AAATCCTCCTTACAAAGAAGGGTTGAATGGGGTTGATGGAAAAATCAACACGAAATGAATAAGCTTGATGTGGGCTTATGGAAAACATCTCAAAATTAAGAGGTGACAACCAGCCACTTACGAAACATTTGATTGGATTGAGATCAACAAGGAGATGAAAAACTTATTTCACCGGAATGATAAATGAAGAACTTGGGTCATTTATAAGCACCATAATAGCAACAATTCTTAAGGAAAGCTTTTATGTGAAATACAACCCAAGATAACTCCAAGAAATAAAAATGAGGGGTTGAAAGGATCTCCTAAAGAAAAAGAAATGATGGTTTTAAATATCTCATTCTTGAAAACTCGTGAATCATGAAACATGAAGGAATTGTCAAGAATGACATAACACCATCTGAAAAGATAAGGTAGAAAGGATTGCAATTGGAAAGCATGATGAAGAATGCTTGAGCTCCAACAAGAATCTTGATGAAGACTTCGAGGATGAATTAAAACATGATGAACCACCATGAGAACTCCGGTAATGAAAGCATGAGAAGTGAAAGATGAAAAGAATAAGATTCAAGGCCTACAATGATTCAGATAGAGCTCCGTGACAAGATAATTAAGAGAGTTTGGAACTCCAGAAGAAAAGATGAACAACCAATAATTTGATATCATGAACGAACTCCAGACAAAAGGAATTAAACACTTGAAGGAACAAGAATAAGAATTATGTTATGCATCTCCTTCACCAATTTAATTGATGACAACCAAAGGATTTGGCATACTACTTATTCTTCTTGAAAAGGATTGGAGAGAGATATAGCCAAACTTGAGAATAATGTTGAACGACTCACCAGTAGGATTATGAAAAGAACAAAATGAAAAGAACAAATGAATTGATACGATAACAACGGAAGAGTAAACTTGAAAGAACCACCGTAAGAATATGGAGACGAACGAAGAGGCATCAATGAAGAATATTTGGAGAACGAAGTTGAAAACTGAGAACGAAGAAATATTCTGAAATGATGGCCTTCGGAGGGACACAAAGAAAAGAATTCATGAAATGCTTCGGACGGGTATAAAAAGAATTCCTCACAATTGGAACAATAATGAGGATGGCATGAAGCTAGAACCACGAATCTGCAAGAGAACGGGTCAAAATTTAAGAGAAACTCTTCTCCGGTCTTCAAATGTTGAGAGTGAAGACGAGAAATGCCATGAAGAATTTCGAGATACTCCGGACGAATGACAAGAGGAAGGTGGAGCAAAAGATGGAAATAATTGAAAACAAGCTTGGAGAAGGCATGTGACTGATGGAAATCATTCTTACGTCACACTTTGAAAAGAATTTGAGTATAACTCCAGAAAAAAATTGGAAGAGTCTGGTAAGATCCTGGAAAAAGACCTGTGGGTTAGGGCCCACTCAAAGAAATCACCGTTGAAAAAGATTTCTTAAGATATATTGCACCGGTTGAATTAAATGTCTTGAGTAAGATGACAATGCTCAAAATAATTTGAACGGATTAAGAATGGAATTATGAATCTTCTGAGATATCTTCAGCACTCCGGATAAGAATAGGAGAGTTGAATGAATAACAGAGCCTTCGGATAAGAAATTTCAACATGAGAAAACATGTTAAACAAAAAGGAAGAGATATGATCATGACCGAAGCTTGAATTTATTCCACCGGAGAAGAAATGAGAACAAAAGAATGATGAACTTGAAGCTCTTGAGCATCTTCACGATAAATCACCGGATAAGAACATTAAAGGAAAAGAATGAAGAAATATCACATGAATAAAATGGATATTTCATTTGAGAATTTCTGGCTCCGAGAAGAAGAAGGGTGGGAGGGTGGGGAAAACAAAGACAATTTGGGATGAATGAAACAGACAAATCGTCAGATTTCGCAATGGCGTCCGTATGGAATAACTTGAAGAGAAGGCACACTGGTTGAAAAGGATTACCATGAAAATCTCGATGGTCAAGAGGAATTAGCACTCCCATAGAAATATGAGAACACCGATTAGGAAAGGTATGGAATCAACACTTGACATTGAAGCAACTCGAATACCAGAATCAAAACAAAAACAAAGGATAGATATGTTGCAACATAATCTTCACAATATCATTCGAACAGAGAATTGAACGAATGAATTCCGCAGGTACATCAACTTGTCGAGAAGCCACTTGGGAGAACAAAAGGTAAATAAAAGCAACAAGGAGCAGATAGAACACATACAAGATAGGAGCTTCGTTCGACATATTCGTGTTGTAAGCTTATGGAACGTGTTACGAAAGGGTTTTGCAATCCTCGGATCAGCATAGCCAAGGACCCTTTAAATGCAACTCCCGATCGGAACAAGCCCATAAAACCACTTCACTCAATGTAGAACCCCGAACTTCATATCATGCACTCGTTGGAAGAATGCCTACGAGCTACTAGATGAACCCACCTATTAATTTCCGAAAGTTTCCAGTTATGCAATCAGGTGTTGGGGATACAGGGGAAGCATTGCGCACTCAACTCTAATCCTACATCCAGCTGTATCCATCCTTCAACACATAACCAGTTATTTCCGGAAACCGTTTACCTCGGACCTTCGAAACGCATCTACTATACAAGCTATGGCAATACTCCCGAACTACCTCCCCAGTACTGGGTGATGTCGGGGTTATCTTGCCACTAACCGCATAGGAGAGTTTTCGATGTCGGTCGTCTTAAGTATTCCAGAACTGATGCGATATATTTGTGACAACAACACCTCGGAGCTCAACTCCCCGGGACACTACCACAACCCCTAATGACAGGAGGCATCGAGAACAATGTTCTCGTCACAAAGACATCGGAACAATCCAAACAATACTCGTGTGATCCTAAAGAAAATTGGTGCATTTTGAGAGTAGAAGAGACAAAAGTAATCGTTAGGAGTCCTCACCAGAGTGAAAAGGGATGAGGAACAAACAGAAATCCTACTCTCCGATATAATATAGGACTCAAAACATTTTCAGTGTGTGCCTAGACTCAACCGTGAACGATTCGATCAATCAGTGGGGGCTTCTAGGTCGGAGAAGGCTCTGATACCAACTTGTAATGCCCAGGATGGGACTATACCTCCTACGTGTTGAGGCACGACTTAAAGGTATAAGCCCATTCTGGAATGATCTCAAGTTTGGTATCTTTGCACGACTCATGTAAAAATAGGGATGAAATTGCAAAAGGAGATAGTTGGCTTACACTCGCCACTTCACACAATACATTACATAAGCAAACATCATCCAAAACATCACAACCCGACTACGGGCGAAGATACAGAAGAAAGATACCAAAACATAAAGCCACATGTCTGAATCGCCCCTAGTAGAAACCACTACTGATCGTCGGAAAACGTTACAAGCATACGGCCACTCTCTTCATCGAGCTCCTAGTGAAGTACGTGAACCAGCTCCTGCATCAATCTCGGCTGAACCTGCATCTGGTGTTGTAGTAACTGTGAGCCACGAGGACTCAGCAATCCCATAACCATGGGTATCAAGACTAGCAAAGCTTTATGGGTAGGAGGAGGTAAAGTAGTGAAGTTGCAGCAGCGGCTAAGCATAATATGGTGGCTAACTTACGAGTACAAGAATAAGATGAGCATCTACGCAAACGGTCGCAAACTAGTAATGATCGCTAAAGATCCTGAACTACCTACGAGTCAAACATAACCCCACCGTGTTCTCTTCTCAAAGTGAAAAGAGACAGTCATGGTTACTCACACAGTTGTGTGTTTTACTTCGGATCCTCTGTCAAGTTTTCTACAACCGGACATTAACAAATTCCAATCTGCCACATAACCGCGGGCACAGCTTTCGAAAGATTATAACCCTGCAGGGGTGTCCCAACTTAGCCCATCACAAGCTCTCACGATTAGCTGAAGTGATAAATATAATATCATCACTCCTTATCTTAGGGAAATCCGATCAGGCTCGGCATCCCGGTGTGCAAGACATTTCGACAATGGTAAAACAAGTCCAGCAAGACCTCCCGGCGTGCCGACACCCTGATAGTAGCCGCGCGTATCTCGTCTCAGGCCACGTCCGGATGAGCAGTACGTACAGTAACCGAAGACCCCAGATAACTGGGTGGCACCGCAAGTGGCTCTAGTTTGGGACCAACACCATCAGCACTGGCCCCCCTGTTATGTAGAATTAAGAACCCGGGGACGCGACCCCCTATGCAAATTTAATTAATTAATTAAGTTGTTATTATGAGGCAAATTAAAACCAATGTTGGGCCTTGCTGAAGGAGTTTTATTCAAAGTCGAACTGTCAAGGGGTCCCCATATACCCATCGTGTAAGGAACGCAAAATCAAGGAACATAATGCCGGTTTATCGGCGCCTAAGGTGGCATGAGTGGAACAAAACACCGAGCAAAAGGCCAAGCCTTCCACCCATGCCCATTATATAGGTGTGTTACTAATAATAATAGATATTGTGATATCCACAACAAGTTCCCTCCTGGAACGATCTTCATCTTCACCTGCAACTAACAACGCTATAAGAGGGGCTGAGCAAGCGGGTAACATAGCCAAACAGTGGTTTGCTAGGAAGGTGTCAAAGGTTAGAGGTTTCATGGCAACAAGGAGAGGCTGACATAAAAGATGGGTAGCGCGACATGTAACGATAGCATCGAGACACTAAGCATGGCAATGATAGTAAAGGTATCCAAGGGTATGATCATCTTGCCTGGGATTCCGCAAGGAAGAAGAACGGATCCATGAAGTAGTCGAGCAGAACCTCACAACTCCGGAACGAACCCGAAGCTAACGAGGGAAGCAAAACGGAAAGAAACAAGCAACACGGTAAACACACATATCATAACCATGGCATGATGCACAAACAAGTATGATGCATGTCCGGTTTAAATATGCATGTCATGGCAAAGTGCACAAACAAGTTCTACAAGTTAAGTGGAGCTCAATATGCAACGAGTTGCATATTGACGAAACACCACATTTTAATTATTTAATTGACTCTCGTTTATTTACAAGACAAGATTAAAAGTTTGTTAACATGGCAAGAGGTGAAGCAAGAGCAAACTACCTAATTAGGCATTTTAAATGAGGCCGGAAATAACAACAACAATTCCGGGAAAATCCCCATATGCATGTTTAGCAATTATTAAGCAAACAACAATTCACACGTTTTAATGTTGTTAATATGATGCGGATGACATGATCAAGTTTAAGCAATTTTTAGTAAAAGGTTGACATGAAGAGATATGAAGTATTGTCACCGTGGTGAAAGGAAAGGGTGCCACGGCAACGATCCGAAAAATGATGCAACGGCAACATCTCGGTACTTGTAACTCGTTGAGATACCGGTGCAAAAGAGAAGGTGGTGTGAGCGAGCAGAACAAGATGAAAGGTGGGGTGATCCCGTCACCGGGTTCCCACGAGTCGGCGACGGGGCAACCGAGGAGCATGACAAAAGACGAAACGGGCACGGTGCACACAAGGGAAAACATCTCATACAACACATGCATTCGTCCACGGGTCATTGTCTCGGGGTTATACCTTCGAAGCATTCGTTCTCGAAGCAGTTCGAGTCGTCGAGGGACGTAGTGGAAGTAGACGTGCACGTGATCGTCGTGGTACACGTTCGTAGAGGGAAGTAGTCGTTCCGTTCGTAGTCGTTCACGTTTCCGAAGAGGTACTTGAGGGTCTTCGCACTTGCCGGTCTCGGTTCTTGCGACGGTAGTGGTACTTGACGTGTCGCCGTGTAGGTGTACTCGTTTCGAAGATGAACTTGACGTCGAGGGTCTCCGAGGTCGACGGTAGTGGAACTTGGCGTTTCTCCTTGTAGTCAAACTTGACATCGGGCGTCCATGAAGTCGATCTCGAAGGTCTTGGAGTGCTCACAAACTTGTATACTTGGCGCAATCCACGACAACGGTGCTTGTTTGGGCATCGATCTTAGTCTTGGCAGAAGGCTAAAGGCGGGCTCGGACATGCCAATAGGAAGGAGAAGTCGCCGGATATGTGGACGTGCAGCACATGGCTCGGGCTCGAGCAAGAGGCGAAGAAGGGCTCCGGTGGCCGCGGCACTGGCCCGCGGAGGAGGAGGCTGCAGGGTCGCGAGGTGGCGGGCGCGGGGCGCTGGCTGGTCGCCGGATCCGTCGAGGAGGACGACCGGGGCGCGTCGAGGCTGAGGCTGGCCATCGCTGGCGGCCTTGGTGGCGCCGGTGGCCGGCGCGAGGCGCGGAGGAGGCTGGAGGGAGGCGAGGCGCAGGGCCTGGGGCGCGCAAGGAGCTGCTCGAGGGGGCTCCTCCCCTCGGCGAGGTGGTGGGCGGCGCACGGACGAGGTGGAGGAGGCTGGACGAGGCCTTGGCGCTAACGACGGCGGCTCCTGGCCGGCCCGCGGGGCGCCAGGCGCGGATGAGGCTGGCTGTGCGGCTGCCGTCCAGATCGAGCCCAGGGATCGGGCGATAGAGAGAGAACGGACGAGCGAAGGGTTGCGGGGGCGAGGGGAAAGAGCTGGCGGCGCACGTGAGAGGGAGTTGGTCGAGGGGATCGGGGGGAGATCGCTGAGTGCCGCTAGGGTTAGGGGAGCGGTCGGGCTGTGGGCCTGCTAGGAGGAGAGGGAGGCTGGACCTCGGTTGGACAGGCCCAAGAGGCCGGCTGGGCTGGTTCTCTCTTAACTCTATTAGCAGAAAAAAAATAGAAAGAAAGAGATGAGAGAAAGGAAAGGTTAGAGAAGGAACTTGGAAATAGGTTTTTATTTTTCTTGGACTCGCAAAATGTGCATGGTCCATGAAAAAAAATAGGAGGGGCATGAATGAAAGTTTAAATTCAAATTCGTTCGAATTTAATTCAAATGATTTGAACAAGATTGAGGCTTTGGAGAGTCCAAAAAATAATGAGAATTTTGGTGGAGCTCGGGAAATGATTAAAGAATTGTTGGCAAAGTTTGAGGCAAGGAATTGAGATAGAAAAGCATGGAACTTAAATTGTAAGTGTGTTATGGTGATTCCGAAGCAATGGAATAATTATATAGCTCCATATATTAGGAGGATATGTTACAAAGAGAAGTCACACTTCCCTCGATTTAAATGGACCGAAGGTCCACACAATTTATTTAAGTTGAGATGCAAAAGAAATATGACATGATGGCATGATGACATGATGCAATGCAAAAAAAAATAACACAAGCACAAAAGAAACACACGGGAGAACCCGGAACATCTGGAATCTTCTGGGACGTCGGTCTTTGGGCATCACACCCGAGCACCTAGTTGCTCCGATGCCCAGTTCCTTTGTGCCATAAAGATTTAGTATTTTACTGCTTGACTGCTCGGATGTGTGGACCAAAGTTGGGCGCACAAACTGCTGAAGTGGTGCCAAATAATTTTCTAATGGCATCGCTGATGAGATGGCAACAATTTCAGATACGAGGTACAAATAGTGACAATGTCTTAGGATGCGTTTGGTTGAAGGTGTGGTATGAATGGGTTGGGACCGTGACAGTGTCTGAATCACATCTAACAGATGATTTGTAACAACGAAAGAGGGTCTAACCTTCTCTGCACATGCCAGAAACTTTCTCCCACTGTCCACAGATTCAAACGCAACTAGCTTCACGCATGGAGATTGATGGTGACAACGAGCAAATAGATCTTCAGCCACCTCGCTCCATTCGTTGCCACTGATGGTCCTAGGGAGCTACAAGAGGAAGAAATGATTCAAATCGACCGCCGGGTAAAAATCCTTCATTCCAAGTCATAGCCCGAGAGAGAGAAGAGAGGCATACTCAGTGGTGAAGTAGTTTTCGCCGGAGGAGGAACCGTTGGAGAGGTCTTTGAAGAAGACCATGGTGACCCCGACGGTAGGATGCGAGACGGCGAGAGCGAGGAAGCAAGTGAGGAAGTGGCTATAGCTTAGGAAGGAAGGAAGGAGGAAACAGGGGAAATGTGACTTGTGGTCGGGGAGAAAAGGGGGTGGGGAAGGAGGGAAGGGGGCGGGGGTAGATATTTTGGCGGTAGGCCAAAATTTTGGAAATGTGGTGGGAAACTTAGCGCGCGGTGCCGCCGGACCATTCACTTTGAATGATTGTGTTCATCGCAAACGATTCTTCTACTTTACGCGCATGGGATGAGTATGATAATTCAAATTTTGGTGGAAATTTCCCTGGGTACGTCATTGCATAATTTAATATCGCTTGCTAATTTGGGCGCACAAAAGAGCATACAGCAGAAAGACCACACTTACTGAATCGAGCCATTTTAGTAATAAAACAGAGCCAGTTGACCTAAACATTGCTCTAACAAAAGACCAGCATTAAAAACAAAGCCCATCAAACTTATCTCCTGCCGAATTTAATTAAAAGATTGTCATGGCAAACCTTCCGCTTTAACCTCCGAAAACCCAAAGGCTGGAGTGTTTCCAAATACTATACATGTGGTAAACAAGTGGTATGTTCGGTAACCAGGCGGTCCAGTCATAATTGCTTGAACAGACAAACTATGTTCGGGGAGTTATGTTATATTACTATTTAACATAAGAAACATCTTCCAGAGAGAATAGTTTCGTTAAGGGTTCCTTTCCCTGGGTCAGCACGCGTATATATGCGTGCCTAGGCTTTGATCTTGTAAACAGGATTGTAGGATGCCGTATCCTATGAGATTCTAAAGTTTATGGGCTTTAAAAGCATTATGTCGTGTATGTGCCGACCAATTATTCTCTCAAAAAAATTATTCCCTTAAGGACGCTAGCTTTCGGCTTCACCCGTGTGAGGTACAGGTCTGGATTACCTGGTTGTAACAATCGCAGAGGTGCTCCCTTTACACCCTAGCCGAACAATCGGGAACGTAGGGTATAAACACAGGAGCCAGGCAACCCGGCTTGGCAAAAACTTAAGTCATAAAGGTGCATATAATGGCAAGGAGACTGTATGAAACAGACGACATAAATATTTTGAGCAATATGCTTATTAATAATGGGCTTCATTATAGAAGCCCCCAAGTATATTTTTTTGAGGTATATACATTTGAGGATGTTCTACCCTGTGATAGTTCGGTTGATCCGAATACTTATCGATAAGAAAAAATGAGAGAAAAGAAGAGGAGAACTTAAAAAATAAAAATAGGGAATAAGACCTAGACTGAAAAGGAAACATGTGCTACTGAACTATCCGTAGAATCGTTGGAGTCTGGCAGCGTTCCATGGGCTCGGCTCAAGGTGATTGTCTGATGTGTTTCGAAGGCGATAGGCTCCACCGGTGAGTACTTCGTCAATAATGAATGGGTGATGTCTACTACACAACCTTCTTCTTGTAGACGTTGTTGGGCCTCCAAGTGCAGAGGTTTGTAGGACAGTAGCAAGTTTCCCTCAAGTGGATGACCTAAGGTTTATCAATCCGTGGGAGGCGTAGGATGAAGATGGTCTCTCTCAAACAACCCTGCAACCAAATAACAAAGAGTATCTTGTGTCCCCAACACACCCAATACAATGGTAAATTGTATAGGTGCACTAGTTCGGCGAAGAGATGGTGATACAAGTGCAATATGGATGGTAGATATAGGTTTTTGTAATATGAAAATATAAAAACAGCAAGGTAACTAATGATAAAAGTGAGCGTAAACGGTATTGCAATGCTAGGAAACAAGGCCTAGGGTTCATACTTTAACTAGTGCAAGTTCTCTCAACAATAATAACATAACTAGATCATATAACTATCCCTCAAGATGCAACAAAGAGTCACTCGAAAGTAACTAATAGCGGAGAACAAACGAAGAGATTATTGTAGGGTACGAAACCACCTCAAAGTTATTCTTTCTGATCGATCTATTCAAGAGTTTGTACTAGAATAACACCTTAAGACACAAATCAACCAAAACCCTAATGTCACCTAGATACTCCATTGTCACCTCAAGTATCCGTGGGCAGATTATACGATATGCATCACACAATCTCATATTCATCTATTCAACCAACACAAAGAACTTCAAAGAGGGCCCCAAAGTTTCTACCGGAGAGTCAAGACGAAAAGGTGTGCCAACCCCTATGCATAAGTTTTCAAAAGGTCACTGAACCCGCAAGTTGATCACCAAAACATACATCAAGTAGATCACGTGATATCCCATTGTCGCCACAGATAAGCACATGCAAGACATACATCAAGTGTTCTCAAATCCTTAAAGACTCAATCCGATAAGATAACTTCAAAGGGAAAACTCAATCCATTACAAGAAGATATAGGGGGAGAAACATCATAAGATCCAACTATAGTAGCAAAGCTCGCGATACATCAAGATCGTGCCATCTCAAGAACACGAGAGAGAGAGAGAGAGAGAGAGAGAGAGAGAGAGAGATCAAACACATAGCTACTGGTACATACCCTCAGCCCCCGAGGGTGGACTACTCCCTCCTCGTCATGGAGAGCGCCGGGATGATGGAGATGTCCACCGGAGAGGGATTCCCCCTCCAGCAGGGTGCCGGAATGGGTCTAGATTGGTTTTCGGTGGCAACAGAGGCTTGCAGCGGCGGAACTCCCGATCTAGGTTATTTTCTGGAGGTTTCTGTATATATAGGAGGTGTTGGATCCGGGAACAAGTAAGGGGGTCTCCGGGATGTCCACGAGATAGGGGGGCGCGCCCCCCACCCTCGTGGGTAGCCCGGGACTCTTCTGGTCCATCTCCGGTACTCCTTGGGCTTCTTCTGGTCCAAAAACAACCTCCGTTGAGTTTCAGGTCAATTGGGCTCCGTTTGGTATTCCTTTTCTGCGATACTCAAAAACAAGGGAAAACGGAAACTGACACTGGGCTCTGGGTTAATAGGTTAGTCCCAAAAATCATATAAAAGTGTATATTAAAGCCCACTAAACATCCAAAACAGATAATATGATAGCATGGAACAATAAAAAATTATAGATGCGTTGGAGACGTATCAAGGGGCCCTCCCATCTTGGTTTGAGCTTGTCATTTTTCTTCTGTGGGGGGCGTAAGACGAGTTCGCCAACATTGTATGTCTTGGCCCGTACTTCTCTGCTTTGGTATTGCCTGGCCTGTTGTTGATAAAATGTGGAACGGGCCTGCACGATATCGCGCTCTTCTTGAAGGCCGTGTAGGTCGTCCTGCCGATCGAGCTCGGCCTCTCTCTCTCTCTCTCTCTTCATACATGCGCACTCGAGGTGAGTCAAGAATAATATCGCAGGGCAAAATAGCCTCTACGCCGTACACCATGAAAAAATATGTGTATCTGGTTGTTCGGTTAGGTGTTGTTCGTAGCCCCCAGAGTACGGAGTCGAGCTCCTCTACCCAGTGTTTATGTGACTCCTTAAGGGAGCGCACTAGTCAAGGTTTAATGCCACTCATTATCAAGCCATTGTCTATTTCTACCTGACCATTTGTTTGAGGATGGTACACAGAGGCGTAATCAAGTTTAATGCCTAACTTAGCGCACCAATTTTCACCTCGTCAGCTGTGAAGTTGGAGCCGTTATCTGTGATAATACTGTGCGGGACACCGTAATGGTGTACTACACTGGATATAAAATCTATCACTGACTCTGACTCAACTGTGCGGACTGGCTTGGCTTCTATCCATTTAGTGAATTTGTCCACCATGACCAGTAAATATTTCTTCTTATGGCTTCCCCCTTTAAGAGGTCCGACCAAATGCAACCCCCAGACCGCAAAGGGCCATGTAATGGGGATTATTCTGAGAGCGGTGGGAGGCATATGACTTTGATTTGCAAAAAGCTGGCATTCAACACAACGTTGGACTAGGGTCTATGCGTCTGCGCGCACAGTTGGCCAGAAGAAACTAGTTCGGAAGGCCTTGCTTACAAGAGCTCGGGCCGCGGCATGATGGCCGCCCATGCCAGCGTGTATTTCGGCTAGAAGTTGTCGTCCCTCCTCTTCAGAGATGCACCGTTGGAGAATACCGGTAGTGCTTTTCTTGTATAGTTCACCTTCGTGAACCTTATAGGCTTTAGAACGCTGAATTATGCGGCGGGCCTCATTTTGGTCATCGGGGAGCTCTTGCCTATTAAGGTAGGCTAGGAAAGGCTCGGTCTAGGGGGCTATAACAGCCATGATCTCGTGAGCCGACGATATTTCCATGTCGGGGTCCTTGATGACATTTGTATTGAGTTCGGATGGGGGCGTGTTCGGGTCTGGATTGGCGTCTCTGCTCTCGTCCTGCCGTGTTACTGATGGCTTGAACAGCTTTTCCACAAAGGTGTTAGGCGGGACTGGGTCGCGTTTAGCGCCCATACGAGCAAGTATATCCGTTGCCTGGTTACTGTCCCGAGCTACATGGTGAAATTCCAGCCCCTCAAATCGAGCCGATATTTTTAATATGGCATTTCTATATGCTGCCATCTTTGAATCCTTCGCATCAAATTCTCCGTTTACCTGAGATATGGCAAGGTTTGAGTCTCCGCGCACCTCGAGGCATTGGATACCATGGATACATACATGCAGAGACCGTGCAGTAGTGCCTCATATTTGGCCGCGTTGTTTGAGTCTGTATACATGATCTACAGCATGAAGCGGGCTGTATCCCCTATTGGGGATATCAAGATGATGCCGGACCCAAACCCGGCTAGCATTTTGGAACCATCAAAATACATGGTCCAGTGGGAGTATGATCTGTACTCTTTAGGGAGTTCGGCTTCAGTCCATTCTGCGACGAAGTCAGCCAACACCTAGGACTTAATAATCCTGCGTGGTTTGTATGATATTTCGAACGGTAAGAGCTCGATGGCCCATTTGGCTATGCGTCCAATGGCGTCTTTATTGTTTATAATATCATTGAGTGGTACTTTAGATGCCACTATGATCGAACACTCTTGAAAATAGTGTCGAATCTTCCGAGATGCCATGAATACCACATATGCAATTTTTTGGTAATGGGGGTATCGTGATTTGCACGGTGTGAGAACCTCATATACATAGTATATGGGTTTTTGAACGGGGAATTTATGTCCCTCTTAATCTCGTTCGACGACGAGCACCGCACTCACTACTTGATGAGTGGCGGAGATATAAAGCAGCATTGGCTCGCCAACACCTGGAGCGGCTAGGATTGGGTTACCTGCTAATAGGGTTTTTATTTCCTCCAGTCCGGCCATGGACGCGTCCGTCCATTCAAAGTTGTCTGTGCGCCTCAACAGTCTATAAAGCGGTAGTGCTTTCTCTCCTAATCTGGAGATAAAGCGGCTCAAGGCCGCTATGCAACCTGCTAGCTTTTGCACTTGTTTTAGATCGGTTGGCGTAGTTAGCTGTGACAAGGCCCGGAGTTTAGCTGGGTTCGCTTCAATTCCTCGATGGGATACGATGAACCCTAATAGTTTTCCGGCCGGAACGCCGAAGATGCATTTTTCTGGATTGAGCCGTATGTCATATGTTCATAGGTTATTGAACATGAGGCGGAGATCATCCACCAATGTTTCGACGTGTTTAGTCTTGATGACTACGTCGTCAACATATGCCTCTGTCTTGCCAATTTGTTTCTATAAGCATGTTTGAATCATGCGTTGATATGTGGCACCAGCGTTTTTTAGTCCAAATGGCATTGTGTTAAAGCAAAAGGGGTCGTACGGAGTGATGAATGTCGTAGCAGCCTGATCGAATTCCTTCATTTTTATTTGATGGTATCCGGAGTAGGCATCGAGGAAACACAACGAGTCATGTCATGCGGTTGCATCGATAATTTGAATGTGGGGCAGTGGAAAGGGATCCTTAGGGCAAGCCTTGTTTAAGTCCGTGAAGTCGACACAAAGGCGCTAGGATTTGTCCTTCTTTGGCACCATGACTAAGTTGGCTACCCAGTCTGGGTGTTCGATTTCCCTTATGAATCCGGCTTCCGGTAACTTGTCTAGCTCTTCCCCCATAGCTTGTCTCTTGGCTTCGGAAAATCATCGTAAAGACTAATTTACTGGCTTGAACCCTTTGATAATATTGAGGCTGTGTTCGGCCAGCCTGCGTGGGATTCCTGGCATATCTGAAGGATGCCAAGCGAATATGTCCCAGTTTTCGTGAAGGAAGGCGTGCAAAGCGCTGTCTACCGTCGGGTTCAGCTGTGCCACAATGGATGTCGTTTTATTAGGGTCCGTTGGGTGCACTTGGAATTTTACAATTTCATCAGCTGGCTTAAAAGAGGTAGATTTCTATCTTTTGTCCAGGACTACGTCGTCCCTGTCCCTGTCCACCGTAGATCGTAAGGTAGTTAATTCTTCGGCCACGAGGGCTTCGGATAGTACCGCTAGGGCTAAAGATGTGGTTTTCTTCTCGGCACGGAGTGCTCTATCCGGATCACTTGCAACTATGATTATTCCATTGGGCCCTGGCATTTTGAGATTCATGTACTCGTAATGGGGTATAGCCTGAAAGCGTGAGAAAGCGTCCCGCCCTAGAAGGGCGTGGTATCCGCTATTGAACGGGACAATGTGGAAGAGCAGTTCCTCCAACCTGTAGTTATCGGGTGTACCGAATACTACGTCAAACTTAATGCTTCCCGAACACCGGGCTTCCCAGCTGGGAATAATTCCTCAAAAGGTTGTATTACTTTGTTCAATGCGGGATTTATCGACTTGCATTTTTGCAAGTGTGTCCTCATATATGAGGTTGAGTCTGCTGCCTCCGTCCATGAGTACTTTAGTGAAGCAGAAGCCGTATACTATTGGGTTTAGTACAAGAGTGGTTGTGGCTCAGACCGTCCGGACTCTTGGTTCGTCTTCGGCAGAAAAGGTGATTGCCGTGTCGTTCCATGGGCTTGCGGTGCTGATTTGATGGACCTCGGCAAGTTCGCGATTCGCTCTCTTGCGCCGGTTGTTTAAGGAGAACGTCTCGAAGATGGTGAAGACATTGAGGTCTTTCTCCCCTGGCATTGTGGTGGCGAGGATTGCTTCACCGCTCTTTGCTACTTGCCAGAGTACCCAGCATGCTCTAAGGCAGTGGGTAGGGGTATTGTCCGGGGCGGCATGTATTTGGCAAGGTTTATCCAATAGTTCGTCCAGCACGGACTTGTGTCGTGTGAAAGGTCTGTTTTTCTTGCCATTGTGTATGTGATTGGACGCCCTGCCAGGGTATGTCCGTTTCTCTTTAGCGGCATATCATCCGAAGATGGACTGTTCCAAAGGTGTATTCTGGGCTTTCCAAGTGTTTTCCATAGCACATTACATTTGTATCAAGTGCGGTAATTCTGCAAAGCTCTGTATTCGACGGCGGTTGAGGGCGTTCAAGACACCCTCGTCCGTGCAATTGCGGTGAAATATGGACACCGTGTCGTCGTCGTGGCAGTCCTTAATCTTGTTTTTAACAAGTTGGAATCTGGCCCAGAAGTGATGAACTGTCTCTTGGGGCTGCTGCCGTATATACATGAGATCACATATGTCCGGTAGTCCGGAGTTACTTGGAGAATGTGTACTATGGTGGGTGGGTGTGGATACATTTTAATCCCGACCCATCGTAGTGTCTGGGGTTTGTACAACCTCCGGTGTGGACAATCTGGGCCCAGCGGGATCTGATTATTCCACGGGCCCGGTGTCTGCCCCAGAGCTCGAAAGGCACAAAGTGCCACCTGTCGGAGGTGTGTTCGGCTCGATGGGTTCGGAGATCCGAATAGTGTCGGTCTCCGTCTTGAGAGGAGAAGTATCTTTGGCTCGGTCCTCGATTTCCGCCACCAGATGAGTGATCGGGGTGGAATTGATTTTGTCCTGACCGTACTTAGATCCGATCTGGTCATCTGACGATGAAAACCCCAAGGCGGCGATGCGATCCAGCAGCTTGTTTAAAGACGAGGAATCCGCCGAAGTCACGTCATCTAAGTGGTCGGGGCCAATGTAGGAGTGGTGATCAATGGCCGCGGGGAGTGCGGCCGGCCTGGCGGCCACATGGGCGCATACAGCGAACTCGCCGAGCTGGAGGATCTGGCCCATGGCCAGGTTGTTTCCGAGGGTGATCTCGTCATTGATGATGAGACGAGCCATCGATCACCTTTTGCGAGCGCACAGTGGAGCTCTCAATGAAAGTACCATTGTCGGTGTCAAAACCGGCAAATCTCGGGCAGGGGTGCCCAAGCTGTACGTCTAAGGATCGATGGTAACAGGAGACAGGGGACACGATGTTTACCTAGGTTCGAGCCCTCTCTATCGAGGTAATACCCTACTTCCTGCTTGATTGATCTTGATGAATATGGGGTTACAAGAGTTGATCTACCTTGAGATCGTAATGGCTAAACCCTAAAAGTCTAGCCTATGTGATATGATTATGTTGTCTCTACGGACCTAACCCCTCGGCTTACATACACGCCAGAGGGGGCCTAGGGTTACAAAGGTGACTTGGGAAGGAAGGAATCGTTACATCCGGACATCTTTCGTGCCTTACTACATACATAGGAGTCCTAACCGAATACGAAGGAGGGCCTTCTGCTTCTATCTTCATGGCCCATCAATTCGGCCCATCATCAATGGTCCAGACGCCCGAGGACCCCTAAATACAGGACTCCCTTAGTACCCAGACTTTATGAGTATGTGTTCACTGACAGAACTGTTCTCCTCCATCTTGCAGCTATAGAACTTGTTGGAGACTTCATATCTCTCAACTCAGGCATTTGCTTGAAATATTAACTTCAACTCTTGGAACATCTCATATGCTCCATGACGTTCAAAACGTCTTTGAAGTCCCGATTCTAAGTCGTAAAGCATGGCACACTGAACTATCAAGTAGTTATCATATCGAGCTTGCCAAACGTTCATAACATCAACAATTGCTCCTGCAGCAGGCCTTTCACCTAGCGATGCTTCAAGGACATAATTCTTCTGTGCAGCAATGATGATAATCCTCTAGTTACGGATCCAGTCCGTGTAGTTGCTACCATCATCTTTCAATTTAGCTTTCTCTAGGATGCATTAAAATTCAAGGGAACGGTAGCACGTGCCATAGATCTACAACATAGATATGCAAAAACTATCAGGACTAAGTTCATCATAAATTAAGTTCAATTAATCATATTACTAAAGAACTCCCACTTAGATAGACATCCCTCAAGTCATCTAAATGATCATGTGATCCAAATCAACTAAACCATGTCCGATCATCACGTGAGATGGAGTAGCTTTCAATGGTGAACATCTTATGTTGATCATATCTACTATATGATTCACGTTCGACCTTTCGGTCTCCAGTGTTCCGAGGCCATGTCTGTACATGCTAGGCTCGTCAAGTTTAACCCGAGTATTCTGCACATGCAAAACTGTCCTACACCCGTTGTATGTGAACATAGAGCTTATCAAACCCGATCATCACGTGGTGTCTCGGCACGACGAACTATCACAACGGTGCATACTCAGGGAGAACACTTGTACCTTGAAATTTTAGTAAGGGGTCATCTTATAATGCTACCGTCGTTCTAAGCAAAATAAGATGCATAAAAAGATAAACATCACATGCAATCAAAATATGTGACATGATATGGCCATCATCATCTTGTGCTTTTGATCTCCATCTCCAAAGCATCATCATGATCTCCATCATCATTGGCTTGACACCATGATATTCATCGTAGCGTCGTGGTTGTCTCGCCAACTATTGCTTCTACTACTACCGCTAACTCATAGTGATAAAGTAAAGCAATTACATGGCGTTCGTAATTCATACAATAAAGAGACAACCATAAGGCTCCTTCCGATTGTCGATAATTTACAAAACATGATCATCTCATACAATAACGTATAACTCATCACGTCTTGACCATATCACATCACAACAAGCCTTGCAAAAACAAGTTAGACGTCCTCTACTTTGTTGTTGCAAGTTTTACGTGGCTGCTACGGGCTTCTAGCAAGAATCGTTCTTACCTACGGCACAAAAACCACAACGTTGATTTATCAAGTTTGCTGTTTTAACCTTCAACAAGGATCGGCCGCAGTCAAATTCGATTCAACTAAAGCAAGAGAGACAGACACCCGCCAGCAACCTTTATGCAAACAAGTTGCACGTAACAGTGGAACTGGTCTCATGGTCATGTAATGTTGGTCCGGGCCGCTTCATCTTACAATACCGTTGAATCAAAATAAGGCGTTGGTGGTAAGCAGTATGACATCACCGCCCACAACTCCTTTGTGTTCTACTCGTGCATATCATCTACGCATAGACCTGGCTCATGATGCCACTGTTGGGAATGTAGCATGCAATTTCGAAAAATTCTTACCCTCGCGCAAGATCTATCTAGGAGATGCATAGCAACGAGACGGGAAGAGTGTGTCCACGTACCCTCGTAGACCGAAAGCGGAAGTGTTAGATTAACGCGGTTGATGTAGTCGAACGTCTTTGCAATTCAACCGATCAAGCACCGAACGTACAGCACCTCCGAGTTCTGCACACGTTCAGCTCGATGACGTCCCACGAACTATTGACCCAATAGAGTGTCGAGGGAGAGTTCTGGCAGCACGACAGCGTGTTGACGGTGATGGTGAAGTATATCGTGCAGGGCTTTGCCTAAGCACTACGACAATATGACATGTGGTGTAAAATATAGAGGGTGGAACTGCACATGGCTAAGAACAATTGATTTACTTTGGGGTGCCCCCTGCCCACGTATATAAAGGAGGAGAGGAGGAGGAGACCGTCCTAGGGGGCGCGCGCCATGGGAGGAGTCCAACTAGGATTCCACTCCTAGTTGGATTTGCCCCCCCCCCTTTCCTTTCTTTGGGAGGTGGAAGGAGGGAAGGAGAGGGAGAGGAGGAAGGCAAGGGGGCCGCGCCCCTTCCCCTTGTCCAATTCGGACAACCCATGGGGGGGGCACGCGCCACCCCTTGTGGGCTCCCCTCTCTCTCCCCTTTGGACCATGTAGGCCCAATTCTTCCCCGGGGGGTTCCAGTAGCCCCTCGGTACTTCGAAAAATATCTGAAACGTCCCGAAACCATTCCGGTGTCCGAATACCATCATCCAATATATCGATCTTAACCTCTCGACCATTTCAAGAATCCTCATCATGCCCGTGATCTCATCCGGGACTCGAACAATCTTCGGTCACCAAAAACACATAACTCTTAATACAAATCATCATCGGACGTTAAGCGTGCGGACCCTACGGGTTCGAGAACTATGTAGACATGTCAGAGACACTTCTCTGGTCAATAAACAATAGCGGAACCTGGATGCTCCTATTGGTTCCCACATATTCTATGAAGATCTTTATCGGTCAAACCATAATGAAAACATATGTTATTCCCTTTGTCATCGGTATGTTACCTGCCCTAGATTCGATCGCCGGTATCTTCATACCTAGTTCAATCTTGTTACCGGCAAGTCTCTTTACTCGTTCCGTAATGCATAACCTCACAACTAACTCATTAGTCACATTGCTTACAAGGCCTCTTATGATGTGCATTACCGAGAGGGTCCAGAGGTACCTCTCCAATACTCGGAGTGGTAAATCCTATTCTCGATCTATGCCAACCCAACAAACACCTTCGGAGATACTTGTAGAGCATCTTTATAATCACCTAGCTACATTTTTTACGTTTGATAGCACACAAGGCATTTCTCTGGTATCCGGGAGTTGCATAATCTCATAGTCGGAGGAACATGTATTTGACATGAAGAAAGCAATAACAGTAAAACTGAACGATCAATATGATGAGCTAACGAATGGGTCTTGTCCATCACATCATTCTCCTAATGATGTGATCCCGTTAATCAAATGACAACACATGTCTATGGTTAGGAAACTCAACCATCTTTGATTAATGATCTAGTCTAGTAGAGGCTTACTAGGGACACTGTGTTTTGTCTATGTATCCACACATGTATCAAGTTTTTGGTTAACACAATTCTAGCATGAATAAAAGACATTTATCATGATATAAAGAAATATAAATAACAACTTTATTGTTGCCTCTAGGGCATATTTCCTTCATCATCATCCTCATTGGTGCTCCTCCGATGATGTGTGAGTAGTTTACCACAGACCTACGGGTCCGTAGTTAGTAGCTAGATGGCTTCTTCTCTCTTTTTCATCTTCAATACAATGTTCTCCTCGATGTTCTTGGAGATATATTTGATGTAACTCTTTTTTGCGGTGTGTTTGTTGGGATCCAATGAATTATGAGTTTATGATCAGATCTATCCATACATGAATAGCCTCATATTTCTTTTTCGCTATTTTGGTTTGGTTTGGCCAACTAGATTGATTTATCTTGCCATGGGAATAGGTGCGTTGTAATGGGTTCGACCTTGCGGTGCTCAATCTCAGTGATAGAAAGAGACATGACACGCATGTATCATTGCTATTAAGGATAACAAGGTATGGTCTATTCCTACATGAATAGATCTTGTCTACATCATGTCACCATACTTATTGCATTACTCCGTTTCTCCATAAACTTAATACACTAGATGCATGCTGGATAGTGGTCAATGTGTGGAGTAATAGTAGTAGATGCAGAATCGTTTCGGTCTACTAATCTTGGATGTGATGCATATATACATGATCACTGTTTTGGATATCATCATAATTATTTGCTTTTCTATCAATTGCCCAACAGTAATTTGTTTACCCATCGTATATTATTTTCTCAAGAGAAGCCACTAGTGAAATCTACGGTCCCCGGGTCTATTTCCTATCATATATTTTCATATATATTTTACCAAAAATCCAAAAATACCTTCTTGTGTTTTATTTGCTTTTATTTTATTTGCATCTATCAATCTATCTATTTATCATATCTTAGTACCGTTGAGTGATTGACAACCCATCTACCTGCTGGGTTGCAAGATTTGTTGTTTGTGTGCAGATGTTGTTCACATAGTGTTGCTTGGTTCTCCTACTGGATTGATAGACTAGGTTTCATAACTGAGGAAAATACTTACCCCTGCTTTGATGCATCATCCTCTCCTCTTCGGGGAATTTACCAACGCGTATCACAAGTAGCAGCATGATTGTTGCATATAGTCACATTATAGTTGCATACTTGGTCTTTTTAGGTTTGTCACAATAACTGATTTTTTGAGTTTTTGCAGATACTCATGTGTTAGTCTCACATGGTCAAAATTATAGTTGCACACTTGCTCTGTTTAGGTTATTGTAGCAACTATCATGGAGTTTTTACAGAGTTAGCATGGCAAATGAACTTTAGAGCCATGGAAATTTTGCTCATAGCCCATAGCCTTTTAAAAAAAATCTCGTGGCAATTAAAATAATAATCCATGGGAATTTTAATTTAAAGTCCATGGAAAATTAACCTTACAACCATGGAAAAATAACTTTAAATCCCATGGTAATTTAACTCCACATCACATGGAAAAATTATTTTATATTTACCATGGCAGACCTACCTAATATACCGTGAAAATTTCGACCATGTGGCAAACGAATGATGCATACTGTTGTCATCATGCCAAATAGATATATGTAATGTGACTTATAAACATTTTTTCTAACCTTTTGCATTTTGCAAATTGTATTTTGAATTTTTTTTCAAAACTTGTTGGCAAATCCCCAAACAGTTTTTTGCCATGCTTTTTGCCTTGTCAATTTTATAATAAGTTTCATATTTTCCATCATGCTTATTAACCACACGGCAAAACTTAAAGTCTCCTTACTATTTATTTTTCCCACGGCAATTTTTAGCATTTGCATTATTTTCTAGGCATCTTATAGTAACATTTCGTAAATTGTTGTTTTGTATACACGATGGCAAAGACTTGTATACTACATAACAGGTCAAATTGTTTGTGCCCTACATGGCAAAAACTCACTGGATATCTTGTTTTTTTAATACATAATAGTTTTCTTTTCTGGTACAGTTTCTCATTTTTTAATTTTTTGGGGGTAAAGGAGATTGTGTTGGGCCAGGAGGCCTAAGTCAGATTTTTTTCCGATGGGCCAGAAGTAGGACATCGCACGTTCGTTTGGGACTCGTTCCCAGCGAACGTTTCGTTCGATCTTGGAAGGGCTCCCACCGAACGTTCGGGAGATGTTGGGTTCCAAATTGAAACTAGGCATATCCACTTCAAACTGAATGCACTTCTATGAAGTTCAGTTTGCACCAGGGCCAACACCGTCGCCGCGAGATTCGGTGTTGTCCATCTTGTCGCCAAGTGTCAAAATGGTGAGTGCGACTTAGGTTGGCGTCTTCGTCTAGAGCCATTGTCATTGACATGGACGATGCTCATGTGTGGGACTGTGTGCGCTTCTTCGTCCACCACGGTGAGCACCTTCAAGACAATGCACGGGTCATAGAGCCATGCGTTCACCTCTAGCTTGTCCCTATCCTTCGGCAACACGATGTCAATGAGCCCGCAATCGAGCTCCTTCAACATGCCATTGACGGCGTCCGACTCCCACGCCTCTTCGGGGGCCCTTGAAGCTCAACTACATCTTATACTCCAGAGCACCCGAAGTGCGTGCATTGCTCGGTTCCATTAGCCAAACTTGATCAAGGCGCCGACGTACCGCACCTGCATCAACGCGTCCATCACACGTGTGCACCACTCGTAGTTGGGGAATGTGAGCCACAAATCATTCTCGAAGCCTCGGAGTGCAATTTACTACTGAGTTAAATTGTGTGAAAGTGTGCTGCATATCCGTCAAATGAGCTGAAATGGAGTCTTAGAAATACTCCCTCGGTCTCATAATGGAAGATGTTTTTTGACATTAGTATACTCAGAAAACGTCTTACGTTATGAGACAGCATGAGTAATAAATACATAAAATAGGTGCTAGTTTAGGGAATTTGACTTCCCACGATAAATCCATTACAAAAATTTAAAGAACCCTTCAGTTTTTTTTTTTTGCACGGCTCGCATTTCAAAGTATTTCATCATAAAATTTTACACGCATACACATCACATCCTTGTATACTTGGTAAAAATCAATTTTTTTAACCGAGAAGTTTGAATTTTGATTTTTTTTCAGAAATTTCAGCCTACATGAAGGCCCAACTCCAAAACGCTCTACTCCCTTTAAAACCATTATAAAGGCCCAATCTTTTAGCGAATATGCTAGCCGCTTAAGACTACCACCATCTTGGTGTTTCCTATAATACAATGTGGAGCGGTGTCGGAGACGCGGGAATGGTTGCGATAGTCAGCTTTTCTACAACGTGTTCGCGGAATTGCATCAATTGTTTGTTGCTGCAAAGTCAAAGCCGTTGTTGCGAAGTCGATAGCCGGCTCTTCTCCAGCTGGCCCGGTGGTATAGATGACAGACAACAGGCTGTTTGTTCGGTGATCTTATGGGACATCAATCGTGCCTAGTTCTCCTTCGCAATTCTTTGTCAAAGTAAGAGTTGTGATATCTAGTCGCAGGTGGCTCCACGGGACCTCTACAGTGTGGATTGGGTCGACGTTCGCATGGAACAAAGTCGAAGTCGTTTGCGTAATGTTAAGAAAGGTGATGACTCCAGTAAAGAGAGATGATGATAGCGCCCGCATGCTGTCTAGGTGAGGCCCAATTTGTAGTGGTGTGAGTGAGTATCTTTGTGTACCGGTCAGCCAGGTTTTTCACCCAGTTTTTCATAATGCAATCTGGTTTTCGCTTGGTTTTTTGTAATTAACTGTACAACCAGGTGTCCCCTAAAAAAATACCCGCACTGCGCTGCACTGCACTGCCCGATAGAGAAAAGGATTTTCCCGCGTCCCACTCAAGAGTCAATATTGTGCTTACAACTGTAAAAGTATAAAAGTAGGAATACTATAGCATTGGCTTCTGTACAATCTGAGAGACTATGCCCGTACTTTACAAGTAGAAATGTAAATACTATAGCATTGGCGTCTGTACGCTCCGAGATACCATGCCCGTACTTCACAGATGTGCAGTACAATAGATGCTTCCTAGATCATGAACAAACCAGATTTCATGATCTAAATATTCACAAGCAATGATTGAGCTGCACATTTGTCAAGTACACGCTACCCCCACAAAAACTTCAAAAGGCTACTTACAGGCTAGTTACAGTACAAGTGAAGTCGGAAGGAGCTATACAGTGTTAGATCATTTGCAAATGCAGCATGTCATGGTACTATAGCCTTCAGATTATTTAGCAGCGACTTCGCTGCAAGCTTTTTGGCGACAATCTTATCAGGGCCAGTTTCTGTTGCTGAGTAGGTAGTGCCTTCTACCTGTACCTCCGCAACCACGGAAGATACTCCATCTTTATGGGCCTTTGTGTAAGAACTGCTATAAAACCTGCGAGCACAAAATTCCTGCAGCAGTTTCACTGGGTCACGCTCAACCGTCTCCGGTGTCGCAAGAGGCTCCAATAGCTGTTTCATGCATTTCCAAACCACCTCTTTATCATACTTGCTGTCAAGATAAATGGCACCAGCTAATGATTCAATAACATCCCCAAGAACCTGTTTTGTTTTGCAAATAAGCAGCAGGCAAAACAAACAGTTATGTGACGGAAATGAAAAGAATCCACAAGTGGACAAAATATAGGATACTTATGAAAATCTAGAAACTATATCCAGATTAGAAAGCCTATAGAGCAACCACGTCTCAAGACCCTCAACAATAGTTGTTCCGAACACCCTGCACAGTTTTAGAACTTGAATTTGTATTTTAACTCATATTCTAGTCCAAAGCTAATGAAGAAAGAGCATGTTGAAGGGAAAGAGGTGATAGTTTTGTCATCAGCCATTGCCTTATCCCTATTAGATACGTGATTCAATAACCTGAATTGAATATTTGTTATCCAGGCAATTAAATTATGTATATTTGCATATATAAAATGTAAGCCAACAGGCAAATTTGGATCGGTAAATTTGGAAGGTGATATTTTACAGATTAAAATAAGGAACTGTACAGTAACCAGTACCAGCCTAGGATGGCTGTGAGTCTGGTGATTTTGTATCCCTATCTTGCAACCATGGAATGACTGGTACGTATGTTTTGAGGGGTTACTGAAAGAGTACAGGCAAATACAAGACCAAGCAAAAGCAGAAGTGCAAGAAAGCATGGAATGAATAATAACTATACGGATCAAAATCATCAAACAGAGAGCACCTTGGGTAGACCAATGCCAGCTTCCCAACCATGTGATGGACCTGTAAATGGCTGCTTAAACTTCTCAAAGTAGCAAGCCATCCTTCCGTGCAATTGTAATGATGAATGAAGAATGTGCTTGTTTAGTCCTGCTTTAGCAGCTGCATGCGCATAGCAATTGTTGTTGACAGAAGCAGATCTAAGATCTGTCAACAATTCTGGAGTACATTCAGGGTACTGATTGTAGAAATATATAGTGAAAAGATGGTCCAACACAGCGTCTCCGAGAAACTCGAGCCTCTGCATAAGGGCATAAACTTGTAAGAACATCACTCAAAGAAATTACCCAACTATTTATACAGCTTGATATAGACTTCAATTCAGCTACAGTGTATATTCTTCAGAGTGCTACAATTGAATTTGCATACCAATAGATCGTCAACCATAGCAACCAAAAGTTTCTATCAAATCTCACGTTCTCGCTACTCGCTAGTCTTCAAAATGTATAACTAATATAAACTTTTGTGGTGTCATCAAGACAACAAGAACTTCTCATTCTTTCATCAGAGTGTAAAGTGTAGGCTACCATAAACTGGAAGGGTCCACTTTTTGGCACCCCAATTGTATAAATGGTCTACCATAAATCAACCGGGTCGATTTTTTGGCACCTCAGTTTCAGTCCAGCCCACTAAAACATTCTAAGTGTGTCTAGTTATATCTAAAACATCAATATGCAAAATCTAAATTTGTGATTACATAAGCCAGACATGGTGTAGTAACAAAAAGATCTTACTCGCAGACTACTAATCTTATCTCTAATCTGAACTAAATGATTTTACTTTTGAACAATGTAAATGGAGGATATGCATGCAAGAGTACCACACGGCCCTTCCAATTACAACAATGATGTGTGTGCAACAGTTCCACAAGGTACTGCTTATTTCAACAGTAGCAGAGCCACTGCAGCTTGCAAGTTCACTGGCGGAGCTACAGCCAGGCCAAATGACCATGGCCCACCCAGCCAATAGCAAAAACAGTGAGGGGTTAGGACCAGACTGGGTCATGAGAGGACAAATAGCGGGCTTTCCTTTGTACTGGGCCGCCCAGATTCGAACTGTAGATCCGCCACTGACACCGTTATTTACCGTTCGCAGTTATTTATCCATCAAGCAAACTTCTTAGATGAATCCTCAATAATTCTCTTCTTGAATGAGCAAAAATATGTGTTGTGTTTCCCGACACTTTCAAAAGGTTAATATAATACAATACTGTCATGTACTCCCTCCGTCCTGTAATATAAGAACATTTTTCAAGCTTTGTTAGCTTGAAAAACGTTCTTATATTATGGGACGGAGGGAGTAGTAGTTAATATCCAGCTGAACTGTATCCATACAAGGCTAAGCATAATGAAATATATGACATTGTTGTATTATACTAACATTTTAAAAGTGTCAGGAAACACAACAACGCATATGTATGCTCATTCAAGAAGAGAATTATTGAGGATACAAGACTAAGCCTAATGAAACACTACCCCGTCCCATAATATAAGAGCGTTTTTTACACTACACTAGTGCCAAAAACGCTCTTATATTATGGGACAGAGGGAGTAGATTATATTCATGTAGCGCAATATATAAGAAAATGCATTAAATATTATTTTCTATAGACTTCATGGTTTACAAGAAACTTAGCGCGGTTGCATAGCCAATTTATCCCACAGGCAGGCACATAGTACCAATGTACCAAGTTACCACTTACCAGTGTAGCAACAGTGTTTATATCATTGCACTTGATGAAGAAGGAAGTTCTATGAAAGATAAAATGAGGAGCTACTGAAATTAAGATAGAGAGGTCCAGAATTTTTTTAAATCAACCTGATAGCATGCAGTAGCGCCAGCAGTCTGGTATGACCCATGTGTCAATGCTTCCACCAACAATGAGGTATCCTTGAACTCATAGCCAAGAATCATTTCCAAACTTCTCACGTTGATGAACTTTTCAGATTTTAATACAATGTTCCTTTCAAGTGGAATATTGCTGTGAAATTCTATATCCAATCCTAATGATTTTAGGAAAACAAATGCAGCCTGTTCTCCGGCAGCGCCAAGGTAGGCTCCAATCAATGCCTCAACCGTATCTGCTATTCTCTTACTTCTAACAGACATTTTTCTCAAAGTGTGCATATCATTGGAGCTTAAAAAGGAAATTTTGCTGTTACCACACATGTCGTAACCAAGCCCTGGAATGATCCAACCTTTTGGGTTAAACTCTTCCCCTTGAATGTAACCCTGGCAACCAAACAGAAGGGGAACTAATGTTATCTAGCAACTGATAAAAAAATAATGATCATATACGAGTCTTAATTCTGTGCAGTGTGAGAAAAAAAGATGCTAGTATATTAAAGAAAAAAGGCAGCCTGTAGCTCCCGCTTGCACAGGGTCCGACCACTTTCGGTCTTCTGTATGCAGCTTTTCCCTGCATTTCTTCAACAGGCTGTTACCAGGATTTAAACCCGTGTCCTCATGGTCACAAGGCAACAGCTTTACCGCTGCGCCAAGGCTCCCCTTCGATGCTAGTATATTGTAAAAGGAAAATAAACAGCATGCAACTTTAGCAGTGAATAATTTTTGTTCGCATGGAATTTATATTTCTTTGCATAAACATGGAATTTGTGTTTCATTGCATAACCTGGTCTTAGCCATGTCATACCAGAAAATAGGAACAGATATAACAATGCCACGAATTGACAGTATTAGCAAACCGTTTGCTGCCCAGCCCCCCAGCTTAGGAAAAATCTGCACAAAAGATGACAAGAAAATTGTATCCTCGTTATCCTCCAGGAACAGCCCAGCTCACTCGTTGGCAGTTGAGCCACTGCTCAGATAGTGCATGCAAGAGGAACAGGTAAGGGAAACCCCAGACCCACCAATGCTAGTGAGAGAACATAGGTCAGACCAACCTTCAGTTTTCGCATAAGGTGATGTGTCGGCTCTATATATTTGTTCCTTTGGCCTACGAATTACAATTGGAAACAGCACTTGATCCCTTATTTTTCCTAAGCTGTGGGCTAATGCGGAACACTGCCTAATATTGAGACAGCAATTACAGATTATTATTTGAAATAGCTTGTCCAAACATGGTATGCATAATTAGATAAGTGATCTGAAATAATTTTGGGCTCCATAATGCAGCATGACATTGCAAGAGCAAATATACTTCAAAACAAAATGACTAGCTTAGAAACAAGATTACCACAAGATTGTTGTTGCAGGCTAGCTGGCATAGAGCTGCATTGGAGATCAAGTTTTTCTTCATCTTGGTTAATGTTCCCTCATGCTGAAGCTTGTATTTGCCATACAGATGTTGTGTGGCGACGTACTTGAGGAAAGAATCCCCAAGAGTTTCTAATGATTCCTGTGAAAACTCCTCTTGGCATTCCTTGGTTGTTACTGCCTCTAGAATCTGTAAGTGAGTTGTAAATATATAAAGAAAATTCCAAGTATAAGAAATACTCACTGGGAAGAATTCCAAATTAAAGTCCCATGTATACTGGCTACAGCATCAAGGCACTCCACTATATGGACTAACCAGTCTCAGCCCTATATAATATTGTAATGCTAAACAACAAAGAAATTTAGAGCTTATGTTTCACTACCGTCGGGGCCTCCCCAACAATTTTCAGTAAAAAAAAAGAACTTATGTTTCACAATGGAAAACACAAAGCTGGTGTTCTTACTCCAAACCTAGAAAAGTAGCACACTCACATTGCCATGAAATATCTATTCTGAAAACTTAAAAAGGGGTGGGGGGGGGTCCACTACTGTCGGGGCCTCCCCAAAAGTTTTCGGTAAAAAAGAACTTATGTTTCACAATGGAAAACTCAAAGCTGGTATTCTTACTCCAAACTTAGAAACGTAGCACACTCACATTGCCATGAAATATCTATTCTGAAAACTTTAA
>LR738713.1:114481879-114492517 GCA_902687465.1 Secale cereale | reverse complement strand
CTTTAAAAGGGGGGGGGGGGATACAAGTTTCCTTCTGACATGTAAGAGTATACTCCCCCCGTTCCTAAATATTTGTCTTTCTAGACATTTCAAATGGACTACAAATACGGATGTATGTACACATATTTTAGAGTGTAGATTCATTTATTTTCCTCCGTATGTAGTCATTTGTTGAAATCTCTAGAAAGACAAATATTTTGGAACGGAGGGAGTATTAGCTATAAGTTGGAAATCAAACAGAAAATTTCGATCAGAAAAAGAACCTTCAGAGCTGGTATGGCAAACTGCTGCATTCTTGGGCCCAGTTGATCTTTCAACTTTGCAGAAAGAAGCAGACACTGGATGCGGTACATTACAGAGGGAATGATCGAGAAGCTGTACAGAGTATTATTAGACACCGGTGACATGACTAGTCTGCAGAGCTCAGGTGGCAACTCAACACCATGTGAAGTGCGCGATTCTACAACAAGGAAAGGTATGATCAAGTCAGTCTTGGGCGCAGCTGTAACAAACAAGCTCTTCTAATTGAAGTATGGTCAAAGTAAGTACTAACTCATTATGCATATTCAATCGATAGTTATGCAAAATATACATGCTTCCTAAGGCCCCTATTTTGGGAGGGGTTAAGCATGAACGGCAAGATTCTGTAACAAAGTATGATCTCATGGTCGCAGCTGTAACAACCGCTCTCTGGTAAATAGTATGATCAAATTGCATATTTATTTTATTTTTACTGATAAGTGTTTAATTCTATGTGGCACACCACATCTTTTTGCCAAAACTGCCGAACACACTGGATGGCGTCGATTTCGTATCTAGCGGTCACTGCCCCCCTTGTGCATGTGCACGCATACGAAACGGGGGTTGTGGACGCCCGGTCTTGGACAGAGAGAAGATTGAGAGAAAGAGGTTGAGGGGATGAGGAAGAAGCAGAGGAGAGGGAGAGACGGGCGGGCGGGGTGCTGACTTCGCGCCGGACGGTCGCCGAAGCCGCGGGGCTGGAGCCTGGAGGAGATCCGGAGGGGCGAAGATGAGTGGCACTGGCAGCTGCGCCCCTCATCTTAGATGGCACGAGCAGAAAGGACATTGCCCCATCGCGGTCCACATGGGAGATGCCTGGCTCGAGGCGACCGGCGACGGACCTGCCGGATCCGGGGAGATGAAGCTCTGGACGGTGTCGTGGCCTCGCGCTGCACCGGCACGCCAACGTGCCGTCCTCCCGGCCTCGGATGCCCAGCGTGCGCAAACCATGCTACAGCTCATGGAGCTGGCCCAAGAGTGCGTCCACGCCGGTATGAATTATTTACCTTTGGACCAACTCTATCAATCGCTACAGTGGCCCTCTCCTGATTGAAACTGATTGCATTGTTCCTATATCATCGATGGAAATTTTTTGCAAATACAAAACAGATCGCTCCAAACCAACCCCTACCTTTTTACTCTGTCGCCCGCCGTCCAAATCCATGAGTTCATCCATGCATGCTCCCTGAATTTTTTGTTGTTCAGACGCAACTTTTACGTGCACAAGTTCGTGATTTCTAGGTGTTCAGATTTTGCAATTCTATTCCATGCTCAGGTTCATGATTTTTTAGTTGTTCACACCATGCAATGTCTTTAACAGAGGTCTACATGTGCAGAATGTGTATGCCCACACATGACCAAGCAAATGAAAGAAAAGAACATCTGGATTTAAGAGTCTCGAAGGAATTTGATCGCTCGGCGCTAGGACGTGTTGTCAGTAAAGTGAATGATTTGGTCAAGCTAATAGGGAACTTGTATTCATGAAAATTAATCAAAAGCGGAATAGGGTAGCAGGTCTTTTAGTCAAATTAGTGGTAACTTCTGTGTACGTCGCTCATGATGAAACACCGCGGTATAACTTTTGAGTGGGGGAAATTAGTTGTTGAAAAAAATACCCTGGTAATTTCTGTATAAATAGTATGGTAATATACGCACTGCAGACCTGATAACTTACGTGCAAACACCGTGAAAACTTTGACCAAGAAAAAAATTATTAAAAATCATACCCCGGTAACTTCGGTATAAGTCAGGGACGGAGCTGGTATAGTGGCATTGGGACCCCAATGAAAATCTGAAATCTCTTAATCACTTGGTGCTAATTACCACTAATCTTAGTAAGATGACCCCGTTGAATTAGAAATAGCATAGAGCTGACCCCATTGGAAAAAAATTCTAGCTTCGTTCCTGGTATAAGTAGCATGATAGTATACGAATATCACCCAAGAAAAAAGTTATTAAAAATCATACCCCGGTAACTTTGATATAAGTAGCATGATAATATACAAACCACAAACTTGATAACTTCGTCCAAACACCATGTTAACTTTGACCGAGGAAACAAGTTGTTCAAAAAACATACCCCAATAACTTCTATGTAAATAGCATGGTAATATACGAACCGCATACCCGATAACTTACATATAAACACGGCGTTAGCTTTAACCAAGGTGGAAAAAAGGTTGTTGAAAAAACCGACCCTAGGCAACTTATGTGAAAGTAGCATGGTAATATGTGAACCACATATCTGATAACTTACGCACAAACACCGCGGTAACTTTGACTAAGGGGGGAAATTGTTGGAAAACTTTCCCCCTAGCAACTTATGTGAAAATAACACGGTAATATAAGAATCACATATCAGATAACCTACATACAAACACTATGATAACTTTGACCATGGGGAAAAAGGTTGTTCGAAATACCACGGTAATATACGAACCACATACCTGATAACTTACGTACAAACATCACGGTAACTTTGACGAAGTAGGATTTTTTTTTTGTTGAAATACATACCCCAGTAACTTATGTGAAAGTAACACGGTAATACTAACCGCATACCCGATAACTGTACAAACATCGCGGTAATTTCGACCAAGGGGAAAAAAGTAGTTGTCGAAAACCATAACCCCAGTAATTTATGCAAAAATAGCATGGTAATATACGAACCGCATACCCCAATAACATACATACAAACACCACGGTAACTTGATCAAGGGAAAAAAGGTAGTTGTTGAAAAACATACCCCCGATAACTTATGTGAATGTAGCATGATGTTTTGTGTGCCGCAAGGGTGCTAACTTATGTAACCCATGCATGGTAACTTTTGACCTGATAACTTACATATCATAGGAGAAAATGTCAAGAGAGGTCGGTGTAGTAGACCAAACATGACATGGGAGGAGTCCATAAAAGAGAAATCCGAAGGACTTGAATATCACCAAAGAACTAGTCTGGACAGGGATGTGTGGAAGTTAGCTAGCCACGTGCAAAAACCATGTGGATAAATTGCTTTGGTGATATTCTTATGATTTATCCACGTGCCTAAACGCAACTAAACGCAACCATGTGGATAAATTGCGTTGGCTAATATTCTTATGATTTCCACGTGCAAAAACCATGAGTTGGTCTCGAGATCTTATGATTTCAAGTGTTTACTTCCTTTTAGTTGCGTTTAGGCGTGTAAAAACTAGTCTGTTGTGCCCCTCTGTGTCCACATTTAGGCCTTTTGAGCCATATCACTGAGTTTATTCAAGTGTTTACTTCCTTCCCGCGTCACACGTGACAGGGGGTGTTGAAGTATGCACTTTCCATCAGCTCGGACTTTTGGTTGCGTTAACTAGTGCATGAAGCTTAACGGTATCATATCTGTACATGTATATATACTGGCCTATGGCCACCTGGGAGTGCAAGTTGCCATTTCCCTAACATGGTATTAGAGCCTAAGTTTTTTTACCACACTTGTACATATATATACTTGTCTATGGCCACCTCGGAATACAAGTCGCCATTTCCCTAACATGGTATTAGAGCCTAGGGTTTTTACCTCCCCACGCACGTGCAACTCCCCAACGCGCCGGAGGAGGGCATGGTGCACACGCCGAAGGAGGGAATGGTGCACACACCGGAGCCGACGACATGTTATTTGTAATGCAGTTGAATGTGCATGATGCTTTTTCATTTGTTCATGCAGCTTGTTTAAAAAAAGTTGTCCATGATTGCTTTTGAAATGGTATGAAATGTTTTAATCCAAGTGTTTGAATGAAGTACAAAATAAAATTGGAGGCTGAGATATGGTGACTGGCCAGTTTGCAGGTCGCCTTGGCAGCCTCCAAAATTTTATGGAGCACTCTCCATATGCGTTTTGGCGACTGCACATAGCAACTTTGCTATAGTTGCTCTTATCAATTTGGCCACTCAACCACAGTGATTTCCAGCCCCTTCTCAACAAGATGGTCAGCAAATTTGCGGGCTAAATAACTAAGACCGTGTCCAAAGGCAGTAGAACCATCATGATACAATCAATACCATTTGCAGCACTGACTCAAACATTTCTTGTCAAACATACTAAAATGGGTGTGCGACAAGAGCTCAGAAAGTTTGGCCGAACACTTAGGGCGCGCTGGTCTAGGTGAACCTTCAAAGCCTTAGACAAATATTCCGCTCAAAGGGTAAATGGAAAACTGCCATGTTGCTGGGCTGGTTCATGCCCCCTCGAAGGTCATTGTTGGCAATGGAACACGAGCCGGATTCTGCACTGAAAGGTGAATCGACGGTTGGCACCGGCCCTAGTTGCCGCGGCCCTGCCACGCACATTGAAAAGGACATTGCCTGAAGCCCTGGGGAGGTAGGATAGATCCATGATATCTCAGGAGCTCTCAACACGCAAGGGATCATGGAGTTCATCCACATAGTCGAGGTCATCAACGCCCACTCCCCAATACCTGATACCAAAGATGAGCTCATGTGGAATGGGCCTTGTCCAAGTCAGGTGACTACACCGCACATTCTACTCATCACACTTTCTTTAAGTGCCACCAAGGGAAAGAAAGTATTAACAGGCGGCGAGGCGATGCTCAACTCGATCATTCAGGGCCAAAAAGTGTTCGATTCTTAGTTTGGTGAGACCTAGGGGAAGATCCAAGGTAGCAAAAGGGAAGCAGCCAATTTTGCATTGAGAAAGGACAGCCAGATGGTGTAGGGGAAGACCGAGGTATGCAAAGGGAAGGAGCCCATTGTGCATTCAAAAAGGCTTGCCGGATGGCGTCTTGTCTTCGCAGACACTATGGGGAGGATGCATGATTTGTGATAGTTGACACAGACTAAAATTCATTGTTAAGAGAATTCACATTTTAGGACAGAATATGATTAGCTGTATAGAACCCCAGAAGGGTGCGTGGTACACTCTGATTTTACAGCATGAACACACACCAAGTTCAAAGTTTAAACCGCTTGACGGTTTGTGCTCATAGTTATAGACAATCAGAAACTGCAAATCGGCATCTGCAGAATGCCCAGACAGCAGTTGGCAGCACCCATGTCATATGAAAGAATGACTAAAAATACGCTTCTAATAAAGCATGCATGAGTCAAAACTAACCTTTTTTATTTTTATAATGGCGCTTCTGGAGGAAATTCCGTACTTCAACAGGATTCCTGGCTGCCAACAGGGGTTGATTTTCATGTGTTAGACTGAGTCCATGCCTGAAAAAGCAATCAGTGAGGACATACATCTTTGTGTGCAGATAGATTAACACTAAAAGGACAAACTTATACCTAGTCTTGAAATAGTTTATGTAGGGAAGGGCGCTGCCATCACGAAGGTGCAGAAGAGATTTGGAATTTAAGTCAAGGAACCCATTAACAGCATAGAACTTGCTATTATGAGGGGTACAAACAATGGAATTTTGAAGCATGCATCTGCACAGAGGACCATCTTTTGTTTGCAGTAAATCAACTTCTTTACAAGAATGGCAATGTCTGATATCCTTGTTACTGGCATCATACACTTGCGAGGTCGAGAACTTGATACTGCACCAATCAACTTTGCCAGAAACCAAGGGTAGCAGTAGGTAGACAATTCCAATGGACACTTGCATCTCATGGGAGTATTTAACAGCATTACTGACCTCAGAATGGTCTTTATTAATAAGCAAAGAAAGAATAGTAGTCTGAAATCTTCTGGCCATAACAACCTGAAGAAACAAACATTCTGTTATTCATCACGAAGACTAGCACAGAAAAATTCCATTGATGAAAGGGAGGAAGAACTATATAAGAATGATAAGATCAAACATAAGCCCCAACTTACCTGTTCTTGATTCAGATGAACTATTCCCACATATTTCATGGCAACACTAGCATTGTCTTGCTCACCAAATAATTGAAGTGAGGTAGAGACAAAGTCTGGTCCCAAATCACATTTCACAGCTAGAAGTATGTCATTTGGACAATAAGTTGTTTTCAAGCACCCTTCTACTGAAATCTTGTAGCAATAATATATTCCAAGACGAGAAAAGGATAACCAATTGCACACAAACTCCTCCGGAAAGTACTCAGGCTGCTCGTGTTGGTATTTCTCAACAACTACATGAGGACCGATGAACAATGTTAATGCGCAAGGCCAATCCAATAGCATGTACATATTCGTATTGAACAATAATTATGCAGCAAAGAGGGAATAAGTTTGCGACGAGTAACCTTGTATTTTTCAATCTGAGTTCTTAAGCCTACACTTTTCAAGTATAATGAAAATGCAAAATCAATAAGTACCAAGTATAATTCATGTGAGATAATTTTGTACTGTTGAATATATTCCGATATGTTTGTAACTTTTCAAGTATAATGAAAATGCAAAATCAATAAGTACCAAGTCTCATGTGAGATAATTTTGTACTGTTGAATATATTCCGATATGTCTGTACCAGAAGAGCCCATTGTAATTATGAGTCTAACCTACCATGCAACATGTGTACCATGACTATCTAGGATAAAATCATTTGGCATAGGTTGAGTTTTGCAGTTTTTAAGAACCAAAGAAGGCCCAGGTTGCTAACTGCAAGAAATCTTACAAACTAGATCGACTCAACATTATCAACTCTACCCTGAGAGAACTTTCTTCTCTTCATGGTAGCTGTCAGGAAAGAGTCTCTTTAGTCACCAACACTACAAATTAAATTACCACTATTACAACTTGCACAATGAACTAGCACAACCTGCATAATCAACCATCACAACTTGCACAATAACCTACATAATCAAACAGCACAACTTGCATAGTAAACTCCTCACCTGCAAAATCCATCACAGCTAAATATGCATAAATTACAATAGCTGGACCAAGTGAATTAGTTAGTTTTTAATAATAAGCATACCAATGTCGGGTTCTTCTTCAGATGGGAAACCAAATTCTGGTAACAGATAATCTGTTAGGGCACCGACAGCATGTAATTCTCGGCAGGCCTTAAGACAAACTGCCTTTTTGAGGGCAGAAACTTCTCCTTCTGTATTAACAGCTTGCACAGGGCTGCTATTGGGAAGGTACAGGGTGCAAGTACGTAGTTCCTTGTCAATAATGAATCTTGGTAGAGGTTTAAAGTATCTGGGACAGAGATATAATCTATGAGAAACATAAGATACTTGTGCCAGAAAATGATTTGCAATTTGAAACAGAAGGAACCATAATTTAAGGTACATAAAACAGACTCATCAGATGGGAGCTTCGAGCAGAAAAAATAAATCAATTGGACACTGGAGTTCATGGTCACAGTTGCTCCAGTAGATTCAACACGGTAATATTCTTCCTGCAACAAGGTGTCTTCAAGTGGTTGACACATATTAGATGCAAGCTTCAGAGATGCTTCCCGCATTATTTGCCCGCTTGCAAGAAACTTCACTGTCTTAGAGAGGGCCCCTGCATCCCCCCTGATACAGAAACACAAGCATTGCATCATCATGTTACGTAGCATGCAAAAAAGAACTAGAAGTAATGATGAGAACGAAGGTAAAGTAGGGGTTGCTTGCAATTCAAGAGGAAATGGTACTAATAAATCAACTTAAGACACAACTTGAGTATAGCATTTTTTCACTGTAGCATGAATCCACGTTTTGTAGCTAAATAGAAAAATGTGACCAGTAGGAATAGAATTCACAGATCTGATCAAACTACTGATAATAAAATAGGCGCTGACTAGTTTCCACCAGTAACCGAGCAAAAAATCAGACAGTTTTCTACTCAAATATGAACAGTTATCTCGATTGAAAACAAATCCATACCATGTTATGGTTACCTGCGGTTTCCATACAGATCTGACAGGAAAACATATCAGAATGTGGAATCATACCGACACTCACATCACGCCAACTTGCAATATTAAGTGAACACTAGGAAACACTAGTCAATTTTGGATTCTTAATGAAAAAGCAAACAAATGGATTTTGAACTTGGCCTTTATCGATTGTTTCAGATTTGACAATATCAGGATTTGGAATCATATCGGCGTCACATCAAGCCATCACACTAGCATTTAACACCTAACCAGGTATGCTTAATCCAATATAAACAATTCAACTGATAAACGAAACGCACTGAATATAGGTAAACAACAATTTACTGGTACTAATAACCAAGGATTATATACTGAGCACATGCTATTCAACTGATGAAGTGGGAAAAGCAGTGGATAATGTCCACAATACAGAAGACAAAGATTTTAATTTGCATGAAGATGAACAATTAAATAAAATTTGCGTTGGAAACAAAAAAAATAGCAACAAAAATTGAAAGACATGCCTTCTAACAAGCAAAACATAGTCAGAGTTTGGCATCCGAGCTCGACCACGTGACTGTATAAAGCTGCGCCCAGTTGTTGGTGGATCAAAGCGAATTACCAAGTGACAACCTGGCACATTCAGCCCCTCCTCCAATACTTGTGTGGTCACAATTATATGTACCTACAGGAACATCCTTTTCCTATCAGAGAATTATCATGTTGATAACAGAATGTGAGCACAGGACAACAATATTAATGGCGAACCTTTCCTCCTTTAAAGGCGTCAACAATTTCTGTTTGTTTATTTCTACTCTGGTTGTGAAACATAGGTCTGTTTCCTGCAATGTGTTTAACAATCCACCCAGGCATTTGATTGATAGTGGACAGGAGAGACTCCAATACAATGCTTGTAACAACTCTCTCGACAAATACAATGCATCTTAAGTCTTGCATGTGCCTGAGAGAGAGAGAAAGAGAGATTATTCTACTAAAATAAAATAAACTTAATGAGAAACTACACAGGCACAAAAGAAGTGTTGTTTTAGTCACTAAATTCGTGTAGAACGAAGGAATTAATCACATTGACAGTGACCGGTGACATGTTTATGTAAGTTATGCACTGTACCATAGCCATCCCCTTTTCCAATATCTCTGTTTACTGGTCCATTTATTGCATGTTATTTTTCAGAATCTAAACTTCATTTATACCCATGTCCCACTTTTACTGATCATTTTTTTCGAGAAAACGCAAAAGAGTTTGCGTTTCATTTCATTGAACAGGAAGAGAACAGCAGTACAGGTACAACCTCCCAAGAGGAGGGACACACGCACACACACACCATCGTCCTCACCAAACAAGCAGGCGAGGAGGTGCTACCAACTACAGACTGCAACTACGAAAGGTCTAGCCCTGTCCAGCCTCCAACCATGAACGGCGAGGTAACTAGACTCAGAGCCTCAAGGCCGCGTCACAGCTGTTGCCAGGCGTCTCCAAAGAAGACCGCATCTCCAGGGCTGTCCAGGCCAACGTACCTTCCACCCATAAGTGCCTAGGAGACGGCAGGTGGATGGCAGGACCTAACCAGGACTAGAGAAGCCATCGTCTTGGACATGCCGGCGCCGGCGTACATAGCGCCCCGGACGCCCACGCTCTATGCTGCGGCCCTCATCACAGCATCGCATTACCAGCAAGCCTCGCCGGAAGACCGGGGAGGCCACCATCTCCAGCTACTGCATCGGGGGCTCCAAGTGCGACCCAAGCAACGCCTTCAAGAAGGGAATGGCGCTGAGACGCCGCCGCTGCCTTGTCCAATGAACTGACTAAGGGTTTCCCCCGGTGCTCGAGGAGAGGGTCAGTCCGGGCCATGACAGCGCCTCCATGGAGGTAACGGCACCCTCAGGTGTCGCCGTTGTCAGCGCAGGCCATCGCCGCGCAGGGATTTCGCCCCGGCCCAAGACCAGAACCCCAATTACCATCAAGCAGAGCAGACAGGAGACGGGGAAGCAGACCGCCGGAGGGGACCATCAGCACTGAGAGGGAAACCACGTGTCGTCACCGTCGATGTAGGGAAGCACCGGCCAGCACAGAGCAGCAGCCGCCGGATGGCTGCCAAACAAGGCCAGCCACCGCAGGGGGTCGCGTCGAGCAGGGGAGTGGCACCGTCGCGGGGACCTGCCACCTACACCTTGCCGCCGCCGACCATGGCCGCTGCCGCGGTGACCCGCAGCCTCCGGCACCTGGATCGGCCGGGGCACAGCCAAGCAGCCGCAGCCGCACCCCCCAAGGGGTCGCGCCGCGCCGCCCGCGTGCTCGCCACGCCAGGTCCAGAGGCCCGACCCTCTGGATCTGGGGCCGCCGTCGCGAAACCCTAGGTCCGGAGCAGCACGGCTCCGTCAGCCTCGTCGAGCCCCACGCTCGAGGGGGGAGGCAGCCAGGGAGCGAAGTCCCGCCGCCGCCGGATCCGTCGGGGCTTTGCCCGGCGGGGAGCACCGGCGGCGGCAGGGGGGGGAGGGGGAGGAGGAGGGGAGGGAGCGCTCGAGGTTGCGTCGCCTCGCCAGTCGCCC
>LR738713.1:114459475-114477160 GCA_902687465.1 Secale cereale | reverse complement strand
CCTCCCTCCCTCTCTCTCTTATCTAAATTCCCTATGTAATGTTCGGTCTCTCTTGCTCTCCACTATACCTGGCCATCTGTCGGGCCGGGCCTACCAAAGCCCGACGCAAAAAACCTAGGCCCAGGCCTGGCCCGGCTATCGGGCCTAAAAATCAGGCCCGAGCCCAACCCATCAGTCAAAAAGCCCGGCAGGCCTCGGGCCATTGGCCGGGCCTCTTCCTTAAACGACACATATGGCAGGCCCGAGCCCAGCCCAACCCGGCTATCGGGCCAAAAAATCAGGCCCAAGCCCGGCCCGTAGGCAAAGCTGGAGTCCATGGCCAGGTATACTCTCCACGAACGTACGTTGTAACTCTACAAGGGACTCCTCTCGTTTGCAACAATATGACCAACACGGGCTCTCTGTTGAGAGTTGAGACGCTTCCATTATTCTCTACATGGTATACAGAGCAGGCTCTTCCATCACATCTAGCTAGTTCTTCAACCCTCCACCCAACCCCTCTTCGATATGTCCACCTCCATCGCCCCCATCTAATCCAGCCTGAACTACAACACCTCCGAGCCACTTACCCAGACGAACTATATTCTCTAGAAAGCACAAGCAAGATCTCAAATAATGGGCGTCGGCTTGTATGGCTACGTCAACAACACCATCGAGGAGCCTCCCAAGACGATCACCGCCAAAGATAAAGATGGCAAGGATCAAGTCATCCCTAACCCTGCATATGCCCCCTGGCTTGTCCAGGATCAACAAATTGTTGCCTACCTTCTGCGCAATCTATCCAAGGAGGTCCTCGTCCAAGTCGCATCTCTCGAGACATCCAATGCGATCTGGACCGCCTAGGCCACCATGTTCTCTGCAGTCTCGCTGTCCCGCACCAATAACCATCATGTCGCGCTAACAAACTCCCAAAAGGGCTCCCTGTCGGTCTCAGCATACTTCGGGCACATGCACTCCCTCTCCAATGAGCTCGTGGCGAACCACTCGGGGAGGGGGAGCTCATCTCCTTCATCATCGCCGGTCTCGACATGGATTACCAACCTCTCATCTCCGCCCTGGACGTCCGCACCGAGCCCATCACCATTGATGTTCTCTTGTCACTTGTGGCAAATTTTGACCAACGGGTCGAGATGTTTCATGGCAACGGTGGCTTCAAGTCTTCGGCCAACTCTGCCTCACAGGGCCGTCCTGGTGCAGGCAAGGGAGGCTACCGCAAGGGCGGGGGATCTAGTGGCCCTTGCGGCGGTGGCTATAACGCGGGTGGTGACTATGGCGCCGCCAGCGGCTACAACGATGATGGCGGCTACAATACAACAGGAGGTGGTAGCGGCCTGAAACAGCCGGAGACCGATGCTCCAGAAGCCTTCCAGTATTCGTTGTCGCCGCGTGATTTGTTTGGCTTGTTGCATTTCATCATGGCATCATGTGCATTGCATCCGCATGTTTTCATAAAACTTGCATCCGTTTGTAGTGTCGCTTCCCGTTTGTCTTTGTTGACCTTTTCCCAGCCCCCTTGCAACCTAGATCTTTGTTCTCTCTCCTGCCTAAGACAGAGTCTCTCTGCACAATGCACAGACCCCCCTCGCGTGCGCATCCGAAAACTTACCGAACCTAAACCGGGTTGTCGTTATCGATGGGTCCGGATCATCTCCGAACATCCCCAAAACATCTTCGATTTCTCATTTGGACTCCCCTAGCCTATTTATTCTCGATCGCCAAATTTTGATCGGAGGGTCAAAACTTGACCCACCTACCTACTTAAACAGATCAACCGCTAACCCTAGGTTGTCCCATCCATTCCTCCCCCAATCCCGAAGCCGCCGCCGCCCACTCTTCCTTGTTCCTCGAGAGCTTGTCCCATCGACGCCACCCACCCACTCTCCTTCCTCGGGATCCATCCCGAGCCAACTCGAAGCCGCCACTCCTCTCCTCGATCTCCCCTATCCTCTCGATCCATGCATCAACCAACCTTCACACAGCCAGCCAGGGCTCGATCCCGATTGGATCGAGGCCCTGCCTCTTCCCGCGTGCTTGTCCCCGAGCTCCTCACTCCTCCAAGTGCCGCCCCTTGCCAGTCTCCTCCGCCCGAGCCTCCCTTAGAGCTCCTCTGCCTCTGCGCCCGCAAGTCGTCGGCGTTCCCGGTGACCTCGTCAGCCCCATCCTTGAAGACGGGCACCACCAGGAGCTTCCCCAAGCTCCAACAGGACTAACACCGCCGTATACTTCCCCATCATCTCTCGTCGTCACTCGCTGCTCCGGCGGGCCACCAAAGCCAGACGGCATTGGATCCCTTCTTCCTGACCTCCTCGACTCCACCACCACCAAGGCCATACCTTCTTCATTCCCGTGTGTTTCTCCTGTCTCCTCCCCTAGCTCTCTCTCACATCATCTCTCTCCCCCTCCCCCTCTCTTTTTTTCCTACAGGAGCTCCAACCACCGGCCATGGACACCCGTGCATCCCCATCGCCGACCTCAAGCCTTGCCGCTGTTGCTCTGCTTCCTGTCCAACAAAGGGCCGCGCCCGCAACCCCTGCCTCGCACGCTCGAGCCCTGCACGTGACCAGCCACCTCGACCTCCCATCGCCAACACCTCTGTGGGCCTCGCCGCCCCAGCCTCTACAAGTCGAGCCGTCGCATCTCCACCAGCACGCCAAGTCTTGCCCGAGGTGAGACGCCCAACGAAGCCCACCCCTACGCAGTGCTCGCAGCAACTGGCCTAGTTCAGTTAGATTCAGCCCGATTCATGATTTTTTCCACTGAGTGAATTTATCTTTCTTTCCATGGAATTACTGTTTTATAAAAAAGTCCCTCATGTTAATGCATTTAATAATTTAATAACTAATAAAATGTGCATCGGAATTAAACAACTTATATATGAAAAATGATTAGATTTTTGCGTAGATTAATAATTTGCAACTTTCATCCATGTTCAAAATTGCTGTTTGCATTAATCTGCATAAATGTCATGCTAAAATGGTTTAATTCGTAACTAAATAACCATAACTCCGAATTAAATAAACTTTATATGTACATGGGGTAGAAAAATGTGTAGGTTGACATGGTGCACTTCTTACTTGGCATGTCCAACAACAATAAAATATGGCTTTAGGCAGAACAGTAGCAAATTCGAAATATGCATATGGGGATTTTTCGGAATTGTTTGTTGTTTCCGGCCCCATTTAAATTGCCTAGATAGGTAGATTAATTATGCTTCACCTCTTGCCATGTTAATCAACATTTAATATTGTTGGGTACATGAACGAGAGCGAACTAAGTAATTGAATGTGGTGTTTCATCAATATGCAACCCGTTGCATATTGAGCTCCACTTAATTTGCAGTATTGTTTGTTCCACTTTGCCATGCCATGCATATTTAAACCGGACATGCATCATACTTGTTTGTGCATCATGCCATGTTTATGTTGTGGTGTTTACCATGCCATTTGTTTGTTTTCGGATTTGGTCCTCCTTGCTAGAGTTCCGAAACATTGCGGATTGTGAGAATTTGTTCGACGACGCCCGTTCGTATACTTCATGGACTCGGTCTTCTTCCTAGTTGGATTTCAAGAAGATGACCATCACCTTGGATATCACTACTACCTTTTGCTATGCTAGTTGTATCGATGCTATCGCTATGTCACGCTTCCTACCACTTGTTTGTCAAGCCTCCCAAATTGTCATGATAAGCCTCTAACCTTCCACCATCCCAGTAAATAGTTGTTTGGCTATGTTACCACGTTGCTTAGCCCCTCTTATAACATTGCTAGTTGAAGGTGCAGTGCAGGTTGTTCCATGTTGGGACATGGATATCATGGGATATCACAATATCTCTTATTTAATTAATGCATCTATATACTTGGTAAAGGGTGGAAAGCTCGGCCTTTTGCTTGGTGTTTTGTTTCACTCTTGCCGCCCTAGCTTCCGTCATACCGGTGTTATGTTCCTTGATTTGCGTTCCTTACACGGTCGGGGTTTATTGCCCCCCCCCCCCCTTGACAGTTTGTTTTGAATAAAACTCTTCCAGCAAGGCCCAACTTTGGTTTTACCATTTGCCTAATAACTAAAACTTGCATAAGGACCGGCTAGCACCCGAGGATAATTAATCAACAACCCGGGTCAGTGCTCCTCATGAGTGTTGGCCAAACTAGAGCACCTTGCAGCGCCCCCTTGGCAACTTGGGTATCAGCGACCGTAAGCTTAGCTCATCCGATCGTGGCCTGAGATAAGACACGTGTGGCTCCTATCGGGGTGTCGGCACGTCAAGAGGTCTTGCTGGTATTATTTTACCATTGTTGAAATGTCTTGTGCACCGGGATTCCGAGCTTGATTGGGTTGTCTCGAGATATGAGGTTTTTCTTCAGCGGATCGTGAGAGTTTCTGATGGACGAAGTTGGGACACCCCTCCAGAGTTTAATCTTTTCAAGAGCCGTGCCCGTGGTTATGGGCGACTTGGAAATTTATAATATCCGGTTGTAGAGAACTTGACACTAAATCCAAATAAAATACACCAACCGCATGCGTAACCGTGATCGTCTCTTTTCGAGGGAGTTCGGGAAGAGAACACGATGGGGTTATGTTTGACTTGTAAGTAGTTCATGATCACTTCTTGATCATTACTAGTTTGCGACCGTTTTGCGTAGTTTACTTTTCTTACTCTTGTACTCGTAAGCTAGCCACCATATAATTGCTTAGTGCTTGCTGCAACCTCACCACTTATCCATTCCATACCCATTAAGTTTGCTAGTCTAGATACCCATGGTAATGGGATTGCTGAGTCCTCGTGGCTCACAGATTACTACCACATCAGGTGCAGGTACAGGTAATGTGATGATCTGACATGAGAGCGATGCATGTTTACTTTTGGTTCTTCTGCTTCTTCTTCTTTGATCAAGGGATAGGTTCCGGGTCGGGAGCCTAGGATTAGCAGGGTGGATGTCGTTCTTCTTTTTCGTTTGATTTCATCCGTAGTCGTGTCCTGCTCTTCTGTATGATGATTGCTATGTATTGATGCATTCATGTATTCATGATGTAGCTTGTGGCGAGTATAGGCCTTTATCTGGTATTCTCACCTATTCAGTACATGATATGTCGTAATGATATACACCTTGCTATCTGCTCGAAATGCGGTTGTGCCCCAATCATGAGATCATCACATGATTGGGATAGAATCGCATATTGGGCGCTACACAACCACAACCCTGGCTCTGGCGAGGACTATGGTGGTTTTCCCCGGAACAGCGGCAGAAGTTACAAAGGTGGTGGTGGCGGCGGCCACTACCATCAGAACAACTCTGGTGGTGGCAACAGCAACTATCGGCACCCCCCTGCAACAAAAATCGGGTGGCGCAACTTCCAAGGGTATGATGGTTATGAGGGCAAGTGCCAAATTTGTAAGAAAACAAACCATCTTGCGAAAGATTGCGATTGGCGTTACGCCAATGACAACAATTCCCCAAAAAAAATTGCAGCAGCAGCCGACGTATAACATGGTGTCGACACCAATTGGTACATGGACACAGGCCCACAAACCACATCACTAGTGAACTGGAGATGTTACCATGCATGAGAAATATTGCTGCCATGATCAAGTCTACACCGCTGCAAACGGTCCAGGTATGGAGATTAGTAATATTGGTCAATCACTTATCAAAACAACAACAACAACAACAAAGCCTTTAGTCCCAAACAAGTTGGGGTAGGCTAGAGGTGAAACCCATAAGATCTCGTGACCAACTCATGGCTCCGGCACATGGATAGCAAGCTTCCACGCACCCCTGTCACTTATCAAAACCCCACACAAAAAATCTTGAACTCAATGAAATTTTGTATGTGGCATCCAAAACTTTGCTATCTGTCCACCGTATTGCTCTTGACAATAATGTGTTTCTAGAATTTCACCCATTCATCTTTTTGATTAAGGATCAAGTCACGAAGAGAATTCTTCATAGAGGTGTCTGTGTTCAAGGGCTCTATTCGTTGCTTCCCAAGTATTGTCAAAACAATAAAGAAGTATATGGTGCCATCAAGCTCTCTGCTGAAAGGTGACACAGTCACTTAGGTCATCCATGTTTTGATACTGTTCATCAAATTCTTAGTGGAAATAAACTCCCAGTTGTTGGGGAGAGAAATCCAGAAACTATTTGTGATTCGTGTCAAAGAGCAAAAAGTCATTAATTACCATATCCTGTCTCTACTACTGTGTCTACCAAACCTTTGCAACTTATACTTTCTGATGTGTGGGATCCTGCACCCACCTCTGTTGGTACACTCTTACTATGTCACCTTTATTGATGACTACGGCAAGTATACCTGGATTTACCTTCTTAAAAACATTATGATGTGTTTCAAGTCTTTCATAACTTCCAAGCTCTTGTTGAACGAAAATTTGATAGCAAAATTCTTGCCATGCAATCTGATTGGGGTGGTGAATATGAGAAATTAAACTCTTTTTTCCAAAAGATTGGTATTTCTCATCATGTTTCATGTCCACATGCACATCAACAAAACGGGTCTGTTGAACGTAAACATAGACACATTGTTGAAGTTGGCCTAGCACTTCTCGCTTCCACCTTCATGCCACCTAAATTTTGGGATGAAGCGTTTCTTACTGCCGTTCAACTTATCAACATGTGGCCTAGTCGAGTTATTTCTAATGAAACACATCATGAAAGCCTCTTGCATGTCACACCAGATTACACTACCATTCGTGTTTTTGGTTGTGCCTGTTGGCCCAACCTTCGACCTTACAACACTCGTAAACTCATGTTCCGTTCTAAGCGATGTGTCTTTCTTGGATACAGTGTTCAACACAAGGGTGTTAAGTTTCATCTGGTCGTGTCTACATTTCACATGATGTTGTTCTTTGATGAGACACAGTTTCTTCAAAGCTTCATCCCAACGTCGATGCCCTCCTTAGAAAAGAAATTATTCTTTTTCCCTCCAATCTATCCGGAGTTTATCATGTGGGTGATGATAACAGTGATGATCAAATATTGACTAATATATCTTTTCTTATTATACCTGAGTTTGATGCTACAGGCAGCAACAGCTAAGAAAACGACGCGTTCAATAATACAAATTTTGCACAAAATGATGTGCAGGAGGTTTCTGTCGCTGGCTCAGGCCGCGCAATCTTCCTTCAGATCGAGGCGTCTGATTGCATTAGACCTGATCGAATCCCCCTCGGGATCAGCGGCGCGTCAAATGGACAGCGACCGCCCGATCTCTCCCGCTCTGCACTAACCAACCTTTGCCACGTGTCGGCCCACTATCGAGTCACCTTCGCCGGGCGAGCCGCACAAATCGGGTGAGCCGATCGTGCGGTTTGGGCTGGTCCCACTTGTCTACTCTCAAATGGACAGCGACCGCCCGATCTCTCCCGCTCTGCACTAACCAACCTTTGCCACGTGTCGGCCCACTATCGAGTCACCTTCGCCGGGCGAGCCGCACAAATCGGGTGAGCCGATCGTGCGGTTTGGGCTGGTCCCACTTGTCTACTCCAGGCGGGCGTCGCGTTCTGCGTCCGATGTGCCAGGCGAGCTCGTTGCGGGATCCAACACTGCTCTCACTGGTCCCCCTGGATCTTTTGTGGCGAGCCCTTCATCCTCGCCTGCTTCTACAGCCGCAAACGATCCGGCTGCTCCGAGCGGGACTGTTGTCTCAGGTTCGCCTGGGTCATCTGCCACGCAGGGTGATCCTGCTGATGGATCTTCTGTGCCCGAGGTTGCACCACCAACGCCACCGCGCACACATCTTCAATCAGGCACAATACAGCCAGTAAATTATAAAACCGAATACAATTTAGTTGTTTCTGTTGCTTCTCCAGGAGAACCCCGCACTGTCTCTGATGCTCTTGCTGATTCCAAAGTTCAAAAAAGCGCCAGGCATTAATTATGCGTTTGGCCACCTACTTGCACTTTTCTAGCTTAGGCGTGATTAGGCGCAATTAGGCGTTTCTTACATAATTGTATAGATACGGGCAACACAGAGCAGTTTGCTATCTAAAATAGTGCTAGATGTAAACTAGAATATCAAGTAAAGAGCAGGAGCATTTAGCATTATTGTAGAGGCAGTAACAACAGCTACTAGCACACAACAGTAGCAAAACAGGACTACTACAATACCGAAATAGCAATATAGCAGTAGTACAAGTTACATCTAGAGCATCAACAACAGCACTATAGCAGTAGTACAACCTATATCCACAGTATCAACAGCAGCAGCAACACTGCAACAGTGATAAGGACTTTTCCTAGGGCGGCAGCGCCAGCACTGGAACACTATAGCAGTGCCTAGTGCTTTTCCTGGCGCGTATGGGCAAAGCGAGGCGTTGAGCCAGCGCCTTGCGCATAGGCGCGCATATGCGCTTGATTAGGCACGCTTTTTTGAACAGCGGCTGATCCCAAGTGGAAATAGGCCATGGATGAGGTTCATGCTCTTCAGAAAAATCATACGTGGCATCTTGTTCCTTCCCAACCGGGTAAACAATGTGATTGACTGTAAGTGGGTGTTCGGTGTTCCGCATAAAAGAAGGTCAGATGGTACCATTGATTGTTAGAAAGCTCGTCTTGTTGCAAAAAGATTCAAGTAGAGGTATGGCTTGGATTATGAGAATACCTTTAGTCCTGTTGTTAAAGCTGCCACTATTTGCTTTGTTCTCTCCATAGCTGTGTCTAGAGGATGGAGTCTGCGACAGCTAGATGTTCAGAATGCGTTCAGAATGCGTTCATTCAAGTTTTAGGCTTGTGTCCTTTCATCTAGAATGGCTGCTGCTTGGTCTTCAGTGAGCGAAGTCATTTCCTCAACAGAATTATATGCCCGACAAAAGTGAATCTTGATCTTTTCTTCTTGATAGTTTGTGATCGAGCCAATGTCACAATTTCGATCTTGCTACTACCACTATAGCCCTAAGTGACTATGGAAGAAATTTAGCAACACTTCTCCCGCAGGATCTCTTGCAAGAAGAAAATAATCTCCAAATTCAACTTGTCAATTTTATTTCTCATGAAAATGGCTTCTTCATGGTGCTTTGGAAGAGGAAGTATACATGAAGCAACCACCTGGATTTGAGGACAGAAACAAAGCTTTTCATATATGCAGGCTTGATAAATCTCTCTATGGAGTGAAGCAAGCCCCACAAGCCTGGTATGCTCGTTTGAGCATGAAGTTGCAAGCCCTTGGTTTTGTTCCATCTAAATCTGATATATCCTTTCATTTGCAACAAGTCCAACAGTCATTTTTGTGCTCATTTATGTTGATGACATCATTGTTACAAGCTCCTCTCCCGCGGCAGTAACAGCTCTTTTGCATGACTTGAACCGAGTTTGCTCTCAATGATCTAGGTGACTTGCACTTCTTTCTGGGTATTGAGATAAAGAAGAACACATAGGGTAGTCTTCATTTATCTCAAGATCTTTTGAGCAAGGCAGGGCTGCAGGGTTGTAAACCTTCTCCAACACCACTCTCCAGTTCAGAAAAATTGTCTCTTGTAGAGGGTGATCCCTTGAATCAAGAGGATGGCACCAGATTAAGGAGTTTGGTGGGTGCCCTTCAGTACTTGACACTTACCAGACCTGATATTTCCTTTGCCGTAAATAAAGTATGACAGTTTCTTCATGCTCCCACTACAGCTCATTTGGCTGCTGCCAAACACATACTAAGATACATTAAGCATACTTTAAGTGTTGGACTGACTTTCAGTAAGTCGTCATCCACTCTTGTCATGCATTTTTTTCTGATTCTGACTGGGTTGGATGCTTGGATGATAGGAGGTCAACAGGTAGTTTTGCAGAGTGTCACGTTCTAGTACTGAGGCGGAATACAAAGCTTGGCCAATGCAACATCAGAAATCATATGGGTTAAGTCTATGCTTAAGGAGCTTGGTATATGTAACATACAAACTCCATGCCTTTGGAGTGACAACCTTGGAGCACATATTTGCCCGCTAATCCTGTTTCTCATGCAAGAACTAAGCACATCGAGATTGACTATCACTTTGTGAAGGAAAGAGTTGCTAGCAAAGAATCATATGGGTTAAGTCTATGCTTAAGGAGCTTGGTATATGTAACATACAAACTCCATGCCTTTGGTGTGACAACCTTGGAGCACATATTTGCCCGCTAATCCTGTTTCTCATGCAAGAACTAAGCACATCGAGATTGACTATCACTTTGTGAAGGAAAGAGTTGCTAGCAAAGAGTTGGGGATTCGGTTTGTTTCCTCCAAAGATCAAGTTGCAGATGAGTTCACAAAGGCCTTGTCCACGAGACCATTTGAAGAATTCAAGCGTAATCTAAACTTACGGAGCTTCGAAGTTTAGATTAAGGGAGGGTGTTAAACCACGTTATAGTTAGCCCCTGAGGTGGACAGGTTGGCCTTGTGCCTTACGTGATGTATAGGGTAGTTAGAGATTTTCTCTGTTGAAATCTCTCTCTCTCTCTCTCTCTTATCTAAATTCCATATGTAATCTGTTCAGTCTCTCTTGCTCTCCACGCACGTACACTGTAACCCTACAAGGGACTCCTCTCGTTTGCATCAATATATACCAACGCAGGCTCTCTGTTGAGAGTTGAGACGCCTCCATTATTCTCTACAAATACCACCAGTACATACTAGTACAGTATTCTTCCAGCTTTGGAGTAGTTAGAGAGCATGTGACGAAATGCACTGCACATGACTATGTATTACATAGTGACACCAAACAGTAATTGCACATGTTTACTGGAACTTTGTCTGGCAACCAAAGTGCAGCCGAATAATTGGAAGAAGTCACACATAGGGACAAACGCCATGTAGGTTCTGCAATGCTGGCTTATGTTCAGAAATAGTATACTTACTAGAAACAATTTGCTAAAAGGGGGATGTACTGGAAGTTACAAATGTAGGTTCTGTAATGCTAATGTGACAGTTGACCATCTGTTCATACACTGCTCGGTGGCAAAGTATGTCTTGGGGGCGGTGGACAGTGTTTTTGTTTTAAAAACGGACTTCCTTCTGCGCAAGAGATCTGTAGCTATATTATTGGGGTTCCTGGTAAGATTAGGAATGTGGTTGCAGTAGGGTTAGCTGCAATTTTGAGGGCTATATGGAAAACTAGGAATAAGGCATGCTTTGAGAACATTTTCTCTTATGATCCAACCTGGTAGAAACTAGGGTTCTACCGGGTCTAGGCCGGAGGTTGTAGGGGAAGGAGGGAGCTGGACGTTGACGAACTCGCGATCGCCGACGGCTGGGCGCCATCGTGCGCGAGGAGGAGGCGGCTGAGAGGGAGATGGCGCAAGGGGCGACGGCTAGGGTTAGGTCTCCCGGCTCCCTAAGGAAGCCGAGCAAATATGATTGCTTCTTGCTTAATCTCAAAACGGGTCCTTACATGAGTTTATATAATCCTCCTAATGATATAATTGGGCTAAGCCCCTAACACAATAAGATAACTGGACCAGGCCCCTAACTGCCTGGCTGTAGTATGTGCCGCTCATAACATTCATGCACAAACAGCTCGTCCTCGAGCTGGAAGGCGGGGAAGCTCTTGCGGAACTCCTCGAGGTGATCAACCGTCGCCAAACACCTCCGCGGCAGCTGGGGCGGGCAGGTCGCCGAGCCTGGCGGCGGTGGCGTCCTCCTCAATGTAGTCCGCAGCCTCCATGTAGAAGAGTCGTGGGCAGACGTGGCCGGGCACGTAGGGTTCATCGCAGTTGAAGCACAACCCTTGGCAGCGACGCTGGTGTTGCTCGGCCGGGGTGAGTCGACGGAACAGGCGCGCCGCGGTCGCGGCGAGGGGTGCCGCGGAAGCCTGAGCAGGCTGACCCTGCGCGGGAACATTCGGCCAGGGTGGCGTCCCAGCGGTCCGGGACGGTGACGCCTCCTGTATGGCCACCGCGCGGTGCTCGAACGCACGGGCGTAGTACATGGCCGTTTGGAGGTCCTGGGGTCCCTGCAGCTCCACGTCCATGCGGATATGTTCTGGCGGACCGCCGACGAAGAGCTCGGCCCGCTGGCGAGCCGTCACGCCGGGCGCGTGGCGCACCAGGGCCTGAAAGCGATCAATGAAGTCCTGCACCATAGAGGTGAAGGGGAGACGGCCCAACTCCGCCAGCCGGCTCCCGCGTATTGGCGGCTCGAAGCGAAGGAGGCATAGCTCGCAAAAACGCTCCCACAGAGGCATGCCGCCCTCGTCCTGCTCGAGAGCGTAATACCAAGCTTGTGCGGCGCCTCGGAGGTGATATGAAGCGAGCCAACTGCAGTCCGACGCGAGCGTGCGTTGCCCCCGAAAGAATTGGTCACACTGATTAAGCCAGTTGAGGGGGTCCTCGGTGCCGTCGTAGGTGGCGAAGGCGAGCTTGGCGAAGCGCGGCACCGTCTGGGTATGACCACCGCTCGACGGTGCGGAGCAGCGGCGCCGGGTCGATGACCACAGGGGGCCCCTCGTGGAACGGCGGCGCGTCGAGGCCAACGTAGGGGCCCGCGGAGCTGGAGGACCCGCCGTACTGCGCCTGCTGTGACGGCACGGGCGGCGATCCCGAGGCCATCGTGTATACCGGCTGAGACGACGAATCGATCAACCAAGCCGGTAGCAGGGACGGCGAGGGCGGGAACCGGACCTGATGGATTGAGACTCCCGTCTGCGCGGTCCATGCGGGGTCGGAGCTGACCGGCGGAGGCTGCTGCAGCTGCAGCGGCTGTTGCGGTGTCGCGCCGGGCGCGGCCGAGGCCGCCAGGAGCGGCGGCTGCCACTGCAGCTAGGGCGGGGCGGTGGTGGCGGTGGATGGCAGCTGCAGCGGCCCAGCGAGCACGGTGGAGGCCGCCTGGTGCGGCGGCTGCCACAGCAGCCACGACGCCGTGGTGGCGGCCATGGGCGACGGCCACTGCGGGCTGGTGGCGGGCGGCGGCTGCAGCTGCAGCTGCCCAGCGAACGCCGTGGAGGCCGGCGAGTACCACGACAGGGCCGGCGGTCCGGTGGCGGCGAACGGCGGCGGGGGTGGCGGCGGCCCGTAAGGGCTGACCAAGTACAGCCGAATCTCCTGGACCGCTGTGACGAGGTCGTGGAGGACCCCGATGACCTCCTCCGGGTTGTAGACTCCGACGCCCGGCGTGACGGAGGGAGGCGGCATCTGTAAGGTGGGGGCACCGGTGTTGGGGGCCAGCGGCGCGGTGGTGGAGAGCAGCGGCGCAGTGGTGGTGACGGGCAGCGGGGGGGGAGGCGCGCTGGTCGTGGTGGGTACCGGGGCGGTGGCGGGCGGCGGTGGTGGTGGTAGCGGCGATGACATGATGGAACCCGAGCTATCTGATACCAAACTGGTAGAAACTAGGGTTCTACCGGGTCTACGCCGGAGGTTGTAGGGAAAGGAGGGAGCTGGACGTTGATGAACTCGTGATCGCCGACGGCTGGGCGCCGTCGTGCGCGAGGAGGCGGCGGCTGAGAGGGAGATGGCGCAAGGGGCGGCGGCTAGGGTTAGGTCTCCCGGCTCCCTAAGGAAGCCGAGCAAATATGATTGCTTCTTGCTTAATCTCAAAACGGGTCCTTACATGAGTTTATATAATCCTCCTATAGTGATATAATTGGGCTAAGCCCCTAACACCATAAGATAACTTGGTCAGGCCCCTAACTGCCTGGATGTAGTATGTACAGGTTATAACACAACCACTGTAATATTGGAAGCTGCTCACTGGTTGGACTTCTGGTCTGGCTTACAGAGACAAGAAGTATGAGGAATGGAAGCCAAAGGTGCAAGAACGCTACTGCGGGTGGCAGCTAAAGTTTTAGTAGAAATAAAGGTTGGGCGCCGGCGATCCTGAAGCCAGCTGGGTGAACACATGGAGGTTGCTGAATTGTGGCGTTTTTTTATGCTTTTATTTATGTAGATGTTTTGTAATGATGCCTTGAGAAACTTTGTGGTAGAATTTTGCCTGGTGGTTTCCTGTTATGTTTTCAGCATGAGGATTGTGTTAAATGTTTGGAACCATCCTGAAGGAACGGTCCACCCTACTTCTGTATTATCAGTTTCATTGAGAAATGGAATTGGGCGGAAACCCCTTAATTCAAATAAAAGAAAGGGACAGACGGCATACCTTTTCTTGCAACCTGTCCAAACAACTATTAATATGGTTATGCGAGTCGGATGGGATGATATAATCATCGTACTGCACAATCCTCGTAGTGGCAAATGGTATGTATTCCGATAAAGCCGATTCATTGTCAACTGTGTACACCTTCAACAGAAAATACACAAAAAGTATTCATCATGCGTGACAAAATTAGGAATAATGATTATCATAGGTAAAGGGTACATGTGAATCTATACATGGCCTGACCTTTGAATTCAATAGATTCTCCAGTTCGACGATTCGTTTAGAATAGCTCTCTTGCAGCAGATCTATGGAAGGAATAGTGTGACAGATTTGGTCAAACTGAGAGGATGTTTGTTCAAAAAATAATCTGAGGATGTAAAATACATATACAAGTTCACAGCTTCGTCCTTACTTTTTGAATCTGTGGGCGAAGCAGTCATCCCAAATATCCTTGGCAGAGGGCCCCGTGGTCTAGAATTCATTACAGGGTGGTAGAATTCCTACAATGAAAGTAAACTGAAGGATTTTACTAAATTGGTTAGTGGACCAAGACTTCAACTGGAACAATAAATGTGGCCAATATACAGGTGGCAAAATGAGCATTCATGATCTCACTTGAGTTGATACAAGTAGCTAGAGAACAACAATGTTTCAAACTGACTATTACATCCTCAGTATCAAATCGTAGGGTGTTTTTAACTGTCCAAAATCGTGATTTGACCTATGATTAATCTAATGTGAGTTATGGTTACAGAAAATTGACATTATTGGATTCGTATTCAATAAAGCTTTTCTTATGATTGCGATTTTGCAACTAGTAACGGAGTATTGTATGAAAAGTCCCCGGTCAACGTTTAGATTTGGACAGTAAAATACTGCTCTGTATTTTGAAACAGAGGGAGTGTGTTACTGGTGCGACAAAAAAGGGTAAGCTTCTAAAAAGGGAACAAAGCGGTTGTAACTATTGGGACCTTGAGAATGCACGCATACGGGGAGTTGCCCTTGGCGCGGTGGCACTCGTCGAAGATGAGCAGGGCAATGTCCTGGAGGCAGAAGAAGCTGTGGCGGAGGTTGTCCAGGAGGATCTGCGGCGTCATGACAAGCACCTCGGCGTCGTCCACCACGCGGCGCCAGATTGCGGCGTTCCAGAAGTCGACGCCCATGTCGCCGGTGAACTTGGACACGCGGAGGTCGGTATGCGCCTCGATGACCCGTGCCTGCTGCTCCACGAGCACGCGGGTGGGGACGAGGAAGACGGCGAAATCCCGCGCCGGCTTCCGCACGCGGTGCGCGTACGCGCGCAGCAGCAGCCCCGCGATGAGCGTCTTCCCGGCCCCCGTGTCCAGGAAAGCCACCGTGTTCCCGCTCATGGCCCGCTCCAGCGCCTCCAGCTGGTACCTGCACGCACGCACATTCAGTGGCGTTTCCTGTCACAGTTCATGCGCGCGCGGTCCTCCAACACTCACCATCGGGCTACAATCTCCGGATCCTCCTTATGTGCTTCCTCTGTAGCGGCTGAGTCCGCGGCGGCGGCGGCGGCGGCGGCGGCGTCATCCATGGTGGTGACTGGTGAGATTCTGGGGTGGCGCGAGAACGAAATCGGGGGCGCGGCGGCGGCGGTGGCGACGACGCCGCTTGGCTGCAGCGGAGGCGCACGGGTGAATCTGTGTCGAGCGCTCGTGGCGAGGGGTTTGATTTGGTGAGGCTTAAGGGCGAAGGTTTTGCTGCTTGGGCGCTCCGGGTGCGCTTTTTGACTCGAAAGGAAGAGGGGGGAGGAGCGGAGGAGACCTGCTCGGGACCATTGCTGTTTGGCGTCAGACGATGCGGCAGGTGAGGAAATCTCGCTTTCACGGGTGGGAATAGTGGCCTAGTCCTTCGCCGGTCGCGGTGGGATAAAAATTGCCTGCTCCCTCCTCGTGCTCCCATCCGTGCTCTCACTTCATCCTACGGCTGTCTTTCTTCCTTTTTCATTTCTAATCTAACCATCTCCCCCCCTGATTTTAAGGGGGTGGGGCCGGGCCTTATTTTGCTCCAATCAAATCAAACCACGTATGCGGGAGCATGAATGGGCACACGTGAGGGGAGCAGGCAAGTCTCGTCCGTCGCGGTGGGGCTGTTTTCATCCTTTCCCATTTGATTTGTTGTTCCGTATGTTTCGACTTTGTATTTTTCTTTTCTTGGAAATTGTGCATTCGCGGGCAGCGGTTTTATTAGTTTTTTGTCCGTTTGGTTCAACTCGGCGAACATCCATGTTCGTTTCCGCGTTTGAGTCGGCGCAGACGTCTAACATTGGCCCGATCTATTTCTTTTGTTCGCGTGAAAAAGCCATCAATATTTTAAAAATGAAAAATATTAATTAAACATTAATGTTGGCTACAAAGGCCGGCTAGAGTCCATATATCCACATTACATTAACTAAAAACATTAATTATAACTAAACAACGAGGCAGCGCGCTACCCTAGGCATCGTCCTCGTCGACGTCGGGTCCGGTGAGGTCGATCAGCGTCGGCGCCGGGCCGGCCGAAGGGAACTCGTGTTTCAGAGCCTGGCGATATCGTCCGGCGGGGGTTTTGCCGCCTCGGGTTGTGCCGCCGCCTGCTGGGCAAGGCGCGCCTCCTCCTCTGCCTCGCGACGCTCCTCCTCGGCGTCGCGCTCGAGCATCTCGAGGTACTCGCCCTCGCGGCGCCCCTCGACCACTCTACGTTGGCGCAAGTGCCCGAGGTAGTCGCGCTCTTGTTCCGGGGTCGCCCCCATCCAGACCAACGGCGGGCTGACCCACTTGCACACTACCCTGGTCCAGGAGTAGCGCTCGATGGGGGGCGGCTCCGGCTCCGGCACCGGATTGGCTGGGGACGGCGGAGCCAGCGGCGGCACAACGCAGTCGCCGGCCACGGACAGCGCCATGGCCTCCGCCAGGCGCGCCTCGTACGCCGCCTCCTCCTCCCCGCCCCTGTGTCGATCCTCCTCGCTCTCCCGGACGACTATCGCCAGGGCCGCCTGGTAGGCAGGCTCCGCCTCCTGGTCCTCGTCGCTAACGACAAGTAGCGCCGGTGGGGAGCCATGCGAGACGTCGCGGACGCCGCATCGCCTGGCCTCCTCGTGCTCGAAGGCGAATCGACGGGCCCAGTAGGGCGAGTCGGCGACGTAGACGGGGTCGCGCCGCTGCTCCGGCGTCAGCAGCGCCCGCCGATGCCGCACCTCCTCCGTGTGCTCCCTCGCCGACCGGGGCGCCGTCGGCACTGGGATCCTCTCCGGATCTAAGTGACAGTCGTGTGGCAGGGTGACATCGGGGTAGGGGAGAGGCACGCAGTTTTCCTAGTGCCATTTTGCCTAGTGCACTGGGACGTCCACGCGCTGCCACTGCCAGCGGGAAGACGTCGGCGGGGTCGGGGCGGGGGGAGGCGGGGGAGAGGGATGGTGGGCTCCTTGCCCTTGCCTTTTTCAGAGAAGAAACCCATCGGCGGGGGGCGGTGCGGTGGCTAGGGTTGCTGCCACCAACGAGGGAGCAGAGGGGTGGCGAGATGGAGGCGGGGGCTTCCGAAATGGATGAGGACGGCCCTCCCGCACGCTTGGATTAAAAAAGATCGACCGCCATAGCTGACGTGTGGGCCCGAGGTGGA
>LR738713.1:114422370-114458525 GCA_902687465.1 Secale cereale | reverse complement strand
CACGCGGTGCGCGTACGCGCGCAGCAGCAGCCCCGCGATGAGCGTCTTCCCGGCCCCCGTGTCCAGGAAAGCCACCGTGTTCCCGCTCATGGCCCGCTCCAGCGCCTCCAGCTGGTACCTGCACGCACGCACATTCAGTGGCGTTTCCTGTCACAGTTCATGCGCGCGCGGTCCTCCAACACTCACCATCGAGCTACAATCTCCGGATCCTCCTTATGTGCTTCCTCTGTAGCGGCTGAGTCCGCGGCGGCGGCGGCGGCGGCGGCGGCGGCGTCATCCATGGTGGTGACTGGTGAGATTCTGGGGTGGCGCGAGAACGAAATCGGGGGCGCGGCGGCGGCGGTGGCGACGACGCCGCTTGGCTGCAGCGGAGGCGCACGGGTGAATCTGTGTCGAGCGCTCGTGGCGAGGGGTTTGATTTGGTGAGGCTTAAGGGCGAAGGTTTTGCTGCTTGGGCGCTCCGGGTGCGCTTTTTGACTCGAAAGGAAGAGGGGGGAGGAGCGGAGGAGACCTGCTCGGGACCATTGCTGTTTGGCGTCAGACGATGCGGCAGGGGAGAAAATCTCGCTTTCACGGGTGGGAATAGTGGCCTAGTCCTTCGCCGGTCGCGGTGGGGCTGTTTTCATCCTTTCCCATTTGATTTGTTGTTCCGTATGTTTGGACTTTGTATTTTTCTTTTCTTGGAAATTGTGCATTCGCGGGCAGCGGTTTTATTAGTTTTTTGTCCGTTTGGTTCAACTCGGCGAACATCCATGTTCGTTTCCGCGTTTGAGTCGGCGCAGACGTCTAACATTGGCCCGATCTATTTCTTTTGTTCGCGTGAAAAAGCCATCAATATTTTAAAAATGAAAAATATTAATTAAACATTAATGTTGGCTACAAAGGCCGGCTAGAGTCCATATATCCACATTACATTAACTAAAAACATTAATTATAACTAAACAACGAGGCAGCGCGCTACCCTAGGCATCGTCCTCGTCGACGTCGGGTCCGGTGAGGTCGATCAGCGTCGGCGCCGGGCCTGCCGAAGGGAACTCGTGTTTCAGAGCCTGGCGATATCGTCCGGCGGGGGTTTTGCCGCCTCGGGTTGTGCCGCCGCCTGCTGGGCAAGGCGCGCCTCCTCCTCTGCCTCGCGACGCTCCTCCTCGGCGTCGCGCTCGAGCATCTCGAGGTACTCGCCCTCGCGGCGCCCCTCGACCACTCTACGCTGGCGCAAGTGCCCGAGGTAGTCGCGCTCTTGTTCCGGGGTCGCCCCCATCTAGACCAACTGCGCGCTGACCCACTTGCACACTACCCTGGTCCAGGAGTAGCGCTCGATGGGGGGCAGCTCCGGCTCCGGCACCGGATTGGCTGGGGACGGCGGAGCCAGCGGCGGCACAACGCAGTCGCTGGCCACGGATAGCGCCATGGCCTCCGCCAGGCGCGCCTCGTACGCCGCCTCCTCCTCCCCGCCCCTGCGTCGATCCTCCTCGCTCTCCCGGACGACTATCGCCAGGGCCGCCTGGTAGGCAGGCTCCGCCTCCTGGTCCTCATCGCTAACGACAAGTAGCGCCGGTGGGGAGCCATGCGAGACGTCGCGGACGCCGCACCGCCTGGCCTCCTCGTGCTCGAAGACGAACCGACGGGCCCAGTAGGGCGAGTCGGCGACGTAGACGGGGTCGCGCCGCTGCTCCGGCGTCAGCAGCGCCCGCCGATGCCGCACCTCCTCCGTGTGCTCCCTCGCCGACCGGGGCGCCGCCGGCACTGGGATCCTCTCCGGATCTAAGTGACAGTCGTGTGGCAGGGTGACATCGGGGTAGGGGAGAGGCACGCAGTTTTCCTAGTGCCATTTTGCCTAGTGCACTGGGACGTCCACCCGCTGAGACGTCAGCGGGGTCGGGGCGGGGGGAGGCGGGGGAGAGGGGTGGTGGGCTCCTTGCCCTTGCCTTTTTCAGAGAAGAAACCCATCGGCGGGGGGCGGTGCGGTGGCTAGGGTTGTTGCCGCCAACGAGGGAGCAGAGGGGTGGCGAGATGGAGGCGGGGGCTTCCGAAATGGATGAGGACGGCCCTCCCGCACGCTTGGATTAAAAAAGATCGACCGCCATAGCTGACGTGTGGGCCCGAGGTGGACGTTCTTCATAAATTAAGCTGACCGCGGTATATGGACGAACGCCAGGTGGGGACGCGGCGGACGCCGAGAAGGCGCGCGAGGCGTTCGCTTCGTGTCCGCGCTGACACTATCATTCACCTTGGGCTTCAATAGCCAATCTCCTCTCCCGAGCCCCACCGGTGGCCACTCCGGCCACGGCATCCACCCATGTCTTCGTCGTAGGTCGCTCCGACCTTGGCGCCCTCTCCCCCACTCGTCTTGGCTGCCGCTCTCCCTGGTCCCGATGACCCTTGATGGCTTTGGGTTAGGCTAGCCCGTCGTCGGTCTCCTTGGCTTTCCATGATGAGAGGGTCGGTGGTCTCGGGGCTCGGCCTATCTGCCTCGCCCGGCTCAGCCCACTCCTCTTCGGTCGGCGCTGGCCTGGCAGATCTGGGTGCCCCGGAGCAGGATCTGGGGTGGCGCAAGTCGGGGCCTTCCCGCAAGGCCTTGTGGCGTTGTCGTCGGGCGATGCGGCACCAGCGGGAGGCTGGAGTCCAGGGAGGCGTGTGTCGCCTTCGTCTTTGTAACAACACGAAATCCCTCTAGAACTCTATGTCTCTGCTTCCATTTCTTTGAGGAGGGTCACCGTCACAAAGACTGCATGAAGGATCCGGTGTGCATTCGTTGTGAGTTTGCGGGGCATGTCTCGTCACAATGCAAGAGGCCCAGGAGTCCGGCCTCGCTACAGGAGTTGCGCCGTATGGTGATTGCCAGGGTGTCGTTGGCCAATCCAGCGGCGCCGGTGGCACGGGTCATGGGAAGGAGGCTATTGGAGCCTAGACAAGACACGTCGTGGGCGTCGTCCTCGCCAGTTGCGCCCATTTCCCTCCCATGGTGGTGATATGTCTCCAACGTATCTATAATTTATGAGGTAATCATGCTATTATATTATCCATCTTAGATGTTTTATATACATTTATATGCTATTTTATATGATTTTTGGGACTAACCTATTAACCTAGAGCCCAGTGCCAGTTTCTGTTTTTTCCTTGTTTTTGAGTTTTACAGAAAAGGAATACCAAATGGAGTCCAATTGACGTGCCAATTTTTGATGATTTTTTATGGACCAAAAGAAGCCCCTGGAGTAAAAGAGTTGGGCCAGAAGAGTCCCGGGCTGTCTACGAGGGTGGGGGGCGCGCCCACCCCCCTAGGCATGGGCCCCTATCTCGTGGACGACTCGGAGACCCCCTGGACGTGAGACCGACGCCAAAAATTCCTATAAATACAGAAACCTCCAGAAAATAACCTATATCGGAATTTCCGCCGCTGCAAGCCTCTATAAGCACAAGAAATCAATCTAGGCCCTCTCTGGCACCCTGCCGGAGGGGCCATCATCACCGGAGGACATGGAGGAGGATCCCGGAGGGGCCATCATCGCCATGAAGGCCAATGACCAGAGGGAGAACCTCTCCCCATCGAGAGGGGAGGCCATGGAGGAGGAATCACAAGGGGGAGAACCTCTCCTCCTCTCTCTCAGTGGCGCCGGAGTGCCATCGGGAGGGGAATCATCGCCGCGGTGATCGTCTTCATCAACATCACCATCCTCATCTCTTTTACGCGGTCCACTATCCCGCACCCCGCTGTAATCCCTACTTGAACATGGTGCTTTATGCCACATATTATGATCCAATGATGTGTTGCCATCCTATGGTGTTTTGAGTAGGTATCATATGTCTTTGGGTTGATTGATGACCTAGATTGGTACGAGTTGTATGTTTTATTTTGGTGATGTCCTATGGTGCCCTCCGTATCGCGCAAGCGTGAGGGATTCCCACTGTAGGGTGTTGCAATACGTTCATGATTCGCTTATAGTGGGTTGTTTGAGTGACAGAAGCATAAACCCGAGTAAGAGGATTGTTGCGTATGGGATAAAGGGGACTTGATGCTTTAATGCTATGGTTGGGTTTTACCTTAACGATCTTTAGTAGTTGCGGATGCTTGCTAGAGTTCCAATCATAAGTGCATATGATCCAAGAAGAGAAAGTATGTTAGCTTATGCCTCTCCCTCATATGAAATTGCAATGACGACTACCGGTCTTGTTAACAATTGCCTAGGACAATTCCGCACACCGATCCATCATTATTCCACACTCTCTATTTATAATATTTAGTAATATATTCTAACTTTATGATAACAACACCTACTTTTATATTTTAGCTCTCTGATATCATGCAAAGTTATCCTCCTCATACCCACAACGTAGTTTTATTTCTCGTTTATAGTTGGAAGCAAACGTTCGATGTACGTAGAGTCGTATCAGTGGCAGATAGGACATGAGAGAATATTGATCTTACCTTTAGCTCCTTGTGGGTTCAACACTCCATACTTATCACTTCCACCATTGGGAATTGCTACGATGATTCCCTGCACTTGGGGACCATCAGGTGGCTGGCAACATGACCCACGTGGGGCCGTAAAAAATGTGCATCCTGCCATGCTCCGAGGGGATGGATGATCTTGAGCGTATGCTTGAGCTTGCGGTGGTGGTGTATGTCGGAGGTGCTAGGCCAACAATTTCTTGTGTGGATGCGGCAGTTGCTGATACGTCCATTTTGCATCAGGGTTTCCTACTGGTATTTATAATGTTTTAGATCAATAATTCACTTTATGATGCAATTCTAATGTCTTTTCTCTCCTAATATTCAAGGTATATAAGAAGAGGGAGATTGACGACAACTGGAATTCTGGACCCAAAAGAGCTACATAGGAGATGACTATTCTCCGGAGCTCCAAATGACATGAAATTTTATAGAGAATTTGTTTTGGAATAAAAAAATATTGGAATCAAGAAGTACCAGAGAAGAACCTTAGCAGGCCCACATGGCAGGGGGCACACCCTACCCCCAGGGCACGCCCTAGTGCCTTGTGGGGCCCACAGAGGCCCTTTGGTGTCCATTTTCTACTATATGAGGCAATTTTCCCTAGAAAAAAAGACTTTCGGGATGAAGCACCGCCGACTCGAGGCGAAACCTGGGCAGGAGCACTTTTGCTCTTCCGTGGAGTGATTCTGCCTGGGATACCTCCATTCGAGAGGGGGAAATCGAAGCTTCGTCATCACCAACGTTCCTCTCATTGTTGGAGGACCTATCTCCATCAACATATTCACCAGCACCATCTCATCTCAAATCCTAGTTCATCTCTTGTAATCAATCTTTGTCTCAAAGCCTCAGATTGGTACATGTGGGTCACTAGTAGTGTTGATTACATCTTGTAGCTGATACTAATTAGTTTATTTGGTGGAAGTTCATATGTTTAGATTGTTAATCATATATTATTCTCCTCTGATCATGAACATGAATATGATTTGTGAGTAATTTTGTTTGTCCTTGAGGATATGGGGAGAGTCTTGTTATAAGTAATCATGTGAAGTTAAGTTTCCTTCAATATTTTGCTGGTGTATTATGTTTTTCTTCCTCTAGTGGTGTCGTGTGAGCGTCGACTACATGACACATTACCATGTTTGGGCGTAGGGGAAGGCATTGTGGGACTAGTAACTAGATAATGGGTTGAGAGAGTGACACAAGCTTAAACACTAGTTTATGCACTATTCCATAAGGGGCTGATTTGGATCCATATGTTTCATGCTATGGTCAGGTTTATTTGAATTTGTCTTTCATAGTTGCAGATGCTTGCAGGGGGGGGAGGGGGGTTAATCATATGAGGGAGGTTTGTTTAATGAAGAACTACACCCTAGCACCGGTCCTCCCACATAACAACTTATCAAAGTAATGAACACAAGTCAATGAAATTGTGATGAAGTTAACTAGACGAGATTCCCATGTGTCCTCGAGAACGATTTGCTCACTATAAGAAATACTTACGTTTTGTGCTTTGTAATAAAAGGATTTGGGCAACCTTGGTGCACCTTGCTACTTTTGTTAGTAGTTGCTTGCTACAAATTATATTGTTATCAAACTATCTATTACAGTCACTCTACAACACTTGCAGAAAATACGTTTCTGAAAACCACTTGTCATTTCCTTCCGCTCCTCGTTGGTTTGACACACTTACTTATCGAAAGGACCATGATTGATTCCCTATACTTTTGGGTCATCAAGACTCTTTTCTAATGCCGCTGTCGGGGAGTGAAGCGCTCTTGGTAAGGAAACATTTACATTGCGTGCTGAATTTTATCATCACTTGTTACTATGGAAGATAATCCTTTGATGGGCATGTTCGAGATATCTTCACCTCAATACTAAAAATGTTTATTATGAAATCCCTTTTGATATTATGGAGGAACTTGATAACCCACAAGTATAGGTGATCACAACAGTTTTCGATGGTAGAGTATTGAACCCAAATTTATTGACTCGACACAAGGGAGCTAAAGAATATTCTCAAGTATTAGCAGTTGAGTTGTCAATTCAACCACACCTGAAAGACTTAATATCTGCAACAAAGTATTTAGTAGCAAAGTAGTATGGAAGTAACGGTACCGGTGGCAAAAGTAACAGTAGCAGTTTTGTAGCGATTGTAACAATAGCAGCGGAAAAGTAACTAAGCAAAGAAGAATATGTGAAAAGCTCATAGGCATTGGATCAGTGATGGATAATTATATCGGATGTGATTCCTCATGTAATAGTTATAACATAGGGTGACACAGAACTAACTCAAGTTCATCAATGTAATGTAGGCATGTATTCTGAATATAGTCATACATGCTTATGGAAAAGAACTTGCATGACATCTTTTGTCCTACCCTCCCATGGCAGCGGGGTCCTACTGGAAACTAAGGGATATTAAGGCCTCCTTTTAATAGAGTACCGGACCAAAGCATTAACATTTAGTGAATACATGAACTCCTCAAACTACGATCATCACCGAGAGTGGTCCCGATTATTGTCACTTCGGGGTTGCCGGATCATAACACGTAGTAGGTGACTATTGACTTGCAAGATAGGATCAAGAACTCACATATATTCATGAAAACATAATAGGTTCAGATCTGAAATCATGGCACTCGGGCCCTAGTGACAAGCATTAAGCATGGCAAAGTCATAGCAACATCAATCTTAGAACATAATGGATACTAGGGATCAAACCCTAACAAAACTAACTCGATTACATGGTAAATTTCATCCAACCCATCACCGTCCAGCAAGCCTACGATGGGATTACTCACGCACGGCGGTGAGCATCATGAAATTGGTGATGGAGGAAGGTTGATGATGACGACGGTGACGATCTCCACTCTCCGGAGCCCCGAACGGACTCCGAATCAGCCCTCCCGAGAGAGATTAGGGCTCTGTATCGTAAAATGCGATGGATCCTTCTCTCTTATTTTTTTTCTCCCCGAAAGTGAATATATGGAGTTGGAGTCGGGGTCGGTGGAGCCTCAGGGGGCCCACGAGACAGGGGGGCGCGCCTAGGGGATGGGCGCGCCCCCCACCCTCGTGGACAGGATGTGGGCCCCTGGTCTTGATTCTTTCACTAGTATTTCTTATATATTCCAAAAATATTCTCCGTTGATTTTTAGATCATTCCAAGAACTTTTATTTCTGCACAAAAATAACACCATGACAATTCTGCTGAAAACAGCGTCAGTCCGGGTTAGTTCCATTCAAATAATGCAAGTTAGAGTCCAAAACAAGGGCAAAAGTGTTTGGAAAAGTAGATACGTTGGAGACGTATCAACTCCCCCAAGCTTAGACCTTTGCTTGTCCTTAAGAAATTCAGTTGACAAACTGAAAGTGATAAACAAAAACTTTTACAAACTCTGTTTGCTCTTATTGTTGCAAATATGTAAATCCAGCATTCAAGTTTTCAGCCAAGATTATGAACTAACCACATTCACAATAACTTTCAGGTCTCATGTTTACTCATATCAATGGCATAATCAACTAGCGAGTAATAATAATAAACCTCGGATGACAACACTTCCTCAAAACAATCATAATATGATATAACAAGATGGTATCTCGCTAGCCCTTTCTGAGACCGCAAAACATAAATGCAGAGCACCCGTGAAGATCAAGGACTGACTAGACATTGTAATTCATGGAAAAAGAGATCCAGTCAAATCATACTCAATGTAAATTAATAGCAATGAATGCAAATGGCAGTGGTGCTCTCCAACTGGTGCTTTTTAATAAGAGGATGATGACTCAACATAAAAGTAAATAGATAGGCCTTTCGCAGAGGGAAGCAGGGATTTGCAGAGGTGTCAGAGCTCGAGTTTTGAAATAGAGATAAATAATATTTTGAGTGGCATACTTTCATTGTCAACATAACACCTAGAGATCTCGATATCTTCCATGCTACACACATTATTGGCGGTTCACAAACAGAATGGTAAAGTTTATACTCCCCCAACCACCAACAAGCATACTCCACGGCTAGTCCGAAACAACGGGTATCGTCCATACCAACAACAGCCCTAGGGGAGTTTTGTTTAATTATTTTGATTTGAGCATGGGACTGGGCATCCCGGTTACCAGCCATTTTCTCATGAATGATGAGCGGAGTCCACTCATCGTGAGAATAACCCACCTAGCATGGAAGATATAGACAACCCTAGTTGATACATGAGCTGTTCGAGCATACAAAACAAAATTTCATTTGAAGGTTTAGAGTTTGGCACATACAAATTTACTTGGAACGGCAGGTAGATACCGCATATAGGAAGGTATGGTGGACTCATATGGAATAACTTTGGGGTTTATGGAAGTGGATGCACAAGCAGTATTCCCGCTTAGTACAAGCGAAGGCTCGAAAGAGACTGGGAAGCGACCAGCTAGAGAGCGACAACAGTCATGAACATGCATTAAAATTAATCAACAACGAATGCAAGCATGAGTAGGATATAAATCACCATGAACATAAATATCGTGGAGGCTATGTTGATTTTGTTTCAACTACATGTGTGAACATGTGCCAAGTCAAACCACTTGAATCATTCAAAGGAGGATACCACCCTATCATATCACATCACAACCATTTTAAAAGCATGTCGGCACGCAAGGTAAACCATTATAAACTCCTAGCTAATTAAGCATGGCATGAGCAGCTATAATTTCTAATTGTCATTGCAAGCATGTTTCATTCATAATAGGCTGAATCAGGAATGATGAACTATTCATATTTACAAAAACAAGATAGGTTGAGTTCATACCAGCTTCTCTCATCTCAATCAATCCATAATATATCATCATTATTGCCTTTCACTCGTACGACCGAATGGTGTGGATAATAAAAATCGTGCACGTGCATTGGACTAAGCTGGAATCTGCAAGCATTTAATACAAGGGAGAAGAAAAAGTAATATGGCTCTTGGTTAAATCAACAATAATGCCTATGAGATCCACTCAACATTTTCATCATGGTCTTCTCCTCTTGTCCCACAAAGAAAAGAAAAGAAATAAAACTATTTACACGGGAAAGCTCCCAACAAGCAAAAGAAGAACGAGAAATCTTTTTGGGTTTTATTTTAATTACTACTACTACTACAAGAACGGAAAATAAACTAGCTAAAAGCTACAACTAATTTTTTTGTTTTTTTCTTAAGGTTTTTCAGGCACACAAGAAAAAGACTTAGAAAAGAAAATAAACTAGCATGGATAGTACAGTGAAAAAGTATGAGCACCGACAACTAGAATGAGTGTGTGAACATGAATGTAATGTCGGCGAGAAATACGTACTCCACCAAGCTTAGGCTTTTGGCCTAAGTTGGTCTATGGCCAGTACTGGCCTGACGGATATCCAAAGCCGTAGTTGGGGTTGTACTGCGATGTAGCGGCTATTGCCTGATGAGATGCAGCTTGGAGACAAGCCGCCTCCGTCCTCTCTGTTGGAAATAAGCCATAGAGGCAATAATAAAATGGTTATTATTATATTTCCTTGTTCATGATAATTGTCTATTGTTCATGCTATAATTGTATTATCCGGAGACCGTAATACATGTGTGAATATGTAGACCACAATATGTCCCTAGTAAGCCTCTAGTTGACTAGTTCGTTGATCAATAGATGGTTACGGTTTCCTGATCATGGACATTGGATGTCGTTGATAACGGGGTCACATCATTAGGAGAATGATGTGATGGAGAAGACCCAATCCTAAGCATAGCACAAGATCATGTAGTTCGTCTGCTAAAGCTTTTCTAATGTCAAGTATCATTTCCTTAGACCATGAGAGTGTGCAACTCCCGGATATCGTAGGAATGCTTTGGTTGTGCCAAACGTCACAACGTAACTGTGTGGCTATAAAGGCACACTACGGGTATCTCCGAAAGTGTTTGTTGGGTTGGCACGAATTGAGACTGGGATTTGTCACTCCGTGTGACGGAGAGGTATCTCTGGGCCCACTTGGTAGGACATCATCATAATGATCTCAATGTGACCAAAGAGTTGATCACGGGATGATGTGTTACGGAACGAGTAAAAGTGACTTGCCGGTAACGAGATTGAACGAGGTATTGGGATACCGACGATCGAATCTCGGGCAAGTAACGTACCGATTGACAAAGGGAATTGTATACAGGATTGATTGAATCCCCGACATCATGGTTCATCCGATGAGATCATCGTGGAACATGTGGGAGCCAACATGGGTATCCGGATCCCGCTATTGGTTATTGGCCAGAGAGCTATCTCAGTCATGTCTGCATGATTCCCGAACCCGTGGGGTCTACACACTTAAGGTTCAGTGACGGTAGAGTTGTTATGGGAATTAGTGTGCAGTTACCGAATGTTGTTAGGAGTCCCAGATGAGATTCCGGATGTCACGAAGAGTTCCGGAATGGTCCGGAGGTAAAGATTTATATATGGGAAGTCCTATTTTGGCCACCGGAAAATGTTTGGGATTTTTTGGTATTGTACCGGGAAGGTTCTAGAAGGTTCCGGAGTGGGTCCCACCTGCATGGGGGGACCCACATGAACGTGGGTAGTGGGGGCAAGACCCCACATCCCTGGTCAAGGCGCACCAAGATCCCCCCTTATAAGGAATAAGATCATATCCCGAAGGGATGAGATCAAGATCCCTAAAAAAGGGGGATAACAATCGGTGGGGAAGGGAAATGATGGGATTTCTTTCCCCCACCTTTGCCAACGCCCCAATGGATCTGGAGGGCAAGAAACCAGCCCCTCGACCCCCTATATATAGTGGGGAGGCGCATGGGAGCCGAACCCCTTCCCCTGGCGCAGCCCTCTCCCTCCCCAACACCTCCTCCTCCTCCTCTGTAGTGCTTGACGAAGCCCTGCCGGAGAACTGCAAGCTCCACCACCACGCCGTCGTGCTGCGGGATCTCTCGCTCAACTTCTCCTCTCCCCTTGCTGGATCAAGAATGAGGAGACGTCCCCGGGTTGTACGTGTGTTGAACACGGAGGCGCCGTTGTTCGGCGCTTAGATCTGAATCAACCGTGATCTGAATCGCTACGAGTACGACTCCTTCATCCACGTTCTTGTAACGCTTCCGCATCACGATCTTCAAGGGTATGAAGATGCACTCCCCTCTCTCTCTCGTTGTTAGTATCTCCATAGATTGATCTTGGTGATGCGTAGAATTTTTTTAATTTCTGCAACGATCCCCAACAGTGGCATCATGAGCTAGGTCTATGCGTAGTTTATATGCACGAGTAGAACACAAGTTGTTGTGGTCGTCGATTTTGTCAATTTACTTGCCGTTACTAGTCTTATCTTGATTCGGCGGCATCGTGGAATGAAGCGGCCAGGACCGACCTTACACGTACGGTTACGTGAGACAGGTTCCACCGACTGACATGCACTAGTTGCATAAGGTGGCTAGCGGGTGTCTGTCTCTCCCACTCTAGTCGGATCGGATTCGATGAAAAGGGTCCTTATGAAGGGTAAATAGAAATTGGCATATCACGTTGTGGTTTTGGCATAGGTAAGAAATGTTCTTGCTAGAAACCTATAGCAACCACGTTAAAACTTGCAACAACAATTAGAGGACGTCTAACTTGTTCTTGCAGCATATGCCGTGTGATGTGATATGGCCAAAAGGATGTGATGAATGATATATGTGATGTATGAGATTGATCATGTTCTTGTAATAGGAATCACGACTTGCATGTCGATGAGTATGACAACCGGCAGGAGCCATAGGAGTTGTCTTAATTTGTTGTATGACATGCGTGTAAATGAAAACGCCATGTAATTACTTTACTTTATTGCTAACCGTTAGCCATAGTAGTAGAAGTAATAGTTGGCGAGACAACTTCATGAAGACATGATGATGGAGATCATGGTGTCATGCCGGTGACGATGATGGTCATGGCGCCCCAAAGATGGAGACCAAAAGGAGCAAAATGATATTGGCCATATCATGTCACTTTTTGATTGCATGTGATGTTTATCATGTTTTTACATCTTATTTGCTTAGAACCCTCATAAAATTTCAAGAAAGTGTTCCCCCTAACTGTGCACTGTTGCGAAAGTTCGTTGTTTCGAAGCACCACGCGACGATCGGGTATGATAGATTCTAACGTTCGCATACAACGGGTGTAAGACATATTTACACATGCAAAACACTTAGGTTGACTTGACGAGCCTAGCATGTACATACATGGCCTCGGAACACAAGAGACCGAAAGGTCAAACATGAGTCGTATAGTGGATACGATCAACATGAAGATGTTCACCGATGATGACTAGTCCCTCTCACGTGATGATCGAACACGGCCTAGTTGACTTGGATCATGTATCACTTAGATGACTAGAGGGATGTCTATCTGAGTGGGAGTTCATTAAATAATTTGATTAGATGAACTTAATTATCATGAACATAGTCAAAAGGTCTTTGCAAATTATGTCGTAGCTCACGCTTTGGTTCTACTGTTTTAGTTTTGTTCCTAGAGAAATTTTGTTGAGAGTTGACAGTAGCAATTATGCGGACTGGGTCCGTAAACCGAGGATTGTCCTCATTGCTGCGCAAAAGGATTATGTCCTTAATGCACCGCTCAGTGTGCTGAACCTCGAGCGTCGGTTGTGGATGTTGCGAACATCTGACATACACGTTTTGATGACTACATGATAATTCAGTGCGTAATGCTAAATGGTTTAGAATTGAGGCACCAAAGACGTTTTTGAAACATCGTAGAACATATGAGATGTTCTAAGGACTGAAATTGGGATTTCAGGCTAGTGCCCACGTCAAGAGGTATGAGACCTTTGACAAGTTTCTTAAGCCTGCAAACTAAGGAGAAAAGCTCAATCGTTGAGCATGTGCTCAGATTGTATGATTACTACAATAGCTTGAATCGAGTGGGAGTTAATCTTCCAGATGAGATAGTGATGGTTCTCCAAAGTCACTGCCACCAAGCTACTAGAGCTTCGTGATGAACTGTAACATATCAGGGATAGATATGATGATCCTTGAGCTATTCGCGACACCGCAAAAGTAGAAATCAAATAGGAGCATCAATTGTTGATGGTTAGTAAAACCACTAGTTTCCAGAAGGGCAAGGGCAAGAAAGGGATACTTCATGAAATGGAAAATCAGTTGCTGCTCTAGTGAAGAAACCCAAGGTTGAACCCAAACCCAAGAGTAAGTGCTTCTGAAATGAGGGGAATGGTCACTGAAGCAGAACTACCCTAGATACTTGGTAGATGAGAAGGTTGGCAAGGCCGATAGAAGTATATTGGATATACATTATAATGTGTACTTTAGTAGTACTCCTAGTAGCACCAGGGTATTAAATACTGGTTCGGTTGGTAAGTGGTAGTAACTCGAAATAAAAAGCTACGGAATAAACGGAGACTAGCTGAAGGTGAGATGACGATATGTGTTGGAAGTGTTTCCAAGGTTGATGTGATCAAGCATCGCATGCTCCCTCTACCATCGAGATTGGTGTTAAACCTAAATAATTGTTATTTGGTGTTTGCGTTGAGCATAGACATGAATGGTTTATGTTTATAGCAATAGGGTTATTCATTTAAGGAGAATAATGGTTACTCTGTTTATTTGAATAATGCCTTCAATGGTCTTGCACCTAAAATGAATGGTTCATTGAATCTCGATCGTAGTGACACACATGTTCATGCCAAAAGATATAAGATAGTAATGATAGTACCACATACTCGTGGCACTGCCATTTGAGTCATATTGGTATAAAACGCATGATGAAGCTCCATGTTGATGGATCTTTAGACTCACTCGTTTTTTGAAAAGTTTGAGACATGCGAACCATGTCTATTGGTTTATACGCATGAAGAAACTCCATGGAGATGGATCGTTTGGACTCACTTGATTTTGAATCACTTGAGACATGCAAATCATACCACATGGGCAAGATGACCGAAAGGCCTCGTTTTCAGTGAGATGAAACAAGAGAGCAACTTGTTGGAAGTAATACATTTGATGTGTGCAATCCAATGAGTGCTGAGGCACGCAGTGAATATCGTTATGCTCTTACTTCACAGATGATTTGAGTAGATTCTAAGTATATTTACTTGATGAAACACGAGTCTGAATTATTGAAAGCTTCAAGTAATTTCAGAATGAAGTTGAAGATCGTTGTGACAAGAGGATAAAATGTCTGTTATATGATCATAGAGATGAATATCTGAGTTACGTGTTTGGTACACAACTAAGACATTGTGGAAATTGTTTCACAACTAATGCCGTCTGGAACACCATAGTGTGATGGTGTGTCCGAACATCATAGCTGCACCCTATTGGATGTGGTGCAAACCATGATGTCTCTTATCGAATTACCACTATCGTTTATGGGTTAGGCATTAGAGACAACCGCATTCACTTTAAATAGGGCACCACGTAATTTCCGTTGAGATGACACCGTATGAACTATGGTTTAGAGAAACCTAAGCTATCATTTCTTAAAAGTTTGGGGCTGCGACCCTTATGTGAAAAGGGTTTAGCCTGATAAGCTCGAACCCAATGCGGATAAATGCATCTTCATAGGACACCCAAAACATTTGGGTATACCTCCTATTTCGGATCCGGAAGCAAAAGTGATTGTTTCTAGAAACGTGTCCTTTCCCGAGGAAAAGTTTCTCTCGAAAGAATTGGGTGGGAGGATGGTGGAGACTTGATGAGGTTATTGAACCGTCACTTCAACCAATGTGTAGCAGGGCACATGAAGTTGTTCCTGTAGCGCCTACACCAATTGAAGTGGAAGCTGGTGATAGTGATCATGAAACTTCGGATCAAGTCACTACCAAACCTCGTAGGTCGACAAGGATGCGTACTATTTCAGAGTGGTACGTAATCCTGTCTTGGAGGTCATGTTGCTAGACAACAATGAACCTACGAGCTATGGAGAAACGATGGTGGGCCCGGATTCTGACAAATGGCTCGAGGCCATAAAATCCGAGAGGATCCATGTGTGAAAACAAAGTATAGACTTTGGAAGAACTGCTTGATGGTCGAAAGGCTATTGGGTACATATGGATTTTAAAAGGAAGGCAGACAATGCTGGTAAGTATCAGCATTAAGAAAGCTCGACTTGTTGTTAAGATGTTTTCCGACAAGTTCAAGGAGTTGACTGCGGTGAGACTTTCTCACTCGTAGCGATGCTAAGAGTCTGTTGGAATTGTATTAGCAGTTACTGCATTATTTATGAAACCTTGCAGATAGGATGTCAAAACATTGTTTCCTCGACAATTTTCTTGAGGAAAGGTTGTATGTGATACAACCAGAAGGTTTTTGTCAATCCCAAAAGATGCTAACAAGTATGCAAAGCTCCAGCAATCCTTCTAAGGACTGGAGTAAGCATCTCGGAGTTGGAATATAGGATTTGATGAGATGATCAAAGATTTTGGGTTTATACAAAGTTTATGAGAAACTTGTATTTTCAAAGAAGTGAGTGGGAGCACTATAGAATTTCTGATGAGTATATGTTGTTGACATATTGTTGATCAGAAATGATGTAGAATTTCTGGAAAGCATATAGGGTTATTTGAAAAGTGTTTTTCAATGAAAAACCTGGATTAAGCTACTTGAACATTGAGCATCAAGATCTATAAGGATAGATCAAAAAACGCTTAATAGTACTTTCAAATGAATACATATCGTGACAAGATTTTGAAGGAGTTCAAATAAGATCAATAAAGAAGGAGTTCTTGGTTGTGTTATAAGGTGTGAGCATTGAGTGAGACTCAAGATCTGACCATGACAGAAGATAGAGAAAGGACGAAGGTCATCCCCTATGCTTTAGACGTAGGCTCTACAGCATGCGATGCTGTGTACCGCACCTGAAGTGTGCCTTGCCATGAGTCAATCAAGGGGTACAAGAGTGATCCAGGAATGGATCACATGACAGCGGTCAAACTTATCCTTAGTAACTAGTGGACTAAGGAATTTTCTCGATTATGGAGGTGGTAAAAGAGTTCGTCGTAAAGGGTTACGTCGATGCAAACTTTGACACTAATCTGGATGACTCTGAGTAGTAAACCGGATTCGTATAGTAGAGCAGTTATTTGGAATAGCTCCAAGTAGCGCATGGTAGCTGCATCTACAAGATGACATAGAGATTTGTAAAGCACACACGGATCTGAAAGGTTCAGACCCATTGACTAATAACCTCTCTCACAAGTGAGATATGATCAAAACCCCATGGGTGTTGGATTCATTACAATCACATAGTGATGTGAACTAGATTATTGACTCTAGTGCAAGTGGGAGACTATTGGAAATAAGCCCTAGAGGCAATAATAAAATGGTTATTATTATATTTCCTTGTTCATGATAATTGTCTATTGTTCATGCTATAATTGTATTAACCGGAGATCGTAATACATGTGTGAATACGTAGACCACAATATGTCCCTAGTAAGCCTCTAGTTGACTAGCTCGTTGATCAATAGATGGTTACGGTTTCCTGATCATGGACATTGGATGTCGTTGATAACGGGATCACATCATTAGGAGAATGATGTGATGGACAAGACCCAATCCTAAGCATAACACAAGATCGTGTAGTTCGTCTGCTAAAGCTTTTCTAATGTCAAGTATCATTTCCTTAGACCATGAGATTGTGCAACTCCTGGATACCGTAGGAATGCTTTGGCTGTGCCAAAGTCACAACGTAACTGTGTGGCTATAAAGGCACACTACTGGTATCTCTGAAAGTGTCTGTTGGGTTGGCATGAATCGAGACTAGGATTTGTCACTCCGTGTGACGAAGAGGTATCTCTGGGCCCACTTGGTAGGACATCATCATAATGATCTCAATGTGACCAAAGAGTTGATCACGGGATGATGTGTTATGGAACGAGTAAAAGTGACTTGCCCGTAACGAGATTGAACGAGGTATTGGGATACCGACGATCGAATGTCGGGCAAGTAACGTACCGATTGACAAAGGGAATTGTATACAGGATTGATTGAATCCCCGACATCGTGGTTCATCCGATGAGATCATCGTGGAACATGTGGGAGCCAACATGGGTATCCAGATCCCGCTGTTGGTTATTGGTCAGAGAGCTGTCTCAGTCATGTCTGCATGATTCCCGAACCCCTGGGGTCTACACACTTAAGGTTCGGTGACGGTAGAGTTGTTATGGGAATTAGTGTGTAGTTACCGAATGTTGTTCGGAGTCCCGGATGAGATCCCGGACGTCACGAGGAGTTCCGAAATGGTCCGGAGGTAAAGATTTATATATGAGAAGTCCTATTTTGGCCGCTGGAAAATGTTTGGGATTTTTCGGTATTGTACCGGGAAGGTTCTAGAAGGTTCCGGAGTGGGGCCCACCTGCATGGGGGGACCCACATGAACGTGGGTAGTGGGGGCAAGACCCCACACCCCTGGTCAAGGCGCACCAAGATCCCCCTTAGAAGGAATAAGATCATATCCCGAAGGGATGAGATCAAGATCCCTAAAAAAGGGGGATAACAATCGGTGGGGAAGGGAAATGATGGGATTTCTTTCCCCCACCTTTGCCAACGCCCCAATGGACTTGGCGGGCAAGAAACCAGCCCCTTGACCCCCTATATATAGTGGGTGTTGGAAATATGCCCTAGAGGCAATAATAAATTGGTTATTATTATATTTCCTTGTTCACGATAATCGTTTATTATCCATGCTAGAATTGTATTGATAGGAAACTCAGATACATGTGTGGATACATAGACAAACACCATGTCCCTAGTAAGCCTCTAGATGACTAGCTCGTTGATCAATAGATGGTTACGGTTTCCTGACCATGGACATTGGATGTCGTTGATAACGGGATCACATCATTAGGAGAATGATGTGATGGACAAGACCCAATCCTAAGCCAAGCACAGATCGTGTAGTTCGTATGCTAAAGCTTTTCTATATGTCAAGTATCTTTTCCTTAGACCATGAGATTGTGCAACTCCCGGATACCGTAGGAATACTTTGGGTGTACCAAACGTCACAACGTAACTAGGTGGCTATAAAGGTGCACTACAGGTATCTCCGAAAGTGTCTGGTGGGTTGGCACGAATCGAGACTGGGATTTGTCACTCCGTATGACGGAGAGGTATCTCTGGGCCCACTCGGTAGGACATCATCATAATGTGCACAATATGTGATCAAGGAGTTGATCACGGGATGATGTGTTACGGAACGAGTAAAGAGACTTGCCGGTAACGAGATTGAGCAAGGTATCGGTATACCGACGATCGAATCTCGGGCAAGTGCTATACCGATAGACAAAGGGAATCGTATACGGGATTGATTGAATCCTTGACATCGTGGTTCATCCGATGAGATCATCGTGGAACATGTGGGAGCCAACATGGGTATCCAGATCCCGCTGTTGGTTATTGGCCGGAGAGTTGTCTCGGTCATGTCTACATGGTTCCCGAGCCCGTAGGGTCTACACACTTAAGGTTCGATGACGCTAGGGTTATAGGGAAAGTATGTACGCGGTTACCGAATGTTGCTCGGAGTCCCGGATGAGATCCCGGACGTCACGAGGAGTTCCGGAATGGTCCGGAGGTAAAGATTCATATATGGGAAGTCCTGTTTTGGTCACCGGAAAAGTTTCGGGCGATATCGGTAATGTACCGGGACCACCGGGAGGGTCCCGGGGGTCCACCAGGTGGGGCCACCAGCCCCAGGTGGCTGCGTGGGCTAAGTGTGGGAGGGGACCAGCCCCAAGGGGGCTGGTGCGCCCCCCCACCAAGTCCCTAGGCGCATGGAGTGTGGAGGGGGGCAAACCCTAGGTCCAGATGGGCCTTAAGGCCCACCCTAGGGCGCCCCCTCTCTCTCCCCCCCTTGGCCGCACCCTAGATGGGTTCTGGGGGGCTGCCGCCACCCCTAGGGAGGAAACCCTAGATGGGGGCGCAGCCCCTACCTCCCCCCTATATATATGTGAAGTTTAGGGCTGCCCAGAACAAGTTTTGACCTCGGTCGATTGGCGCAGCCCTACCTCTCTCCCTCCTCGTCTCCCGCAGCGCTTGGCGAAGCCCTGCTGGAGTCCCGCGCTCCTCCACCACCACCACGCCGTTGTGCTGCTGTTGGATGGAGTCTTCCCCAACCTCTCCCTCTCTCCTTGCTGGATCAAGGCGTGGGAGACGTCACCGGGCTGCACGTGTGAAGAACGCGGAGGCACCGTCCGTTCGGTGCTAGGATCTTCGGCGATCTGAATCGCGGCGAGTACGACTCCATCAACCGCGTTCTTGAACGCTTCCGCTTAGCGATCTACAAGGGTATGTGGATCCAACTCTCCCCTCGTAGATGCATCTCCTAGATTGATCTTGGTGAACGTAGGAAAATTTTTGTTTCCCATGCGACGTTCCCCAACAGCTGTTGGAAATATGCCCTAGAGGCAATAATAAATTGGTTATTATTATATTTCCTTGTTCACGATAATCGTTTATTATCCATGCTAGAATTGTATTGATAGGAAACTCAGATACATGTATGGATACATAGACAAACACCATGTCCCTAGTGAGCCTCTAGACGACTAGCTCGTTGATCAATAGATGGTTACGGTTTCCTAACCATGGACATTGGATGTCGTTGATAACGGGATCACATCATTAGGAGAATGATGTGATGGACAAGACCCAATCCTAAGCCTAGCACAGATCGTGTAGTTCGTATGCTAAAGCTTTTCTATATGTCAAGTATCTTTTCCTTAGACCATGAGATTGTGCAACTCCCAGATACCGTAGGAATGCTTTGGGTGTACCAAACGTCACAACGTAACTGGGTGGCTATAAAGGTGCACAACAGGTATCTCCGAAAGTGTCTGTTGGGTTGGCACGAATCGAGACTGGGTTTTGTCACTCCGTATGACGGAGAGGTATCTCTGGGCCCACTCGGTAGGACATCATCATAATGTGCACAATATGTGATCAAGGAGTTGATCACGGGATGATGTGTTACGGAACGAGTAAAGAGACTTGCCGCTAACGAGATTGAGCAAGGTATCGGTATACCGACGATCGAATCTCGGGCAAGTGCTATACCGATAGACAAAGGGAATCGTATACGGGATTGATTGAATCCTTGACATCGTGGTTCATCCGATGAGATCATCGTGGAACATGTGGGAGCCAACATGGGTATCCAGATCCCGCTGTTGGTTATTGGCCGGAGAGTTGTCTCGGTCATGTCTACATGGTTCCCGAGCCCGTAGGGTCTACACACTTAAGGTTCGATGACGCTAGGGTTATAGGGAAAGTATGTACGCGGTTACCGAATGTTGTTCGGAGTCCCGGATGAGATCCCGGACGTCACGAGGAGTTCCGGAATGGTCCGGAGGTAAAGATTCATATATGGGAAGTCCTGTTTTGGTCACCGGAAAAGTTTCGGGCGATATCGGTAATGTACCGGGACCACCGGGAGGGTCCCGGGGGTCCACCAGGTGGGGCCACCAGCCCCAGGTGGCTGCGTGGGCTAAGTGTGGGAGGGGACCAGCCCCAAGGGGGCTGGTGCGCCCCCCACCAAGTCCCTAGGCGCATGGAGTGTGGAGGGGGGCAAACCCTAGGTCTAGATGGGCCTTAAGGCCCACCCTAGGGCGCCCCCTCTCTCTCCCCCCCCCTTGGCCGCACCCTAGATGGGTTTTCTAGGGCTGGCCGCACCCCTAGGGGTGGGAAACCCTAAAGGGGGCGCAGCCCTCCCTTCCCCCTATATATATGTGAGGTTTTGGGGCTGCTAGACACACGAGAACGTCTCCCTCTTGGCGCAGCCCTACCCCTCTCCCTCCTCGTCTCTTGCAGCGCTTGGCGAAGCCCTGCTGGAGTCCCGCGCTCCTCCACCACCACCACGCCGTCGTGCTGCTGTTGGATGGAGTCTTCCCCAACCTCTCCCTCTCTCCTTGCTGGATCAAGGCGTGGGAGACGTCACCGGGCTGCACGTGTGAAGAACGCGGAGGCACCGTCCATTCGGTGCTAGGATCTTCGGCGATCTGAATCGCAGCGAGTACGACTCCATCAACCGCGTTCTTGAACGCTTCCGCTTAGCGATCTACAAGGGTATGTGGATCCAACTCTCCTCTCGTAGATGCATCTCCTAGATTGATCTTGGTGAGCGTAGGAAAATTTTGTTTCCCATGCAACGTTCCCCAACAGTGGCATCATGAGCTAGGTTCTTGCGTAGATGCTTTCACGAGTAGAACACAAAGGGGTTTGTGGGCGTTGATGTTTAGATTGCTTCCCTCCTTGGTCTTTCTTGATTCAGCGGTATTATGGGATGAAGCGGCCCGGACCAACTTTACATGTCCACGTACATGAGACCGGTTCCATCGACAGACATGCGACTTTTGTTGCATAAGATGGCTGGCGGGTGTCTGTCTCTCCTATCTTAGTTGAATCGGAATAGACAAAGGCGGTCCTTGTAGAAGGTTAAATAGCAACTTAAATATCACCGTTGTGGCTTTGCGTAGGTAAGAAGCGTTCTTGCTAGATACCCATAGCAGCCACGTAAAACATGCAACAACAAATTAGAGGACGTCTAACTTGTTTTTGCAGGGTATGTATGTGATATGATATGGCCAAAGACATGATGAGATATATTTGATGTATGAGATGATCATGTTGTAATAGTTAATATCGACTTGCATGTCGATGTATACGGCAACCGGCAGGAGCCATAGGGTTGTCTTTAATTTTTGTATGACCTGCGTGTCAATCATTAAGCGCTATGTAATGCTTTACTTTATCGCTAAACTGTAGCAATAGTAGTAAGAGCATGGTGGGCGCGCGACAACCCCGATGGCGACACGATGATGGAGATCATGATGATGGGGATCATGGTGTTATGCCGGTGACGATGGAGATCATGCCGGTGCTTTGGAGATGGAGATCAAAAGCACGAGTTGATGGCCATATCATGTCACTTATGATTTGCATGTGATGTTAATCATTTTATGCATCTTATTTTGCTTAGGACGACGGTAGCATTATAAGATGATCCCTCACTAAAATTTCAAGATAAAATTGTGTTCCCCCCGAGTGTGCGCCGTTGCGAAGGTTCGTCGTTTCGAAGCACCACGTGATGATCGGGTGTGATAGACTCTACGTTCGCATACAACGGGTGCAAGCCAGTTTTGCACATGCAGAACACTCGGGTTAGACTTGACGGGCCTAGCATGTACAGACATGGCCTCGGAACACGGAAGACCGAAAGGTCGAGCATGAGTCATATAGTAGATATGATCAACATGAAGATGTTCACCATTGACACCACCTCATCTCACGTGATGATCGGACTTGGGTTGGTGGATTTGGATGATGTCACGCTCGGATGACCAGAGGGATGTCAATTTGAGTGGGAGTTATAAGTAATTTGATTAGTTAAAACTCACTTGTCATGAACAATAGTCTAAGTTGTCTTTGCAAATTATGTAGTAGACCAATAACTGCATTGTAGCTCCCTGTTTAATACGATCCTAGAGAAAGACTAAGTTGAAAGATATTGTAAGCAATGATGCGGACTGGGTCCGTAGTCCGAGGAGTGTCCTCACTGCTGCACAGAAAGCTTACGTCTTTGATGCACCGCTCGATGTGCAAACCCCTACAACGTTGTCTGTGGATGTTGTGAACACCTGACAAGACGTCCTGATGACTACTTGATAGTTTAGTGCACCATACTTTACGGCTTAGAATCGAGATTCCAATGACGTTTTGAACGCCATAGAACATATGAGATGTTCTATGAGCTGAAATTGGGATTTCAGGCTCATGCCCGTGTTGAGAGGTATGAGACCTCTGACAAGTCCTTTTGCCAAAAAGATGGAGGAGAATGGCTCAACTAATGAGCATGTGCTCAGAATGTCTGGGTGCTGAAATCACTTGAACCAAGTGGGAGTTAATCTTCCAGGTGAGATAGTGGTTGACGGAATTCTCTAGACACTATCACCAAGCTACTAGAACTTCGTGATGAACTATGACATGCAAAGGATGGTGATAATCCCGGTGCTGTCAGCGGTTCTTAGTACCGCAAAAGTAGAGATCAAGAAGGAGCATCAAGTGTTGATGGTTTAACAAGACCACTGGTTTCAAAAGGGTAAGGGCTAGAAGGGAAACTTCATGAATGGCAAACCTGTTGTCGCTCTGATGAAGGAACCCATGGTTGAACCCAAACCTCGAGACTAAGTGCTTCTATTGTAAGGGGAACGGTCACATGGTAGCGGAACCACCCCAAATACATGGTAGATATGATAGCTGGCAACTTCAACAAAGTATATTTGATATACGTGTTATTGATGTGTACCTTAGTAGTACTCCTTGTAGCACCTGGGTATTGGATACCGGTTCAATTGCTATTATTAGTGACTTGAAGCAAAAGCTACGGACTGAACGGAGACTAGCTAAGGGCGAGGTGACGATGTGTGTTGGAAGTGTTTCCAAGGATGATAAGATCACCATCGCACGCTCCCTCTATTTTCGGGATTAGTGTTGAACCTAGATAAATGTTATCATGTGTCTACGTTGAGCATGAATATGATTAGATCATGTTCATTGCAATACGGTTATTCATTTAAGTTAGAGAATAATGGTTATTCTGTTTACATGAATAATACCTTTATGGTCATGCACCCAATGGTTTATTGAATCTCGATTATAGCAATACACATGATGATAATATTAATGCCAAAAGATGTAGAGTTAATAATGATAGTACCACTTTCTTGTGGCACTGCCGCTTAGGTCAGTTTGGCATAAAATGCATGAAGAAACTCCATGCTGATGGACGTTTGGAGTCACTTGATTTTGAATCGCTTGACACATGCGAGCCATGCCTCATGGGCAGGATGACTGAGATCCCGTTTTCAGGTACAATGAAACGGGTAAGTGACTTGTTGGAAATCATACATGCTGATGTATGTGATCCAATGAGAATTAAGGCGTGTGGTGGATATCGTTATTTTCTCATCTTCACTGACGATTTGAGTAGATATGGCATATTCACTTAATGAAGCAAAAGTCTGAAACGTTTGAAAGGTTCAAAAATTTCAGAGTGAAGATTAAGAATCATCATAACAAGAAGATCATGTTCCTACGATCTGATCAAGGGGATATTATCTGAATTATGAGTTTGGCAATCACTTAAGACATTGTGGAATTGTTTCGCAGTTGAAGCCCCCTGGAACACCACAGCGTAATGGTGTGTCCGGACATCGTAATCGAACCTTATGAGATATGGTGCGATCTATGATGTATCTTACCGATCTACCGCTATTATTTTGAGGTTATGCATTAGAGACAGCTGCATTCACTTTATATAGGGCACCATCTAAGTCCGTTGAGACAACGCCATATGAACTAAGGTCTGGCAAGAAACCGTAGTTGTCGTTTCTCAATGTTTGGGGCTGCGATGCTTATGGCTTCAGCCGGGAAAAGCTCGAACCCAAAGCGGACAAATACATCTTCATAGGATACCCAAAGGTAACAGTTGGGTATACCTCCTATCTCAGATCCAAGGGAAAAAATGTTTGTCCCTAAGAACGGGTCCTTTCTCGAGAAGGAGTTTCTCTCGAAAGAATTGAGTGGGAGGAAGATAGAACTTGATGAGGTTGTCAAACCCTCACTTCAACCGGATAGTAGTGCAACACAGAAAGATGTTTCTGTGGAACCTACGACAGTTGAAGAGGAAACTAATGATAGTGATCATGAAGCTCCAGTTCAAGTTGCTATCGAACCTCGTAGGTCGACAAGGATAAGTACTACTCCTGAGTGGTACGGTGATCCTGTCTTAGATGTCATGTTGTTGGACAACAATGAACCTACGAACTATGGAGAAGCGATGGTGGGCCCATATTCCGACAAATGGTTAGAAGCCGATAAATCCGAGATAGGATCCATATATCAAAACAAAGTATGGACTTTGGTGGACTTGCCCTATGATCGGCAAGCCATTGAGACAAATGGATCTTTAAGACTAAGACGGACGTGGACGGTAATGTCACCGTCTATGAAGCTCGACTTATGGCGAAGAGTTTTCCACAAGTTCAAGGAGTTGACTACGATGAGATTTTCTCACCCGTAGCGATGCTTAAGTCCGTCGGAATCATGTTAGCATTAGCTGCATTTATGAAATCTGGCAGATGGATGACAAAACAAGTTTCCTTACCAGTTTTCGTAAGGAAAGGTTGTATATGATACAATCAGAAAGGTTTTGTCGATCCTAAGGATGCTAAAAGATATGCTAGCTCCAGCGATCCTTCTATGGACTAGAGCAAGCATCTCGAAGTCGGAATATATGCTTTGATGGAGTGATCAAAGTTTTTGGGTATACAAAGTTTGTTAGAAACTTGTATTTACAATAAAGTGAGTGGGAGCACTACAACATTTCTGATAAGTATATGTGAATGACATATGGTTGATCCGAAATGATGTAGAATTTCTGGAAAGAGTAAAGGGTTGTTTGAAAGGTATTTTTCAAAGGAAGACCTGGATAAAGTTGCTTACATAATTGGGCATCAAGATCTATAGAGATAGATCAAGACGCCTGATGATACTTTCAAAAGAAACACACACCTTTGACATGATTTTGAAGGAGTTCAAAATAGGTCAGTCAAAGAAGGAGTTCTTGCCTGATTTGTAAGGTGTGAAGTTGAGTAAGACTCAAAGCTTGACCACGGCAGAAGAAAGAGGAAGGACGAAGGTCGTCCCCTATGCTTTTGTCATAGGCTCTGTACGGTATGCCATGCTAAGTACCGCACCTGATGTGTGCCTTGCCACATGTCTGGCAAGAGGGTACAAAGGTGATCCAGGAGTGGATTACTAGATAGTGGTCAAAATTTTCCTTAGAGGAGTAAGGAAATGTTTCTCGGTTATGGAGGTGATAAAGAGTTCGACGTAAAGAGTTACGTCGATGCAAGCTTAACACCTATCCGGATAACTCTAAGTGGAGATACCGGATACGTATAATGGAGCAACAGTTTGGAATAGCTCCAAGTGGAACGTGATAGCAGCATCTACGATATGACATAAGGTTTTGCGAAGAACATAGGGATCTGAATGTTGCAGACCCGTTGACTACAACCTCTCTCACAAGCATAACATGATCAAACCCAGAACTCATTGAGTATTAATCACATATTGATGTGAACTAGATTACTGACTCTAGGGAACTCTTTGGATATTAGTCACATGGCGATGTGACCTGTGAGTGTTAATCACATGGCGATGTGAACTAGATTATTAACTCTAGTGCAAGTGGGAGACTGTTGGAAATATGCCCTAGAGGCAATAATAAATTGGTTATTATTATATTTCCTTGTTCACGATAATCGTTTATTATCCATGCTAGAATTGTATTGATAGGAAACTCAGATACATGTGTGGATACATAGACAAACACCATGTCCCTAGTAAGCCTCTAGATGACTAGCTCGTTGATCAATAGATGGTTATGGTTTCCTGACCATGGACATTGGATGTCGTTGATAACGGGATCACATCATTAGGAGAATGATGTGATGGACAAGACCCAATCCTAAGCCAAGCACAGATCGTGTAGTTCGTATGCTAAAGCTTTTCTATATGTCAAGTATCTTTTCCTTAGACCATGAGATTGTGCAACTCCCGGATACCGTAGGAATACTTTGGGTGTACCAAACGTCACAACGTATCTGGGTGGCTATAAAGGTGCACTACAGGTATCTCCGAAAGTGTCTGGTGGGTTGGCACGAATCGAGACTGGGATTTGTCACTCCGTATGACGGAGAGGTATCTCTGGGCCCACTCGGTAGGACATCATCATAATGTGCACAATATGTGATCAAGGAGTTGATCACGGGATGATGTGTTACGGAACGAGTAAAGAGACTTGCCGGTAACGAGATTGAGCAAGGTATCGGTATACCGACGATCGAATCTCGGGCAAGTGCTATACCGATAGACAAAGGGAATCGTATACGGGATTGATTGAATCCTTGACATCGTGGTTCATCCGATGAGATCATCGTGGAACATGTGGGAGCCAACATGGGTATCCAGATCCCGCTGTTGGTTATTGGCCGGAGAGTTGTCTCGGTCATGTCTACATGGTTCCCGAGCCCGTAGGGTCTACACACTTAAGGTTCGATGACGCTAGGGTTATAGGGAAAGTATGTACGCGGTTACCGAATGTTGCTCGGAGTCCCGGATGAGATCCCGGACGTCACGAGGAGTTCCGGAATGGTCCGGAGGTAAAGATTCATATATGGGAAGTCCTGTTTTGGTCACCGGAAAAGTTTCGGGCGATATCGGTAATGTACCGGGACCACCGGGAGGGTCCCGGGGGTCCACCAGGTGGGGCCACCAGCCCCAGGTGGCTGCGTGGGCTAAGTGTGGGAGGGGACCAGCCCCAAGGGGGCTGGTGCGCCCCCCCACCAAGTCCCTAGGCGCATGGAGTGTGGAGGGGGGCAAACCCTAGGTCCAGATGGGCCTTAAGGCCCACCCTAGGGCGCCCCCTCTCTCTCCCCCCCTTGGCCGCACCCTAGATGGGTTTTCTAGGGCTGGCCGCACCCCTAGGGGTGGGAAACCCTAAAGGGGGCGCAGCCCTACCTTCCCCCTATATATATGTGAGGTTTTGGGGCTGCTAGACACACGAGAACGTCTCCCTCTTGGCGCAGCCCTACCCCTCTCCCTCCTCGTCTCTTGCAGCGCTTGGCGAAGCCCTGCTGGAGTCCCGCGCTCCTCCACCACCACCACGCCGTCGTGCTGCTGTTGGATGGAGTCTTCCCCAACCTCTCCCTCTCTCCTTGCTGGATCAAGGCGTGGGAGACGTCATCGGGCTGCACGTGTGAAGAACGCGGAGGCACCGTCCGTTCGGTGCTAGGATCTTCGGCGATCTGAATCGCGGCGAGTACGACTCCATCAACCGCGTTCTTGAACGCTTCCGCTTAGCGATCTACAAGGGTATGTGGATCCAACTCTCCTCTCGTAGATGTGCATCTCCTAGATTGATCTTGGTGAGCGTAGGAAAATTTTTGTTTCCCATGCAACGTTCCCCAACAGTGGGGAGGCGCATGGGAGCCGAACCCCTTCCCCTGGTGCAACCCTCTCCCTCCCCAACACCTCCTCCTCCTCCGTAGTGCTTGGCGAAGCCCTGCCGGAGAACTGCAAGCTCCACCACCACGCCGTTGTGCTGCCGGAGCTCTCGCTCAACTTCTCCTCTCCCCTTGCTGGATCAAGAAGGAGGAGACGTCCCCGGGCTGTACGTGTGTTGAACGCGGAGGCGCCGTTGTTCGGCGCTTATATTGGAATCAACCGCGATCTAAATCACTACGAGTACGACTCCTTCATCCGCATTCTTGTAACGCTTCTGAATCGCGATCTTCAAGGGTATGAAGATGCACTCCCCTCTCTCTCTCGTTGCTAGTCTCTCCATAGATTGATCTTGGTGATGCGTAGAATTTTTTTAATTTCTGCAACGATCCCCAACACTCTCCTCGTACTCATTAGCCTCCTCCATGGTTATAACTGTCGGTGTACTAAAGTAGGGGTACCCTTAGTATCCCGAACTTGTGCACGGGCAGTCGCAGCGTCCCGTAGCAAGGCTTGCCGGGTGATCACCAAGGTCCTCCGTGGTTCCTTTTGGAGCCATTCAAGAACAAAGTATCTAAGCCAGGGAGACAAGGCCCCGACAAGAGGAGCTTGCCGGGAAGGCCACTCAAGGCGCAAGACCCTGGCAAGAGGAGCTTGCCGGGAAGGCCAACCAAGGCATCTCAAGAAACTTGCCACGACGCGCCACGCGTCCCGGCAAGGCCCGGTGAGTGACAAGCTCCCGGAAGCGACAAGATAGCGACCGCGGCAAGGCGCTTGCCGCGGCAAGCTTCCACTCAGTACCCGCGCTCCAGCACATCCACCCACGTGTCGCTCTGGGACCCTTCCAGGCGTACGTGGCGGGAGGCTGTGCAGCCAGGGGTACGCGGTGGCAAGCGGCGCTGACAAGGTTGCCATCGTGGCGAACGGTGGCGCCCCTGACGGCCCCTTTTTGCACTGTTTGGGCGACGTCGATGGGCATTTAATGCCCTTGCCCCCTGCCGTCAGGGTTAGGTATGGAACACTGTACAAGTAGGTGTACCAACTACACCACCTTTTCCATTTTTACCCTCAACTGCGTTGCCACCTGTCGGTGACCCCTTGAGCATATAAAAGGAGGCCCACGCGCGACATAGAGAGGGGTTAGACATTCGAACACTCTCACACTCGGTCTCGTTAGCCGCTGAGGAGTATTGTAGCTTCCAGTGCTCCCGAGCCAAGAACTCAATACAAACCAAAGCAGGAGTAGGGTTTTACGCATCCGTGCGGCCCGAACCTGGGTAAACTGCTCGTGTGCCTCGCCTCGATCTGCTCTTCGTGCGACCTGCGCCCCCTGCCGTACCGAAAAGGGGCTCCGTCCCCATAGGTGTCCGTGGGTGGATCAGTTTCCCTGACATCTTCCCACCACTCCAGCAGAAGCTCTGGCACGAGCTCAACTGCTCCTAGACTTCCCTCTCGCGGCAGACAAGACCGACGACTGGAGGACCACCATTCAGAGTCTCATCGCCTTCTCCAACGGCGACACTCCGCGGCAGCCGAGCACATAGCAGCCGCGGCAAGTCAGCCATGCGCCGGCTGATGGCGACAAGACCGGTGGGGGTGCAACCACCGTGCACTCTCCGCCCCGAAGGCCAAGATCGCCGACTCGCCGGATCAACATCGACGATGACTCCACTGCGTCGTTAGATCCGCGAGCTCGTCGCGACCAGCGCCAAGTTCTTCACGAACGGCAACAAGAAGACGCTCATACTCGCATCGAGCGCCGAAGAGAAGCGCGGCGTCAATCAGACCAACGCGCTGGGCCCACTGTCGACATGCATGCGCCAGGGGGACCAGGTGACCTGCCGTACGCGGTAGGTTGTCCTGCGTTCACTCGTGAGCTGCGGCAAGTCCAGTGGCCCAGCATGAAGAATTTCAAACCAGACGTACCAGAGAAGTACGACGGCAAGACACATCCGTCGGAGTTCCTCAGCATCTACACCATCGCGGTGCAAGCTGCCGGGTGGCGGGACGACAAGATCCTTGCCAACTACTTCCCGCTGGTGCTCAAACCCAACGTCAGGTCCTGGCTCATGCACTTGCCGGACAACTCTATATCCTCCTGGGCTGACCTGTGCCATCAGTTTGTCGGCGCCTTTACAGGCGGCCACAAACCCCATGGCCAAGAGAGTGACCTTCACCTGCTCGCCCAGAAGGAAGGAGAGCCCTTGCGCAAGTATATCCAGAGATTCAGCCGTGTACAGCACAACATCCCAGACGTCCACCCTGCCGCGGTCATCAGCGCGTTCCATCAGAACATGCGTAACCGCAGGATGAGGGAGGAGATGGCGATGTGCAAGATCAGGGACGTCAGCGAGCTGTACGCCCTGGCTGACAAGTGTGCACGTGTTGAAGAGGGGAGGAAACTCCCCGGAGAGGATACATGATCAGGAGGATCTGACAGCGAGGATGCTGCCCCGGCAAAGAAAAACCGGCGGCGGAACAACAGGAAGAAGAAAAGCAAAGAGGTGCTAGTCGTTGAGCAGTCCGGCAATGGAGGTGGCGCCGACAAGGCCAAAGTTGGAAGCTCCGGCAAGGAGACTGCCGCATGCACCAACTGCCAGGCCGTGGCGGCCGCCGACAAGCACGACGGCACCAACAAGCAGTACTGCAAGATCCACCGCACCAAGGGCCGTGACCTCCAGAACTGCAAGAGGGTCGAACAGCTCGTCGAGCAGCAGAAGGCTGAGTACGAGCGATGCGACAAGGAGAAGGCCCAAGGAGGTGATGGAGGATCCGGCAAGAAGCGGTCATTCGCTGGCCGGGGAGGACGCCGCGGCAAGGCCAAGCAGCGGCAAGGAGACAGACCTCCCCGCGGCCGCGACAAGGATGAAGACGACGACGATGACGAAGACATGGATGATGTCGAGACCAGTGAGCAGGAGTTCCAGAAAGCCACAGAAGTCTTGTGCGTTGACGGCGGTGCTTCTCTGCATACTTCACACCGCCAACTCAAGCAGTAGGTGCGGGAAATTAATGCAGCAGAACCACCTGTCGAATCGCGCAAGCTTCTGAAATGGTCCAGCACGCCTATCATCTTTGATATTGAGGACCACCCTGATCGCACAACTGCGGTCGGGTGCTTGCCGATGTTGGTTTCACCAACTATCCGCAACCTCAAGGTCACTAAGATGCTAGTTGACGGTGGGGCCGGCTTGAATCTGATCTCCTCCGCTGTACTCCAGAAACTCCAGATCCTTGACAGCGAGCTCGAAGAGACCGGCACATTCCAAGGAATCAACCCGGGAAGGAGCAAGCCGAAGGGGAAGATCACGTTGCCAGTGACATTTGGCGGCGAGCTGAACTTCAGGACCGAGAGGGTCACTTTTGACGTTGCTGATTTTCCATTGCCTTACAATGGAATACTCGGCCGTCCAGCACTTGCCAAGTTCATGGTAGCCTCTCACTACACATACAACATGTTGAAGATGCCAGGCCCGATAAGCGTCATCTCTGTCCCTGGCGACAAGAAGGATTCTCTTATCTGCGCCGACAAGATCTACCGGGAAGCAGCAGCCGCAACAGATCGCAATACACTTGCCGCTGAAGCTCCCGGGGGGAAGAAGAAGACCAAGTCCGGCAAGAGCTCTGGGGCCCACTCCGGCAAGCGCACCTCTTCGGAGTGCTGCGCCGCCGCCGAGGACGCACCATCGAGCTCCACTGGCAAGTGTAAGAAGACGATGGCAGCTCCGCCAGAGACCAAGAAGTTGTCCGCCAAGGAGGACGACACTGGTGGTACCTTCACCATCAGTGCCACGCTTGACCCTAAATAGGAAAGCGCGCTCGTTGCTTTCCTGCGGGCGAACGTCGACGTGTTTGCATGGCAACCGTCTGACATCCCCGGTGTTCCCAGGAAAGTAATTGAGCACAAGCTTGCCGTTTGTCCTCACGCGCGGCCCGTCAAGCAGAAAGTCAGGAAACAAGCAGTGGAGCGCCAAGAATTCATAGCAGAAGAGATCAAGAAGTTGGAAGCAGCAGGCCTTGTCAGAGGAGTGCTCCATCCTACGTGGTTGGCCAATCCTGTAGTCGTGCGCAAGGAAAACGGGAAATGGAGGCTTTGTATCGACTTCACCGATGTTAATAAAGCTTGTCCCAAAGACCCATTTCCCTTGCCGCGCATTGACCAGATTGTTGACTCCACGACCGGATGTGACTTGCTTTCATTTCTTGACGCATACTCAGGATACCATCAGATCTTCATGGCAGAAGAGGATGAGGAGAAGACCGCATTCATCACTCCATGTGGCACGTACTGTTTCATACGGATGCCTTTCGGTTTGAAGAATGCTAGTTCAACGTTTGCAAGGGTAGTCCATACCGCTTTTGAGCCACAGATTCACAGAAATGTGGAAGCCTACATGGATGACATAGTGGTCAAGAGCAAGGACAGGGCAACCCTGATTCAAGATTTAGACGAGACCTTTGCAAATCTGCGCAAGATCCAGCTCAAGCTCAACCCCGAGAAGTGTGTGTTTGGAGTCCCTTCCGGCAAGCTTCTCGGGTTCTTCGTGTCTCAGAGGGGAATTGAAGCCAATCCCGACAAGATCAAGGCCATTGAGAAGAATGAAGCACCAAAGCGCGTCAAGGATGTACGGAGACTTGCCGGTTGCGTGGCTGCTCTCAGCAGGTTTATCTCTAAGTCTGCTGAGCGTGCCCTGCCGTTTTTCAAAATTTTGAAAAAGGCAGGTCCAATGAAATGGACTCCGGAAGCGGAGGCTGCGCTGCAAGACTTGAAGAGGTACCTGTCCTCCACTCCAATACTTGTCGCACCTAAGCCGCAAGAGAAGTTGCTGCTGTATCTAGCAGTAACCAATCAAGTGGTTAGTGCTGCATTAGTAGCGGAGAGGGAGGCAGATGATGAGCCAGCAACCGCGGCAAGCACGTCCACCGACAAGCAGGGGGCTTCCCCGACAAGCTCTGGTCCCGACAAAGATGGATCTGCACAGACGCAAGAGGAGATACGGAAGAAAATGGTGCAACGCCCAGTTTACTTTGTCAGCTCCCTTCTGCAAGGGGCTAGGTCAAGGTACTCTGGTGTGCAGAAATTGCTTTGCGGCCTTCTCATGGCCTCGAGAAAGCTGCGCCATTACTTCCAAGCACATGAGATCACAGTTGTCACTCGCTTTCTGCTGAAGAGGATACTGCAGAATCCAGAAGCAACAGTCAGGATTGTTGAGTGGGCACTGAAACTGTCAAGCTTTGGCCTCAAGTTTGAGAGCACTTCAACTATCCAAAGCAGAGCATTGGCAGAATTCATAGCAGAATGGACGCCAACACCAGATGAAGAAATTCCAGAAACGAGCATCCCCGTCAAGGAAGCAAGCAAAGAGTGGCCGATGTACTTCGATGGTGCCTTCTCGCTGCAAGGCGCCGGTGCTGGCGTGTTGCTTGTCGCACCCATCAGAGAGCACCTCAAGTACGTAGTCCAGATGCACTTTCCCAAGGAGCAAGCGACAAACAATACTGCAGAGTATGAGGGTTTGCTTGCCGGTCTCAGGATCGCGGCAGACCTTGGGATCAAGAAGCTCATTGTCAGGGGTGACTCGCAGCTTGTCGTCCGCCAAGTGAACAAGAATTATCAGAGTCCGTTGATGGAAGCTTACGTTGATGAAGTGAGAAAGCTAGAAGAGCACTTTGACGGCCTACAGATGGAGCATGTCCCAAGAGCTCAGAACGACATCGCAGATGGCCTGTCAAAGTGCGCCACACTTAAGTTACCCGTGGAACCAGGGATCTTTGTGCTCAAGCTGACTCAACCGTCTGTAACACCATCAACTGGACAGAACAAGAAGAGGAAGTTGATTTCTGGTGACCATTTTCCGGCAGAGCTTCCCGAAGCCGCCGCCAAAAAGGTCCCCAAGATCAACACCAAGAGTGCTGAGGAGCAGTCTGCTCCGGCAAGCCCCAGGGTTTGTTCCGTTGAAGCAAACGCTCCCGACAAGTTTTGCTCCAGCAAGCTTGCCGGGGAATGTCAAGCTCCGGCTGAGCCGCAGGTTCTCGCCGTAGAAGCGGATGTTCCCGCAGCAGCAGATGTGCCTTTAGTCCTTGTTGTCGAGCCACAAGCTCCAGCATGGGCACAACAGATTGTCCGTTTCCTTCAGACAGGAGAACTTCCTGAAGAGCAAGAAGAAGCGGAAAGAGTAGCCCGGCAATCAAGTATGTACCAGTTTGTTGACAACACGATGTACAGAAGAAGACTCAATGGTGTGAAATTGAAGTGTATTCCCCGGGAAGACGGACAAAAGCTGTTGGGAGAGATACATGGAGGCATATGTGGTTACCACATTGGTGCAAGAGCACTTGCCGGCAAAGCATTCTGGCAAGGTTTCTTTTGGCCGGAAGCCCTCCAGGATGCAACTGCACAAGTAACCATGTGTGAAGCGTGCCAGCTCCATTCCAAGCAGATACACCAGCCAGCTCAAGCTCTCCAGACGATCCCTTTATCCTGGCCATTTTAGGTCTGGGGGCTCGACATCCTCGGCCCCTTTCCCCGCGCAGTCGGGGGCTTCGAGTACTTGTACGTTGCAATCGACAAGTTCACAAAGTGGCCGGAAGTGGAACCAGTGAGAAAGGTGACCGCGCAGTCAGCAGTCAAGTTCTTCAGGTCGATTGTTTGCCGTTTCGGGATCCCTAACAGGATCATCACCGACAACGGTACGCAATTCACGAGCCGCACCTTCATGCAGTACGTCCAAGACCTTGGCGCCAAGGTCTGCTTCGCTTCTGTTGCTCACCCGAGAAGCAACGGTCAAGCGGAGAGGACAAATGCTGAAGTGCTGCATGGCCTCAAGACCAGAACTTTTGACAGGCTGCACAAGTGCGGAAGAAACTAGATCGAGGAGCTGCCAGTGGTTCTTTGGTCGATCAGGACGACGCCAAATCGAGCCACTGGACAGACACCTTTTGCTCTAGTCTATGGAGCAGAGGCAGTTCTCCCCACGGAACTCGTATACGGGTCACCTCGAGTGCTCGCTTATGATGAGCTCGAGCAAGAGCAGCTGCGACAAGATGACGCGCTGCTCCTTGAGGAAGACCGTCTTCAGGCTGCTGTACGAGCTGCTCGATACCAGCAAGCTTTGCGTCGCTACCATAGCCGCAAAGTTAACGCCAGAAGTCTCAAGGAAGGCGACCTTGTTCTTCGGCGCGTTCAGTCCGCCAAGAATTCCAACAAGTTGACGCCGAAGTGGGAAGGCCCTTATTGGGTGAAACGAGTCACTAGGCCTGGTGCTGTCCGCCTTGAGACCGAAGATGGCTTTTCGGTGAGCAACTCCTGGAACATCGAGCATCTTCGTAAGTTTTACCCGTAAGGCGCGGTTGTCGTGACCCGCTCCGGCAACCACCTTTTGTACAAGTCTTGCCGATGTTGCATGCAATCCTTTGTACAAAGCCGGGCGCAGACCCCGTGCATCAGTAAAGCTCATGTGCCCCGCACATCTTGTCAATTTCATGCTTTTTATTTTATGCATGTATTATCTGACACTTGGTGCAGCGCCTACCCCCGGTAAGCCATAACGAGCCTTAAGGCCCCATATCTTTATTTTCTCTTCTTTCTTTTTTCTCAAGGAAAGGAAGATTCCCTCGCGCACAAGTTCGCCGGGGGGGGGGGGGAG
>LR738713.1:114388277-114419123 GCA_902687465.1 Secale cereale | reverse complement strand
GGAGCGCTGCTCTCTTTCAAGCTTTGGGAAGAAGGGGAGCAGCGGAGGTTCTGAAGATTGAAGAAGCAACGGGCGAATGGACGAACTGCCCCTGTTTCCCCTGCTTATAAGGAAGGAGGGGGCGGACGTTCCGCATTTCCGATTAAAGAAACCACCCACGATCTCTCCCACGACGCCGCAATCGACGCGTGCCGTTAGGGGAGGGCGCGGTGGATACGGAGTAAGATACGGCGTGAACCAGGCGCGCGTGCCCGTGCCCTGTTTTGGGCCTGGCCCAACAGTGCTCGACACCCTGTATGGCCTAGGCCCGGGGGCTTCTATCGGTGTACTAAAGTAGGGGTACCCTTAGTATCCTGAACTTGTGCACGGGCAGTCGCAGCGTCCCGCGGCAAGGCTTGCCGGGTGATCGCCAAGGTCCTCCGTGGTTCCTTTTGGAGCCATTCAAGAACAAAGTATCTAAGCCAAGGAGACAAGGCCCTGGCAAGAGGAGCTTGCCGGGAAGGCCACTCAAGGCACAAGACCACTCAAGGCGCAAGACCCTGGCAAGAGGAGCTTGCCGGGAAGGCCAACCAAGGAATCTCAAGAAACTTGCTGCGACGCGCCACGTGTCCCGGCAAGGCCCGGTGAGCGACAAGCTCCCGGAAGCGACAAGATAGCGACCGCGGCAAGGCGCTTGCCGCGGCAAGCTTCCACTCAGTACCCGCGCTCCAGCACATCCACCCACGTGTCGCTCTGGGACCCTTCCAGGCGTACGTGGCGGGAGGCTGTGCAGCCAGGGGTACGCGGTGGCAAGCGGCGCTGACAAGGTTGCCATCGTGGCGAACGGTGGCGCCCCTGACGGCCCCTTTTTGCACTGTTTGGGCAACGTCGATGGGCATTTAATGCCCTTGTCCCCTGCCGTCAGGGTTAGGTATGGAACACTGTACAAGTAGGTGTACCAACTACACCACCTTTTCCATTTTTACCCTCAACTGCGTTGCCACCTGTCGGTGATCCCTTGAGCATATAAAAGGAGGCCCACGCGCGACGTAGAGAGGGGTTAGACATTCTAACACTCTCATGCTCGGTCTCGTTAGCCGCTGAGGAGTACTGTAGCTTCCAGCGCTCCCGAGCCAAGAACTCAATACAAACCAAAGCAGGAGTAGGGTTTTACGCATCCGTGCGGCCCGAACCTGGGTAAACTGCTCGTGTGGCTCGCCTCGATCTGCTCTTCGTGCGACCTCCGCCCCCTGCCGTACCGAAAATGGGCTCCGTCCCCATAGGTGTCCGTGGGTGGATCAGTTTCCTCGACAATAACATATCTTCGTTTTGCCTGAAAGTTAAAGAAAGTATGAGCAGGGAGAGCAATATGGACAGTGCAACGTCTGTCAAAGATTAGTCGGTACTGAAGGAATTGTTCATTCCTCTCAACAAACTGATGGCGGACCATAGCATTATAATCTAAATAAGCAGGAGGCAACTTTGTATCATTTTCATGTATGGGTATATGAAGATAATTAACCACATGAGTTGCATAAAATTCCACCAAAAAATCTCCACTTAAACCGTTAAGATGTAACCTTCGTGCAACAATGGCCCCCAGGTTATATTGTCTATCACCAGATACCGCGCTCTTGAGGACACTAAGATCTAGAATGCACATGTGGCAAGCCTCATCTTTACCGTTAATGCATCTACCAATGAAGAGAGCAAAATAATGTATGGAAGGGAAGTGAATGCTCCCTAAGGTAGCTTGTGTGATTTCTCTAGATTCCCCCACAGTGATACTAGCTAGGAAGTCCTTATATTCAGAATTGCGAGGTTCACTAACATTCCCCCATTGTGGGAGCTTACAAGCATCATTAAAATCTTCTAGGTCCATGGTATATGATTTATCATAAAGATCAAATAGGTCAGCATGAGAATTACGTGAAGATGTAAATTTAAATTTTCTCACAAATGAATCAGTTAGTTAGTGGTACTGGGGGCACTTATGTGACACGAAGTCCTCAAGATCACCATTACACACATACGTGCGAAATTCTCGCTTGATGCATGCCTGGACCATAAACTCCTCCGACGGTCATTCACAAGGCCGTACTTGAGCTTCCCTTGGTAGTTCATCGTCGGGCTCACGTATCGCGAGCCTTGGTCCTTGCTTCCTTGAGGAACCACCTTGGTAAATTTTCCTATGCATTTTTCTCTGAATTTTTTTCTAAAATTTCTAGTGACTCAAAATAAAAGTGAACCAAAGTCAACAAGATTGATAGCAACTACTCCCACAAGTTCCTGCAGGCTATATCATGCATTAGAACTACTTGGGACCATATAAATTTGACATGCAAGCTCAAGAACAGGGTCATCTAAGCAGCAAAAAATTGCAATAAATAAAGCACTAGAACAAAAACTAATTGGACCATTGGAGGAGTCACATACCGAAGAACAATCTCCCCAAACAGCTTTGTGAATGGAGCTTTGAGAAAAGGAGATCGAAAATGGCAGCAAGATGAGCTAGAATACGAGTTTGAGCTATGGGAGGATTTTTTCTGGAGGAAGAAGAAGTGTGTGGGTGCCGAAATAAGTGGAGAGGGGCCACGTGGGGCCCATGAGGCACGGGGTGCGCCCAGGGGGTGGGCGCGCCCTGTACCCTCGTGGCCAGGTGGTGGCTCCCCCTGATGTGTTCTCAGTGCCAGATATTCTTAAATATTCTAGAAAAAAAATCATATTTCATTTTCGGGGCATTTGGAGAACTTTTATTTTCGGGGTATTTTTTATTGCAAGGATAACTTTGAAAACATACAGAAAATACTATTTTTACTTTATTTAATCTAAATAACAGAAAGTAAAAGGAGGGTACAGAGGGTTGTGCCTTCTAACTTCATCCATCTCATACTCGTCAAAAGGAATCCATTAACAAGGTTGATCAAGTCTTGTTAACAAACTCTTTCTGAATAACATCAAACCGGAGAATTTTCGAATAACACTAGGTTACCTCAACGGGGATATGCATGTCCCCAACATTAAGAATATCATATTTCTTCTTGATAGTAGGAAGAGGAAATTCAAAACCTCCAATAATAATCGTTGAAATTTTTCCAATAGAATTGATACTATGGACTTGATGTTGTTTCCTCAGAAAGTGTGACACCCCGAGACCGGTGCGCCAGGTGTCAGCCAGTTATTCATTGTCGTTGCCATGTCATTTGTTTGTGTGTTGCATTTTTCCATGTCATCATGCGCATTGCATCGTCACGTTTTCAAAACTTGCATCCGTCCGAGTCCGCCCGTCCTCTCCGTTGTCCGTTCTGAGCCCAGACACAATCACACGCGCCCGCGGCGCCTCCGAATATGTATTTTATGAGTGGACGGAAAATGTTCCCGGAATGGGATGACACTTGGCGTGTGGTCTTATTATAGTGTAGACAGGCCGCCTGCCAAATTTTATCGCATTCGGAGCTCGTTTGATAGCCCAACCGTTAAACTATATCGGCAGTATAGCCGGATAAAACGTTGGACGTTTTCGGTCTCCGAAAACCTCGCGGGCCTCTTCTCTTCTCTCCCCACAACCCCTCCTACATAGCCCACTACCTAACCTAGGCCCATCCTAACCCCCCTCTCGACCGGTGCCGTCCGATCGAGATCGGAGGGTCCAAAACACCCCAAACCCCCCTAACCTAGTCCTTTTGCTATATATCGGCCCCTCCCTTCCAAATTTGGGCATCCCTAGCCTTCCTCTACCTCCCAGCCTCCTCCACATCGAAATCTAAGCCCCTTCCTCAATTTTAGAGCCGGCCCCTCCCTCCCTCGCCCGGACATGTCCGCGCCGCCACCCTCCAGCCAATCGCTGCGTTCCACGTCGCCCCATCCTCCCACCTCCACCTCGCGGGCCCATGAGCCCAGATCTGGCCCGTCGGGGCCCGATCCCCGTCCGCCGCCGCCCGCAGGTGTCCAGCGCCCCTCGCCTCCGTCGCCGGCGCGCGACCCCGCCACCATTTGTCCGCTCCGCCGCCGCCCCGTTCACCGCCGGTAGCCGCCGCTCGCCGCCGGTCTTCCCCATAGCATCGCCCCGCCGGATCCCAAACCCTCGTCGGCGGTCCACCTCCTCCCTCGCCCGACCCCCTCCGGCCGGATCCGGGCCCGGCGCCCCCGGATCTGGCTCGTCCGCCGCCCCTCGAGCCGCGCCCTCGCCAGAAACTCGTCTGCCGCACCCTCGCCAGAGAGCTGCGCCGCCGCCGCTTCGTCCGCAATCGGGCAGGGACGTCGCCCAGTGCCCTGCCTCGCTCTGACCGGCCTCCCTTCGCCCGGCCCGCTCCGCTACGGTCCGCGGACCGCATCCTTCGTCGTCGCGTGGGCCTCCAGCCTCCCCGCCGACCCGCAAGGCCACCGCCCCTTCGTCTGGCCGAAGCCGCCGGCTTGCGTGGGCCTCACCCACCCGAGCCGGCCCAGTGCTCGTGTGGGCCAGGCCCAGCCACCAGCCCCTTCAGCCGGCCTGCCTCCTCTCCTCTTCATGGGACGAGCCCACATGGTGAGCAGTCCCAATCCCTCGCCCTGTGCGCGTTTTAACTAAATCTCGCTCACCATGTTTTACTGTGTATATGGCTAAGTCCTCATGATTTGTTAAAATGCGTGCATCTTTGCATGGCTGTAATTATTTGTGTGTATATCCAAATGATGCAAATGATATGTCAAAATGATCGTGGTGATATGCTCTTCACTTTGTTCCATTGTGCCATGCTTGTTTGACTTCATCTTGATGCTCTAATCCTCGTTGCAAGAGTGCTCCTTGTTTAAAACCGCTGTTAACTATAATTTTGTTGCATACTTGTGATGCTTGTAACTTTGTGCATGTTTATCCAAATGGAGCATATGATATGTCAAAATATTCATTGTGAAGTGCTCTACATGTTGGTTGCTGTAGCATGCTTGTTTGAGTTCATATTGCCATGTTAATCTCTGTTGCAAAAGTGCATTTGACTGGTAAGTGCTGAAACTTGTTATGAAATGCTGTTTTCACTTGCTCATTGCTATTGGTGTGTTTGTGTTCATGCCACATGTTTAGATGTTTTAGAAGCACAATCATATGGTCTTTGCTGTGGTGCAATCCACTTTTCATGATATGCCTTGAGGTGACTTAAACAAGCTTGTAAACATGCCATGTTGTTGTTGCTATTTTATACTTAGTGTAATGCCCAGGATGGAGTTATACCTCCTACGTGTCGAGGCACGACTTAAAGGCATAAATCCATCCTAGAATGATCTCAAGTTTGGTATCTTTGCACAACTCATGTAAAAGAGGGATTAAAAATGCAAAAGGAGATAGTTGGCTTACACTCGCCACTTCACACAATACATTACATAAACAATCATCATTCAGAACATCACAACCCGACTACGGGTGAAGAACCAAAAGAAAGATACCAAAACAACAAAAGCCACAGGTCAGGATCGAATCCTAGTAGAAACCACTACTGAACGTCGAAACGTCACGAGCAAACAGCCAAACTCTTCATCGAGCTCCTGATGAAGATCTAAACCAACTCCTGCATCAAACTCGGCTGAACCTGCATCTGGTGTGGTGAAGTAACTGTGAGCCACAGAGGACTCAGCAATCCCGTTCCCGGGTAACAAGACTATTTAAGCCTTGGGTGAGGACAAGGCTGAAGAAAGAAATGAGGTGAAGGAACAAACAAGAGTCTGCAGCAGCAACTAGCACTAACTTACGCAAAAGAGAGCGAGAAGAGAAGAGCATCGGTCGAAAGATGATCAAGAAGTGATCCTAACTAAAGCCGGTCAAACATAACCCCACCGTGTTCAACTCCCGAATCCCTATTCGGAAATTGACAGTCACGGTACACACGCTGGTAGTGTATTGAAACATTGTGTCAAGTTTTCTACAACCGGAATTAACAAGCTCCCATCTGCCACATAACCGCGGGCACGGCTTTCGAAAGTTCAAACCCTGCAGGGGTGTTCCAACTTGGCCCATTACAAGCCCACGATCCGCGGAGTCGCAACTCCATAGTTGGGAAGACCCGAGTATTCTCGGAATCCCGTGCTCAAGTTAAACCGAACTAAGGTAAGGCTAATCCAGCAAATCCTCCCGGCGTGTCGACACCCTGATAGTAGCCGCGCGTATCTAGGTCTCAGGACACGACCGGATGGGTGAAGCTACAGGACCCAAATACCTCGGGTTGCCCCAAGGCGGTTCCCGCAGGCTCCCCGTTTGGGACCAACACCATCGGCACTGGCCCCCCCTGCTATGTAGAAATAAAGGATCCTCGAGGGAGCGACCCTCTATGCAAATTTAATTAATTAATTAAGTTGTTATTATGAGGCAAATAGTACCAATGTTGGGACTTGCTGGAAAAGACTTAGCACTTAGCGGTTTATCAAGGGGGTCCCATACACCCCAACCGTGTTAGGAACGCATAATCAAGGAACATAACACCGGCTTATACGGTTCCTAACGGCAAGAGTGGAACAAAACACCAAGCAAAAGGCTTAGCCTTCCACCCTGCCAGTATATAGATGATTTCATTTAGCATTTATATAGTGTGATATAACCCAACCAAACTTCAACATGAAGCAAGCATCTTCAATCTTCACCTGCAACTAACAATGCTATAAGAGGGGCTGAGCGAAGCGTACTTAGCCAAGCAACGGTTTGCATAGGTAGGGTGGTTAAACATGGCAATTGGTTACAAGTAGGAGGCTGACAAGAAGGCATGGGCATCGAGGCAAAACTAAAGAGCGATACTCTAGCAAGAGGCAAAAATAGTAATGGTATCCGGGTTCGGTCATCTTGCCTGGGATTCCACAAGGGAGAAGAACAGATCCAAGAAGAAGACGAAGCAACAGACGAGCGAATCCTCACAACTCCGGAACGGAACCGAAGCTATCAAGAGAAGCAAACCGGAAAGAAACAAGCAACACGGTAAACACACAATCATAAACATGACATACGATGCACATCCAAGTATGATGCATGTCCGGTTTAAAAGCATGGCATGGCAAAGTGCACAAACAACACTACAAGTTAAGTGGAGATCAATATGCAACGAGTTGCATATTGACGAAACACCACATTTAATTATTTAGTTGACTCTCATTATTTACAAGACAAGGTTAAATGTTTTTAACATGGCAAGAGGTGAAGCATAAAGAAACTACACTAATAGGCAATTTAAATGAGGCCGGAGAAATAACAACAACATATCCGGAAAATCCCCATAAGCATGTTTAATAATTATAAGCAAACAACAATTAAACATTCAAGGTTGTTAACATGATGCGGATGACATGATCAAGTTTTTATGCAAGTTTTATTAAAAGGTTGACTTAAAAGAGATAAGAAGTATTTGTCACCGTGGTGAAAGGAAAAAGGTGCCATGGCAACGATCTCCGAAAATGATGCAACGCATCATATCGGTACCGGTAACTCGGTGAGAGTCCGGTGCAAAAGATAGAATCGACATGAGCGAGTCAAACGAGATGAAAGAGGTGGGGCGATCCCGTTACCGGGTTCCCACGAGTCGGTGATGAGGCAACCGAGGAACATGACAAAGATCGGAACGGGCACGAAGCACACAAGGGAGACATTCATACAACCACAACAAGCATGCATCTCACGGTTCACGACTCGGGGTTATACCTTCGAAGCGTGCGTTTCGGGGCGGTTCGAGACGTAGAGGAAGGAGTCGTTCACGTCGGAGAGGAAGTAGCCGTTCCGTAGAGGAAGTAGAGGTTCACGGCATCGTGTCGTGGTACTTGGCGAAATCCTCGTTTCCGGGCGACGGTAGTGGTACTCGGGGCGACGGTAGTCGTTCGGGTCGTCGTGGTACTTGTCGTTCATGTAGAGGTACTTGGCGTTCGACGGCGTCGTGGGAAGTAGTGGAACTCGGTCGTTTTCCGGGCGTCGGTAGTTGTTCACGTCATCGGTAGTCGTTGTACTCGCGACGTCGGGGTACTTGGTCGAAGATGTTTCGTAGGGGTACACGGGGCGTTTTGTAGATGTACTCATATCCGTAGCCGTTCGGTTTTACCGTAGATGAACTCGATGCATCTCCGTTTCTCCGGTCTCCACTTGGTCAACGAACGGTGCCTGGACATTTGCAACAGCACACGGCAACACAAAACAAAACAAAACAAAACGCACAGGAACAACAAAAAGGGCAGCAGCACGGCGACGAGGTTGCAGCAGCTCGGGAAGGAAGGGGCGCCGATCTGGAGCTCCTGGCCGCGCTTGCTGGAGGGAAGGGCGCCTCGGGGTCGGGGCAGAGGCAGCATCACGGCGAGGCTCCAGGAGATGCCGCGGCCTGGGCGGCTGGAGATGGAGGAGGCCATGGCTTGAGGCGCCGAGGAGCGGAGCGGGGTGCGCTCCAGCGCTGCCGAAGGGAGGAAGAAGGAGCGCCGTCGGGGCTTGGTGCCTGGGCTCGGGACGCCGCACGGGAGGACGAGGCAGGGGCGGCCAGCTTGAGGACGGAGGGGCCGCGGAAGCAGAGGCGGGGGCCTGGCCGAGCGCGGCTTTCCTGGAAGGAGACGGAGGGGCGCCTGAGGCAGGCCGGCGAGCTCCTGTGGCGCCGAGGGGGACGAGCTGGCTCGAGGGGAGAGGGGAGCAGAAGGAGTGGCTCGAGCAGAGGCGAGCGAAGAGGGAGATCGGGATCGGGGAGAGAGGGAAGCGGGCGAGAGGGATGCGCACAGGGTGCGGGGTCGAGGGACCGACCTCCTGGCGGCGGCTTGCGGGAAGAGTGAGGGAGGAACGAGGGACTGGTGCAGCGCTAGGGTTCGGGGGGTTATGCGGGCTGAGGGATATGGGCCAGATGGCCAGGAGGCTGGAGGCTGGGCCTAGAGATGGGCCTAAGGCCGGCGAGTTGAGGAGGGGCCCAAGAGGCTGGCTGCACTCTTATAATAAAACTGCTGTTGTGTAACTTCCTTTTAGCATAAAACAAAGAGAGAAGAAAGAAAGAAGAGGGAGGATAGGGAAAAAAAACACAAAGGAGTATTTTTCTCGGGCAGCATAACAAGAGCATTGTCCGAGAAAAATAGAAAAGGCGTGAACGGAGAAATAATTCAAACGTATTTGATTTTTAATTCAAATAGTTTGAACTAAGACTTGATTATTGAAGTCTCCAAAAATGTTCAAATTTTTGGAGGAACCTCGAAACAACGGAAAAGAATTAGGCAAGGTTTGGAAAGAGAAGCTCGAAGTGGAAAAGACAATGGGGAATTTATGCAAGTGTGTTACGGTGAATTCCAACAAAGGGAATATTTAAATATAGCTCCCTAAAATAATGAGAGACTTTTATATGTTATAAAGAGAAGTCATCTTCCCTCGATTTAAATGGACCGAAGGTCCACACGGATTATTTAGGTTGAGATGCAAAAATAAAATATGACATGATGGCATGATGACTTGATGCAATGCAAAAAATAAATAACACAAGCACAAAGAACCACACGGGCAACCCTGAACATCCGGAATCTTCTGGAAGCTTCTGGAATCTTCTGGAATCTTCTGGGACGTCGGTCTCGGGCGTCACACTTAGTGAAAAAACTGCTAAGTCTGAAATCTGTTATAACCTGATGCCATGTTTGCTTGATGCCCCACTCCAATTCATGCTTGTTTTGGAGCGGCAAATGATCATGTCTTGTTGTCCATGTTATTGTCTATCCATTCATGCCCTTGTTTGGATATATGGCCTGCTGTAGCTTATTTATTTCTTGCTCTCAAGTTGCTATAAATTATACCTGTCAGGATTTTATCAGCATGTTCAATTTGGTGGAGCTTGTTGCTATTGATCCATGCCTCGTATGGAGATGCTCCAGTGGAGTTGTTTGATGTATGCTATGTCTACTACATGTCCATGCTCTTTATATACTTAGTGGAGTTGATATGCTTGTTGTTTTGTGCCTCCGAAGGCAGCATCGTGATGATGTTTTTGCCTTCCCAGATTTTGGCTAAGTCTGGATAATTTTATTGCAACTTGCCATGCTTGTTTAAATGTGTTACAGCAAGCTTTTGGGTGCGTTCTAAGTTCATGCTTATTAAGTATCATGTCTATTTCACATCCATCCCTCTCGTTATCATGTTTGGGTGCTGTAGCATATATTTACCTTGCTCCAAAGTTGCTATGTGGCTGTTAACGTCAGCTTTGCATTGTAACTTGTTTTGCTCGTATCTTTTAGCCCGTTGCTCCGTTTTGAGTGTGTCCTATATGAAACTTGTGTGATTTTGCATGTAGAAGCTTAATATCATGTTGTTTCCATGCTTGGAGTGTGTTTGCTTGATGTTTAGGTGCATCTTGCACCGTTGACATGCTTGTCTTGTTTTGCTCATATCTTATAGGCCGTAGCTCCGAATTAAACAAACTTTATATGAAACTTGACTAGAATTTCATGTAGATCATCTTGGTGCATGTTAACCTGCTGTTTAACCACTTTAACTTAAAGTTTGTTTAGTTCTGGACTAATTTCAAATTATGCATATGAGGACTTACCGGTTTTATTATATGTTGATTCCGGCCTCATTTAAACTTGTTGGTTTGTGTAGTTCTTGTGTGCTTCATCCCTTGCCGTGTTTGCATCATATATAGACTTGTCTTGCATCATACTTGGTTGAGAATCTTTTCATGTCTTGTGTGGTGTGTTTACCGTATTGCTTGCTTCTTCTCGCTAGTTATTTTCGTTGCGACCGTGAGGATTCGTTCGACTTCACGTGGTTCGTCTTCGAGGCTTCTTCTTCGTCTTCTTCCTGGGATCATTCTTCTTCCTTGCGGGATCTCAGGCAAGATGATCATACCCTTGGATACCTTTACTATCATTGCCATGCTTAGTTGTCTCGATGCTATCCTTATATGTCGCGCTACCCATCATTATTGTCAGCCCCTCTCCTTGTTGCCATGAAACCTCTAACCTTTGACACCTTCCTAGCAAACCATTGTTTGGCTATGTTACCCGCTTGCTCAGCCCCTCTTATAGCGTTGTTAGTTGCAGGTGAAGATGAAGATCGTTCCATGTTGGAACTTGTTGTTGGAATATCACAATATCTATTATTATTATTAACACACCTATATACTTGGCAATGGGTGGAAGGCTTGGCCTTTTGCTCGGTGTTTTGTTCCACTCATGCCACCTTAGGAGCCGATAAACCGACATTATGTTCCTTGATTTTGCGTTCCTTACACGGTTGGGTATATGGGGACCCCTTGACAGTTCGTCTTTGAATAAAACTCCTCCAGCAAGGCCCAACATTGGTTTTAATTTGCCTCATAATAACAACTTAATTAATTAATTAAATTTGCATAGGGGGTTGCGCCCTCGGGGATACTTTTCTACATAGCAGGGGGGCCAGTGCTGATGGTGTTGGTCCCAAACGGGGAGTATGCGGGGCCATCTTGGGGAAACCCGAGGGTTGGTTTTACTCGTATAATCGCCCATCCGGTCGTGGCCTGAGACGAGATACGCGCGGCTACTATCAGGGTGTCGACACACCGGGAGGTCTTGCTGGACTTGTTTTACCATTGTCGAAATGTCTTGTGCACCGAGAATTCCGAGTCTGATCCGGCCTTCCCTAAGATAAGGGGTAATGATATTATTATTACTTCTGCTGATCATGAGAGCTTGTGATGGGCTAAGTTGGGACACCCCTGCAGGGTTATGATCTTTCGAAAGCCGTGCCCGCGGTTATGTGGCGGATTGGAATTTGTTAATGTCCGGTTGTAGAAAACTTGACAGAGGATCCGAAGTAAAACACACAACTGTGTGAGTAACTGTGACTGTCTCTTTTCACTTTGAGAAGAGAACATGGTGGGGTTATGTTTGACTCGGAGGTAGTTCAGGATCTTTAGCGATCATTACTACCTTGCGACCGTTTGCGTAGATGCTCATCTTATTCTTGTACTCGTAAGTTAGCCACCACATATTGCTTAGCCGGTGCTGCAACCTCACCACTTAACCTCTTCCTACCCATTAAGCTTTGCTAGTCTTCTTACCCATGGTTATGGGATTGCCGAGTCCTCGTGGCTCACAGATACTACAACACCAGTTGCAGGTGCAGGTTTCCGATGACTTGACGTGAGAGCGAAGTCTTTGTGTTGGTGTTCTTTCTTCTTCTTCTTCTTCAGTCTTGGGCTAGGTTCCTGGTCGGCAGCCTGGGATAGCAGATGGATGTCGTTGTGCTTTTCATGTTTGCGTCCGTAGTTGGATGCCTTGTATTAATGTTGATGTATTCATGTGACTTGTATGTATTGTTGTATCCCCCATGTATGTATGTAATGGTACAATGTAATGATATCCATCTTGCTGTCACGCACAACTGCATTTCGGGCACTTAGCAAGATGGATATCATTACATCGTACCATTACATACATACATGGGGGATACAACAATACATACAAGTCACATGAATACAACATCATCAATACAAGGCATCCGACTATGGAAGCAAGCATGAAAAGCACAAAGACATCCATCTGCTATCCCAGGCTGCCGACCCGGAACCTAACCCAAGTCTGAAGAAGAAGAAGAAGAAAGAACTCGAACACAACGATCATCGCTCTCACGTCAAGACATCAGAAACCTGCAACTGCAACTGTTGTTGTAGTATCTATGAGCCATGAGGACTCAGCAATCCCATAACCATGGGTAACAAGACTAGCAAAGCTTAATGGGAATGGAGCGGTTAAGTGGTGAGGTTGCAGCAGCGGCTAAGCAATATATGGTGGCTAGCTTACGAGTACAAGAATAAGATGAGCATCTACGCAAACGGTCGCAAACTAGTAGTGATCGCTAAAGATCCTGAACTACCTACGAGTCAAACATAACCCCACCGTGTTCTCTTCTCAAAGTGAAAAGAGACTGTCACGGTTACTCACATAGTGTGTGTTTTAGTTCGGATCCTCTGTCAAGTTTTCTACAACCGTACATTAACAAATTCCAATCTGCCACATAACCGTGGGCACGGCTTTCGAAAGATCATAACCCTGCAGGGGTGTCCCAACTTAGCCCATCACAAGCTCTCACGATCAGCAGAAGTAATAATAATATTACCCCTTATCTTAAGGACAATCCGATCAGGCTCGGTATCCCGGTGCACAAGACATTTCGACAATGGTAAAAAAAGTCCAGCAAGACCTCCCGGCGTGCCGACACCCTGATAGTAGCCGCTCATCTCCGCCGCCGCGAGCACCTCCGGCGTCGCCCCGCACCTGACGCCCGACCCCGCCGTCCTCGTCATCGCCTCCAACCGAGCCTCTGGCTCCGCCCCTCGCCGACCCCGATCGGCTCCCGCAGGGCCTCGCCGCCGGCCACCTAGGTGTGCCTCGCCGTGAAGCTTCGCCGGGCCCGCAGGTCGCCGGCGTCCTCCGCCCTCGCCGCCGGTGGCTCCCCCACCGGATCCACGCCGGACCCGACCCGCTCCGCCTCTGCCCACTCCGACCCGCTCCACTTCGATCCGATCTGGATCTGCTCCGTCTTCCCGTCCCCGAGCCACTGCCACGAGGGCCCGGGCGGCACCCACCGACGGACATGTCCGGGAGGAGCCCGGACGTGTCCGCCCGCCTCAGCATGTGAGTATGACATGTGGGCACGGATGCCCAGGCCGGACATGTCCGCTCCAGCTGGACATTGTCCACCCGAGGTTGTTCTTTTAAACACTAAGTCCCTAAGTTATGTAATTCTGATGCATACTTTGCATGCCTGTAACTTTTTGTGTGTATGTCCAAATTGAGTGAATAATATGTCAAAATGATCGTGGTGATATGCTCTTCACTTTGTTCCATTGTGCCATTCTTGTTTGAGTTCATCTTGATGCTCTAATCTCTGTTGCAAAAGTGCTACTTGTTAAAACTGCTGTTAACTATAATTTTGTTGCATACTTGTGATGCTTGTAACTTTGTGCATGTCTATCCAAATGGAGCATATGATATGCCAAAATGTTCATTGTGAAGTGCTCTACATGATGGTTGCTGTAGCATTCATGTTAGGTGCCATATTGCCATGTTAATCTCTGTTGCAAAAGTGCATTTGGCTATTAAGTGCTGAAACTTCTTATGAGATGCTGATTTCACTTGCTCATTGCTATTGGTGTGTTTGTCTTCATGCCACATGTCTTTATGTTTTAGAAGCACAATCATATGGTCTTTGCTGTGGTGCAATTCATTTTCCATGATATGCCTTGAGGTGACTTAAACAAGCTTGTAAACATGCCATGTTGTTGTTGCTGTTTTATACTTAGTGAAAAAACTGCTAAGTCTGAAATCTGTTATAACCTGATGCCATGTCTGCTTGATGCCCCACTCCAATTCATGCTTGTTTTGGAGTGGCCAATGATCATGTATTTTTGTCCATGATATTGTCTATCCATTCATGCTCTTACTTCCTCATATGACCCGCTGTAGCTTATTTATTTCTTGCTCTCAAGTTGCTATAAATTATACCTGTCAGGATTTTATCAGCATGTTCAATTTGGTGGAGCTTGTTGTTATTGATCCATGCCTCCTATGGAGTTGCTCCAATGGAGTTGTTTGATGTATGAGATGTCTACTACATGTCCATGATCTTTATATGCTTAGTAGAGTTGATATGCTTGTTGTTTTGTGCCTCCGAAGGCAGCATCATGATGATGTTTTGCCTTCCCAGATTTTGATTAAGTCTGGATAATTTTATTGCAACTTGCCATGCTTGTTTAAATGTTTTCCAGCAAGCTTTTGGGTGTGTTCCAAGTTCATGCTTGTTAAGTAACATGTCTACTTCATATCCATGCTTCTTGTTATTATGTTTGGGTGATGTAGCATATATTTACCTTGCTCCAAAGTTGCTATGTGGCTGTTAACTTCAGCTTCTTGTTATATCTTGTTTCGTGTGTATGTGTTGAACCGTTGCTCCGTTTTGAGTGTGCCCTATATGAAACTTGTGTGATTTTGCATGTGGAATCATAATATCATGTTGTTTTCATGCTTGTAGTGTGTTTGCTTGATGTTTGGGTGCATCTTGCACCGTTGCCTTGTTTGACTTGTTTTCTCATATCTTCTATGCCGTAGCTCCGAATTAAGCAAACTTTATATGAAACTTGACTAGAATTTCGTGTAGATCTTCATGGTGCATGCTAACTTGCTGTTTAACAACTTTAACTTAAGGTTTGTTCAGATCTGGACTAATTTCAAAACGTGCATATGAGGGCTTACCGGATTTGATATATGTTGATTCTAGCCTCATTTAAACTTGTTGGGTGATGTTGTTTTTGAGTGCTTCCTACCTTGCCATGTATTGCATCATATATAGTCTTGTCTTGCTACATGCTTGTTTGAGCATCTTGTCGTGTTCTTGTGTTGTGTGCTTTCTTCTCGCTAGTTCTTTTCCGTTGCGATCGTGAGGATTCGTTCGTCTACACGTGGTTCGTCTTCAAGGCTTCTTCTTCGTCTTCTTCACGGATTCGTTCTTCTTCCTTGCGGGATCTCAGGCAAGATGACCATCACCTTGGATACCTTTACTATCATTGCCATGCTTAGTTGTCTCGATGCTATCGTTACATGTCACGCTACCCATCATTATTGTTAGCCTCTCCTTGTTGCCATGAAACCTCTAACCTTTGACACCTTCCTAGCAAACCATTGTTTGGCTATGTTACTCGCTTGCTCAGCCCCTCTTATAGCGTTGCTAGTTGCAGGTGAAGACGAAAATCGTTCCATGTTGGAGCTTGTTGTTAAAATATCACAATATCTATTATTATTATTAACACACCTATATACTGGGCATGGGTGGAAGGCTTGGCCTTTTGCTCTGTGTTTTGTTCCACTCATGCCACCTTAGGTGCCGATAAACCGGCATTATGTTCCTTGATTTTGCGCTTCATTATCATCTATTCAATCTGTTGGTTGCGTCATAATTCACCTCAAGTTTTGAGATGATTTCTATAAGTCCACAACAAGCTCATTATTTTGTTGTTGATTTTCTCAACAACTCCGTTCAAGCTTTTCTTTTCAAGATGCTCTTTCAATTCATTCGCGCTTGAAGTTGTTCTTCTCTTATCCGTTCTTTTCATTCCATTCTTTCAATTCTTTCCGGAGGCATTATGTTGTTCCTCTCGTCAAATATTATTCCATCTCTCAAGATATTCTTCTTTCAATTCATCTTCAACTGGTGTCCTATTCCTTCCATTTTCAGCCAGAGTGCTGCCTAAATTCATTCGTTCGAAGTTCTTTTCTATCTTTTCAACCAGAGTGGTTTCAATGTCTCTCTTGTCATTTATCCTCTTGGTTCTCTTTGTATGCCTTTTGCTTATTTACCGGAGCTTCTCAAATCTCGTTCATCTCCATTGTATCCTTTCTTTCCAGTTGTTCAACCTCTCAAGGTTCTTTCGTTTCACTTTGTTCTTCCTTTTTCCCTTTCGTCTCGTTCCTAAGATCTCGGGACGAGATCTCTTGTTAGTAGGGGAGTGTTGTGACACCCCGAGACCGATGCGCCAGGTGTCAGCCAGTTATTCGTTATCGTTGCCATGTCATTTGTTTATGTGTTGCATTTTTCCATGTCATCATGTGCATTGCATCCTCATGTTTTCAAAACTTGCATCCGTCCGATTCCGCCCGTCCTTTCCGTTGTCCGTTCTGAGCCCAAACACACTCACGCGCGCCCGCGTCGCCTCCGAATATGTATTTTATGAGTGGACGAAAAATGTTCTCGGAATGGGATGAAACTTGGCATGTGTTCTTATTATAGTGTAGACAGGCCGTCTGCCAAATTTCATCGCATTCAAAGCTCGTTTGATAGCCCAACCGTTAAACTATAGCGGCAGTATAGCCGGATAAAACGTCGAACGTTTTCGGCCTCCGAAAACCCCGCGGGCCTCTTCTCTTCTCTCCCCACAACCCCTCCTACACAGCCCACTACCTAACCTAGGCCCATCCTAACCCCCCCTCTCGACCGGTGCCGTCCAATCGAGATCGGAGGGTCCAAAACACCCCAAAACCCCCCTAACCTAGTCCTTTTGCTATATATAGGCCCCTCCCTTCCAAATTTGGGCATCCCTAGCCTTCCTCTACCTCCTAGCCTCCTCCACCTCGAAATCTGAGCCCCTTCCTCAATTTCAGCGCTGGCCCCTCCCTCCCTCGCCCGTACATGTCCGCGCCGCCACCCTCCAGCCGATCGCTGCGCTCCACGTCGCCCCATCCTCCCACCTCCACCTCGCGGGCCCGTGAGCCCAGATCTGGCCCGTCGGGGCCCGATCCCCGTCCGCCGCCGCCCGCAGGGGCCCAGCGCCCCTCGCCTCTGTCGCCGGTGCGCTACCCTGCCGCCATTCGTCCGTTCCGCCGCCGCCCCGTTCACCGCCGGCAGCCGCCGCTCGCCGCCGGTCTTCCCCACAGCATCGCCCCGCCGGATCCCGAACCCTCGTCGGCGGTCCACCTCCTCCCTCGCCCGACCCCCTCCGGCCGGATCCGGGCCCGGCGCCCCCGGATCTGGCTCGTCCGCCGCCCCTCGAGCCGCGCCCTCGCTGGAAACTCGTCCACCGCGCCCTCGCTAGAGAGCTGCGCTGCCGCCGCTTCGTCCGCGGTCGGGCACGGACGCCGCCCCAGTGCCCTGCCTCTCTTGGGCCAGCCTCCCTTCGCCCGGCCCGCTCCGCTGCGGTCCGCGGGCCGCATCCTCCACCGTCGCGTGGGCCTCCAGCCTCCTCGCCGGTCCGCGAGGCCGCCGCCGCTTCGTCCGGCCGAAGCCGTCGGCCTGAGTGGGCCTCACCCACCCGAGCCGGCCCAGTGCTCGCATGGGCCAGGCCCAGCCACCAGCCCCTTCAGCCGGTCTGCCTCCTCTCCTCTTCATGGGACGAGCCCACATGGTGAGCAGCCCCAATCCGTCGCCCGGTGCGCGTTTTAACTAAATCTCGCTCACCCTGTTTTACTATGTATATGGCTAAGTCCTCAGGATTTGTTAAAATGTGTGCATCTTTGCATGGCTGTAATTATTTGTGTGTATATCCAAATGATGCAAATGATATGTCAAAATGATCGTGGTGATATGCTCTTCACTTTGTTCCATTGTGCCATGCTTGTTTGACTTCATCTTGATGCTCTAATCCTCGTTGCAAGAGTGCTACTTGTTTAAAACTGCTGTTAACTATAATTTTGTTGCATACTTGTGATGCTTGTAACTTTGTGCATGTTTATCCAAATGGAGCATATGATATGTCAAAATGTTCATTGTGAAGTGCTCTACATGTTGGTTGCTGTAGCATGCTTGTTTGAGTTCATATTGCCATGTTAATCTCTGTTGCAAAAGTGCATTTGGCTGTTAAGTGCTGAAGCTTGTTATGAAATGTTGTTTTCACTTGCTCATTGCTATTGGTGTGTTTGTCTTCATGCCACATGTTTGGATGTTTTAGAAGCACAATCATATGGTCTTTGCTATGGTGCAATCCACTTTCCATGATATGCCTTGAGGTGACTTAAACAAGCTTGTAAACATGCCATGTTGTTGTTGCTGTTTTATACTTAGTGAAAAAACTGCTAAGTCTGAAATCTGTTATAACCTGATGCCATGTCTGCTTGATGCCCCACTCCAATTCATGCTTGTTTTGGAGTGGCAAATGATCATGTCTTGTTGTCCATGTTATTGTCTATCCATTCATGCCCTTGTTTGCATATATGTCCTGCTATAGCTTATTTATTTCTTGCTCTCAGGTTGCTATAAATTATACCTGTCAGGATTTTATCAGCATGTTCAATTTGGTGGAGCTTGTTGCTATTGATCCATGCCTCGTATGGAGATGCTCCAATGGAGTTGTTTGATGTTTGCTATGTCTACTACATGTCCATGCTCTTTATATACTTACTGGAGTTGATATGCTTGTTGTTTTGTGCCTCCGAAGGCAGCATCGTGATGATGTTTTTGCCTTCCCAGATTTTGGCTAAGTCTGGATAATTTTGTTGCAACTTGCCATGCTTGTTTAAATGTGTTCCAGCAAGCTTTTGAGTGTGTTCTAAGTTCAGGCTTGTTAAGTATCATGTCTATTTCACATCCATGCCTCTTGTTATCATGTTTGGGTGCTGTAGCATATATTTACCTTGCTCCACAGTTGCGATGTGGCTGTTAACTTCAGCTTTGCATTGTAACTTGTTTTGCTCGTATCTTTTAGCCCATTGCTCCGTTTTGAGTGTGTCCTATATGAAACTTGTGTGATTTTGCATGTAGAAGCTTAATATCATGTTGTTTCCATGCTTGGAGTGTGTTTGCTTGATGTTTGGGTGCATCTTGCACCGTTGACATGCTTGTCTTGTTTTGCTCATATCTTCTAGGCCGTAGCTCCGAATTAAACAAACTTTACATGAAACTTGACTAGAATTTCGTGTAGATCATCTTGGTGCATGTTAACCTGCTGTTTAACCACTTTAACTTAAAGTTTGTTTAGTTCTGGACTAATTTCAAATTATGCATATGAGGACTTACCGGTTTTATTATATGTTGATTCCGGCCTCATTTAAACTTGTTGGTTTGTGTAGTTCTTGTGTGCTTCATCCCTTGCCGTGTTTGCATCATATATAGACTTGTCTTGCATCATACTTGGTTGAGAATCTTTTCATGTCTTGTGTGGTGTGTTTACCGTATTGCTTGCTTCTTCTCGCTAGTTATTTTCGTTGCGACCGTGAGGATTCGTTCGACTTCACGTGGTTCGTCTTCGAGGCTTCTTCTTCGTCTTCTTCCTGGGATCATTCTTCTTCCTTGCGGGATCTCAGGCAAGATGATCATACCCTTGGATACCTTTACTATCATTGCCATGCTTAGTTGTCTCGATGCTATCCTTATATGTCGCGCTACCCATCATTATTGTCAGCCCCTCTCCTTGTTGCCATGAAACCTCTAACCTTTGACACCTTCCTAGCAAACCATTGTTTGGCTATGTTACCCGCTTGCTCAGCCCCTCTTATAGCGTTGTTAGTTGCAGGTGAAGATGAAGATCGTTCCATGTTGGAACTTGTTGTTGGAATATCACAATATCTATTATTATTATTAACACACCTATATACTTGGCAATGGGTGGAAGGCTTGGCCTTTTGCGTGGTGTTTTGTTCCACTCATGCCACCTTAGGACCCGATAAACCGGAATTATGTTCCTTGATTTGCATTCCTTACACGGTTGGGTATATGGGGACCCCTTGACAGTTCGTCTTTGAATAAAACTCCTCCAGCAAGGCCCAACATTGGTTTTAATTTGCCTCATAATAACAACTTAATTAATTAATTAAATTTGCATAGGGGGTCGTGCCCTCGGGGATTCTTTTCTACATAGCAGGGGGGTCAGTGCTGATGGTGTTGGTCCCAAACGGGGAGTATGCGGGGCCACCTTGGGGAAACCCGAGGGTTGGTTTTACTCATATAATCGCCCATCCGGTCGTGGCCTGAGACGAGATACGCGCGGCTACTATCAGGGTGTCGACACACCGGGACGTCTTGCTGGACTTGTTTTACCATTGTCAAAATGTCTTGTGCACCGGGAATTCCGAGTCTGATCGGGCCTTCCCTAAGATAAGGGGTAATGATATTATTATTACTTCTGCTGATCGTGAGAGCTTGTGATGGGCTAAGTTGGGACACCCTTGCAGGGTTATGATCTTTCGAAAGCCGTGCCCGCGGTTATGTGGCGGATTGGAATTTGTTAATGTCTGGTTGTAGAAAACTTGACAGAGGATCCGAAGTGAAACACACAACTGTGTGAGTAACCGTGACTGTCTCTTTTCACTTTGAGAAGAGAACACGGTGGGGTTATGTTTGACTCGGAGGAGGATCTTTAGCTATCCTTACTATTTTGCGACCGTTTGCGTAGATGCTCATCTTATTCTTGTACTCGTAAGTTAGCCACCACATATTGCTTAGCCGCTGCTGCAACCTCACCACTTAACCTCTTCCTACCCATTAAGCTTTGCTAGTCTTGTTACCCATGGTTATGGGATTGCTGAGTCCTCGTGGCTCACAGATACTACAACACTAGTTGCAGGTGCAGGTTTCCGATGACTTGACGTGAGAGCGAAGTTCTTTGTGTTGGTGTTCTTTCTTCTTCTTCTTCTTCAGTCTTGGGCTAGGTTCCTGGTCGGCAGCCTGGGATAGCAGATGGATGTCGTTGTGCTTTTCATGTTTGCGTCCGTAGTGGGATGCCTTGTATTGATGGTGTTGTATTCATGTGACTTGTATGTATTGTTGTATCCCCCATGTATGTATGTAATGGTACGATGTAATGATATCCATCTTGCTAAGCGCCCGAAATGCGGTTGTGCCCCAATCACGTAAGTGTCACGTGATCGGGATATAATCGCATCCCCCAATCACGTAAGTGTCACGTGATCGGGATAGAATCACATCTTGGGCCTGACAGAAAGTGTACTGTATGCTCATTACCATTAACATGAAAAGTGCCATTGCCTTTTTTGCAATCAATAACAGCCCCTGCAGTATTCAAAAAGGGTCTACCAAGGATAATCGGCATACTATCGTCCTCGGGAATATCAAGAATAACAAAGTCCGTTAAAATAGTAATGTTTGCAACCACAACACGCACATCCTCACAAATACCGACATGTATAGAAGTTGATTTATTGGCCATTTGCAAAGATATTTCAGCAGGTGTCAACTTATTCAAATCAAGTCTACGGTATAAAGAGAGAGGCATAACACTAACACCGGCACCCATATCACATAAAGCAGTTTTAACATAGTTTCTTTTAATGGAGCATGGTATAGTTGGTACTCCTGGATCTCCTAGTTTCTTAGGTATTCCACCTTTAAAAGTATAATCGGCAAGCATGGTGGAAATTTCAACTTCAAGTATATTTCTTTTATTGGTAATAATATCTTTCATAAACTTAGCATAAGGATTTGTTTTAAGCACATCAGTCAAACGCATACGCAAAAAGATAGGTCTAATCATTTCAGCAAAGCGCTCAAAATCCTCATCATCCTTTTTATTGGATGATTTAGGAGGAAAAGGTATGGGTTTCTGAACCCATGGTTCTCTTTCTTTACCGTGCTTCCTAGCAACGAAGTCTCTTGTCATATCATTGATTCTTTGATTGTGGGTTATCAAGATCAACAGCAGGTTCAATCTCTACATCATCGTTATTGCTAGGTTGAGCATCAACATCAACATCATTATTCACATTATCACTAGGTTCATGTTCATCACCAGATTGTGTTTCAGAATCAGAGATAGAAATATCATTGGGATTCTCAGGTGTGTCAACAACAGGTTCACTAGAAGCATGTAAAGTCCTATCATTTTTCTTTTTCTTCTTCTTAGAAGAACTAGGTGCATCAACATTAGCTCTCTGAGAATCTTGCTCAATTCTCTTAGAGTGGCCCTTAGGATACAAAAGTTCCAGAGTCATTCTACCACCTCTAGTCACAACTCTAAGAACATTATCATTTTTCTTACTATTTAATTCATTGAGAAAATCATTTTGTGCTTTAAGTACTTGTTCTACTTGAGTGGTAACCATAGAAGCATGTTTACTAATGAGTTTAAGTTCACCTTTAACTCTAGACATATAATCACTCAAGTGTTCAATCATATAAGCATTACGTTTCAGTTGTCTACTAACATAAGCATTGAAATTTTCTTGTTTAACAATAAAATTGTCAAACTCATCTAAGCATTGGCTAGCAGACTTATAACGAGGAATATCACCTTCATCAAATCTATAGATAGAGTTTACCTTTACTACCTGTGTCGGGTTATCAAGACCATGCATTTCTTCAATAGGTGGTAAATTCTTAACATCTTCAGCTTTAATACCTTTTTCCTTCATAGATTTATTTGCCTCTTGCATATCTTCAGGACTGAAAAATAGAATACCCCTTTTCTTCGGAGTTGGCTTAGGAGTTGGTTCAGGAAGTGTCCAATTATTTTCATTACTCAACATATTATTTAATAGCAATTCAGCTTGATCAACAGTTCTTTCCTTGAAAACACAACCAACACAACTATCCAGGTGGTCTTTGGAAGCATCAGTTAGTCCATTATAAAAGATATCAAGTATTTCATTTTTCTTAAGAGAATGATCAGGCAAAGGATTAAGTAATCGGAGAAGCCTCCCCCAAGCGTGTGGGAGACTCTCTTCTTCAATTTGCACAAAATTATATATTTCCCTTAAGGCAGCTTGTTTCTTATGAGCGGGAAAATATTTAGCAGAGAAGTAATAAATCATATCCCCGGGACTACGCACACAACGAGGATCAAGAGAATTAAACCATGTTTTAGCATCATCCTTTAAGGAGAACAGAAATAACTTCAGGATATAGTAGTAACGAATTTTTTCCTCATTGGTGAATAGGGTGGCTATGTCATTCAATTTAGTAAGATGTGCCACAACAGTTTCAGATTCATAGCCACGGAAAGGATCAGATTCAAAGTAATTAACTCAGGATCGACAGAGAAATCATAATCCTTATCAGAAATACAGATAGGTGAAGTAGCAAAATCAGGGTCATATTTCATTCTAGCATTCAAAGACTTTTCTTTCAGCTTAGCTAACAGTTTCTTAAGATCATATCTATCATTGCAAGCTAAAAGGTCTCTAGCGGTTTCTTCATCCATAACATAACACTCAGACACAATAGGCAATTCATATCTAGGGGGAGAATCTTCACCATCACTTTCATCAATATTATCAATTTCAATAATTTCATTCTCTCTAGCCCTAGCAAGTTGTTCATCAAGAAATTCACCTAGTGGCACATTATTATCAAACATAGAAGTAGTTTCATCATAAGTATCATGCATAGCAGAAGTGGCATCATAAAGAACATGCGACATATCAGATTCAGTAGCAGGTGTAGGTGTCGCAAATTTACTCATAACAAAAGGTGAATCTAGTGTAGAGCTAGTTCCTTACCTCCCCTCGTAGTTGAGGGAAAGATCTTGGTTTTTTCATCTCTCAAGTTCTTCATAGTGATCAACAGATATAAATCCCAAGTGACTCAAAGAATATAGCAATGCTCCCCGGCAATGGCGCCAGAAAGTTGTCTTGATAACCCACAAGTATAGGGGATCGCAACAGTTTTCGAGGGTAGAGTATTCAACCCAAATTTATTGATTCGACACAAGGGGAGCCAAAGAATATTCTCAAGTATTAGCAGTTGAGTTGTCAATTCAACCACACCTGAAAGACTTAATATCTGCAACAAAGTATTTAGTAGCAAAGTAGTATGGAAGTGGTACTTCTCGAGCTTGCGTTGTATTCCCTCGAAGAGGAAAGGGTGATGCAACACGGTAGCGTAAGTATTTCCCTTAGTTTTTGAGAACCAAGGTATCAATCCACTAGGAGACCACACGCAAGTCCCTCGCACCTGCACAAACAAATAAGAACTTCGCAGCCAACGCGATAAGGGGTTGTCAATCCCTTTACGGTCACTTACGAAAGTGAGATCTGATACATATGATAGTTTGATATTTTTGGTATTTTTGGATATAAGAGCAGAAAGTAAAAACGGTAAAGTAAAGTAGATTGTAGATTGATATGTTGAGAATAGACCCGGGGGCCATAGGTTTCACTAGTGGCTTCTCTCATGATAGCAGAATTCTACGGTGGGTGAACGAATTACTGTCGAGCAATTGATAGAAAAGCGAATAATTATGAGAATATCTAGGCATGATCATTATATATAGGCATCACGTCCGTGACAAGTAGACCGAAACGATTCTGCATCTACTACTATTACTCCACACATCGACCGCTATCCAGCATGCATCTAGAGTATTAAGTTCATAAGAAAAAAGTAATGCCTTAAGCAAGATGACATGATGTAGAGGGATAAACTCAAGCAATATGATATAAACCCCATCTTTTTATCCTCGATGGCAACAATACAATACGTGCCTTGCTGCCCCTACTATCACTGGGAAAGGACACCGCAAGATTGAACCCAAAGCCAAGCACTTCTCCCATTGCAAGAACTATAGATCTAGTAGGCCAAACCAAACCAATAATTCGAAGAGACTTGCAAGGATATTATAATCATACATAAAAGAATTCAGAAGAAAACCAGATATTTCTCATAGATAATCTTGATCATAAAGCCACAATTCATCGGATCTCGACAAACACACTGCAAAAAGAGATTACATCAAATAGATCTCCTCGAAGACCGAGGAGAACTTGGTATTGAGATCCAAAGAGAGAGAAGAAGCCATCTAGGTACTAACTATGGACCCGAAGGTCAGTGGTAAACTACTCACAACTCATGGCGAGGCGATGGTGTTGATGTAGAAGCACTCCATGGTAGATCCCCCCTCCGACGGAGCTCCGGAACAGGCCCCAAGATGGGATCTCAGGGGAACAGAAGGTTGCGGCGGTGGAATTAGTTTTTTTCCTCTTCTGATGTTTTCAGGGTACATGGATATATATAAGAGGAAGGAGGGCATCGGGGGACCAACGTGGGGCCCACGAGGCAGGGGGGCGCGCCCTGTAGGGGGGGCGCCCCCACCCTCGTGGACGCCACGTGTGCCCTATTCCGTGGTTCTCAAGTCTCCCGTGAAGATATCGCTCCAAAAATATCTCTCCCCAAGGTTTCATTCCGTTTGGACTCCGTTTGATATTCCTTTTCTGTAAAACCCTGAAATAGGCAAAAAACAGCAATCTGGACTGGGCCTTTGGGTTAATAGGTTAGTCCCCAAATTAATATAAAAGTGTATAATAAAGCCCATTAAACATCCAAAACTTCATAAATAATAGCATGGAACAATAAAAAATTGTAGATATGTTGGAGACGTGTCAAGCATCCCCAAACTTAATTCCTGCTCGTCCTTGAGTAGGTAAATGATAAAAACAGAATTTTTGATGTGGAATGCTAACCAACATAATTTTCAATGTAATTCTTTTTATTGTGGCATGAATGTTCATATCTAAAAGATTCAAGACAAAAGTCTATATTGACATAGGAAATAATAATACTTCAAGCGTACTAACAAAGCAATCATGTCTTCTCGAAATACCATGGCTAAAGAAAGTTATCCCTACAAAATCATATAGTTTGGCTATGCTCCCTCTTCATCACACAAAATATTCATATCATGCACAACCCCGGTTTCAGCCAAGCACTTGTTTTCAAACTCAATTCTTTCAAACCTTTCAATTTTCACGCAATACATGAGCGTGAGCCATGGATATAGCACTATGGGTGGAATAGAGTGGTGGTTGTGGAGAAGACAAAAAGGAGGGAGATAGTCTCACATCAACTAGGCGTATCAACGGGCAATGGAGATGCCCATCAATAGATATCAATGTGAGTGAGTAGGGATTGCCATGCAACAGATGCACTAGAGCTAAAATGTATGAAAGCTCAACAAAAGAAACTAAGTGGGTGTGCATCCAACTTGCTCGCTCATGAAGACCTAGGGCATTTGAGGAAGCCCATCGTTGGAATATACAAGCCAATTTCTATAATGAAAATTCCCACTAGCATATGAAAGTGACTAAACATGAGACTCTCTATCATGAAGAACATGGTGCTACTTTGAAGCACAAGTGTGGAAAAAGATAGTAGCAATTGTCCCTTTTTCTTTTCTTTTTTTCTTTTTCTTGTTTTTTTCTTCTTTTTTCCCCTTTTTTGGGCCTTTCTTTTTCTTGGCCTTTCCTTCTTTTTTTCTTTGAGACAATGCTCTAATAATGATGATCATCACACTTATATTGATTTACAACTCGATATTAAAACTTGATACTAGAACAAAGTATGACTCCATCTGAATGCCTCCGGCGGTGTACCGGGATGTGCAATGAATCAAGAGTGACATGTATGAAAAATTATGCATGGTGGCTTTGCCACAAATACGATGTCAACTACATGATCATGCATGGCAATATGACAATATGAAGCGTGTCATATGAACGGAACGGTGGAAAGTTGCATGTCAATATATCTCGGAATGGCTATGGAAATGCCATGATAGGTAGATATGGTGGCTGTTTTGAGGAAGGTATATGGTGGCTATTTTTAGGAAGGTATATAGTGGGTGTATGATACCGGCGAAAGTTGCACGGTACAAGAGATGCTAGCAATGGTGGAAGGGTGAGAGTGCGTATAATCCATGGACTCAACATTAGTCATAAAAACCTCATATACTTATTGCAAAAATTTACGAGTCATCAAAACAAAGCAATCAACGCATGCTCCTAGGGGGGAGGTTGGTAGGAGTTAACCATCGCGCGCCCCCAACCTCCACACAAAGGATGACACTCTACAAATACCTCATGCTCTAACTTCGTCACATAGCGGTTCACCATACATGCATGCTACGAGAATCACAAACTTTAACACAAGTATTTCTCAATTTCATAATAACTCCACTAACATGACTCTAATATCACTATCCTCATATCTCAAAACAATTATCAAGTATCAAACTTCTCATCATATTCAATGCACTTTGTATGAAAGTTTTTACTACATTCATCTTGGATGCCTATCATGTTAAGGCTAGTTTTATAGCCAAAGCACATTACCATGCTGTTCTAATATACTCTCAAAAGTATATAAGTGAAGCATGATAGATCAACAATTTCTACAAAATAAAATTACCACCGTGCTCTAAAAGATATAAGTGAAGCACTAGAGCAAAATCTATTTAGCTCAAAAGATATAAGTGAAGCACATAGAGTGTTCTAACAATTCCTAGGCCATATTTATCTCTCTCAAAAAGGTGTGTCCAGCCAGGATGATTGTGGCAAACTAACAAGAAAAGACTCAAATCATACATGGCGCTCCAAGTAAAACACATATCATGTGGTGAATAAAAATATAGTCCCGAGTATAGTTACCGATAGATGAAGACGAAAGAGGGGATGCCTTCCCGGGGCATCCCCAAGCTTAGGCTTTTGGTTGTCCTTGAATTTTACCTTGGGGTGCCTTGGGTATCCCCAAGCTTAGGCTCTTGCCACTCTTTTTTCCATAGTCCATCAAAGCAATACTCAAAACATGAAAACTTCACAACACAAAACTTAGCCAAAAATCCCGTGAGCTCCGTTAGTATAAGAAAACAAACCACCACCCAAAGGTACTGTAATGAAATCATTATTTGTTTATATTGGTGTTAAACCTACTGTATTCCAACTTCTCTATGATTCATATCCTCCAATACTACTCATAAATTCATCAAAATAAGCAAACAACACACAAAAACAGAAACTGTCAAAAACAGAAAAGTCTGTAGTAATCTGTAACTTTCGCATACTTCTGTAACGCCAAAAAATTTGAAATAAATCAGTAAATGTGGGGAATTTGTCTATTAATCATCTGCAAAAAGTATCAACTAAATAGCACACTCCAGTAAAATCTGGTGACTATTCTAGTGAGCGCTAACGATTCTGTTTTTTACAGCAAGATCATATAAACTTCACACAAGTCTTCCCAAAGGTTCTACTTGGCACAAACACTAATTAAAACACAAAACCACATCTAAACAGAAGCTAGATGCAATATTTATTCCTAAACATGAGAAAAACAAAGAAAATAAAATTGGGTTGCCTCCCAACAAGCGCTATCGTTTAACGCCCCTAGCTAGGCATTGAGATTTCAATGATGCTCTCATGAAAGACAAGAATTGAAGCCCAAGGAGAGCATCATAAAATATGTGACAAACACATTTAAGTCTAACATACTTCCTATGCATAGGCATTTTATATGAAAACAAACTAGCAAGACAAGCAAGATCTAACATATGCAAGGAAGAAGAAAGAAACAAGATCAATCTCAACATGAAGAGAGGTAATTTAGTAACATGAAGATTTCTACAACCATATTTTCCTCTCTCATAATAATTGCACGTAGGATCATAAGAAAATTCAACAAAATAGCAATCACAAAACATATTCTCAACATGAACCACGTGCATGCGAAGTTGACACTCTTCCAAAATAGTGGGATCAGCATTAACTAAAGTCATGACCTCTCCAAACCCACTTTTATCAAAACATTCATAAGATTGATCATACTCGAAATATGTGGGATCTAAAGTTGACACTCTTCCAAACCCAGTTTCAATATTATTGCAAACATTATTATCAATCTCACATTCATCATGGGGCTGAAATAAATTTTCAAGATCGTAAGAAGCATCACCCCAATCATGATCATTGCAACAAGTAGTGGACATAGCAATACTAGCATCCCCAAGATTAGGGTTTTGCATATCATTAACACAATTGACATTAATAGAATTTATAATAACATCATTGCAATCATTCTTTTTATTTAAAGAACTGTCGTGAATCACTTTTTCTTTTAACAATTCCTCACAATTTTCAGATTCACAAATTTCAAGCAAAACCTCATAAAGATAATCTAGTGCACCCAACTCACTAGAAATTGGTTCAAAATAATTGGATCTCTTAAAGAGATTAGCAAGTGGATGAGGATCCATAATTTAGAAAGCGAAGATGCAAGCTAATAGAGGGCACATGGCAACACAAGCAAACAGAAAGGCGAACGGAAAAAGGGCGAATAAAACGGCAAGGGTGAAGTGGGGAGAGGAAAACGAGAGGCAAATAAATGTAATGCGAAGGATAAGGGTTTGTGATAGGTACTTGGTATATGACTTTTGCGTAAGCCTCCACGGCAACGGCGCTAGAAATTCTTCTTGCTACTTCTCGAGCATGCGTTGTATTCCCTCAAAGAGGAAAGGGTGATGCAGCACAGTAGCGTAAGTATTTCCCTCAGTTTTTGAGAACCAAGGTATCAATCCAGTAGGAGACCACGCGTGAGTCCCTCGCACCTGCACAAACAAATAAGAACTTTGCAGCCAACGCGATAAGGGGTTGTCAATCCCTTTACGGTCACTTACGAAAGTGAGATCTGATACATATGATAGTTTGATATTTTTGGTATTTTTGGATATAAGAACAAAAAGTAAAAACGGTAAAGTAAAGTAAATTGTAGATTGATATGTTGAGAATAGACCCGGGGGCCATAGGTTTCACTAGTGGCTTCTCTCATGATAGCAGAATTCTACGGTGGGTGAACGAATTACTATCGAGCAATTGATAGAAAAACGAATAATTATGAGAGTATCTAGGCATGATCATTATATACAGGCATCACGTCCATGACAAGTAGACCGAAACGATTCTGCATCTACTACTATTACTCCACACATCGACCGCTATCCAGCATGCATCTAGAGTATTAAGTTCATAAGAAAAAAGTAACGCCTTAAGCAAAATGACATGATGTACAGGGATAAACTCAAGCAATATGATATAAACCCCATCTTTTTATCCTCGATGGCAACAATACAATACGTGCCTTGCTGCCCCTACTGTCACTGGGAAAGGACACTGCAAGATCGAACCCAAAGCCAAGCACTTCTCCCATTGCAAGAACTATAGATCTAGTAGGCCAAACCAAACTAATAATTCGAAGAGACTTGCAAGGTTATTATAATCATACATAAAAGAATTCAGAAGAGAACCAAATATTTCTCATAGATAATCTTGATCATAAACCCACAATTCATCGAATCTTGACAAACACACCGCAAAAATAGATTACATCAAATAGATCTCCTCGAAGACCGGTGAGAACTTGGTATTGAGATCCAAAGAGAGCGAAGAAGCCATCTAGGTACTAACTATGGACCCGAAGGTCTGTGGTAAACTACTCACAACTCAGGGTGAGGCGATGGTGTTGATGTAGAAGCACTCCGTGGTAGATCCCCCCTCCAGCGGAGCTCCGGAACAGGCCCCAAGATGGGATCTCACAGGAAGAGAAGGTTGCGGCGATGGAATTAGTTTTTTCCTCTTTTGATGTTTTCGGGGTACATGGATATATATAGGAGGAAGTAGGGCATCGGGGGACCAACGTGGGGCCCACGAGGCAGGGGGGCGCGCCCTGTGGGGGGG
>LR738713.1:114349889-114388234 GCA_902687465.1 Secale cereale | reverse complement strand
GGGGGGGCGACCCCACCCTCGGGGATGTCACGTGTGCCCGATTCCGTGGTTCTCAAGTCTCTCGTGAAGATATCGCTCCAAAAATATCTCTCCCGAAGGTTTCATTCCGTTTGGACTCCGTTTGATATTCCTTTCCTGTAAAACCCTGAAATAGGCAAAAAACAACAATCTGGACTGGGCCTTTGGGTTAATAGGTTAGTCCCAAAAATAATATAAAAGTGTATAACAAAGCCCATTAAACATCCAAAACATCATAAATAATAGCATGGACCAATAAAAAATTATAGATACGTTGGAGACTTATAAGGAAGTAACGGTAATGGTGGCAAAAGTAACAATAGCAGTGTTGTAGCGATTGAAACAGTAGCAGCGGAAAAGTAACTAAGCAAAGAACAATATGTGAAAATCTCGTAGGCATTGGATCAGTGATGGATAATTATGTCGGATGCGATTCCTCATGTAATAGTTATAGCACAGGGTGACACTGAACTAGCTCCAGTTCATCAATGTAATGTAGGCATGTATTCTGAATATAGTCATACATGCTTATGGAAAAGAACTTGCATGACATATTTTGTCCTACCCTCCCGTGGCAGCGGGGTCCTGCTGGAAACTAAGGGATATTAAGGCCTCCTTTTAATAGAGTCCCGGACCAAAGCATTAACACTTAGTGAATACATGAGCTCCTCACACTACGGTCATCACCGAGAGTGGTCTCGATTATTGTCACTTCGGGGTTACCGAATCATAACACATAGTAGGTGACTATTGACTTGCAAGATAGGATCAAGAACTCACATATATTCATGAAAACATAATATGTTCGTATCTGAAATCATGGCACTCGAGCCCTAGTGACAAGCATTAAGCATGGCAAAGTCATAGCAACATCAATCTTAGAACATAATGGATACTAGGGATCAAACCTTAACAAAACTAACTCGATTACATGGTAAATCTCATCCAACCCATCACCGTCCAGCAAGCCAACGATGGGATTACTCACGCACGGGAGTGAGCATCATGAAATTGGTGATGGAGGAAGGTTGATGACGACGACGGCGACAATCTCCACTCTTCGGAGCCCTGAACGGACTCCAGATCAGCCCTCCCGAGAGAGATTAGGGCTCCGTATCGTAAAACGCGATGGATCCTTCTCTCTGATTTTTTCTCCCCGAAAGTGAATATATGGAGTTGGAGTCGGGGTCGGTGGAGCCTCAGGGGGCCTACGAGACAGGGGGCGCGCCCCCACCCTCGTCGACAGGGTGTGGGCCCCCTGGTCTTGATTCTTTCGCCAGTATTTTTTATATATTCCAAAAATATTCTCCGTTGATTTTCAGGTCATTCCGAGAACTTTTATTTCTGCACAAAAATAACACCATGGCAATTCTTCTGAAAACAGCGTCAGTCCGGGTTAGTTCTATTCAAATCATGCAAGTTAGAGTCCAAAACAAGGGCAAAAGTGTTTGGAAAAGTTGATACGTTGGAGACGTATCAGAACTGCTTGCTAATCCTTATGCATGAGATGGAACAAAACATCCTGATATGCACTTAATCTATATAGATGAACTTTGTGGGTCGTTTAAGCTCGCAGGTTTATCATCTGATAATGTTAGGAAGAAAAATGTTCCCTTTATCTTTGGAGGGAAAATGATTGGCATGGTACACGCTTTTGGATGATCCTGAGACATGGGACTAGAACCAACTGAAATTGAAATTCCATCAGAAATTTTATCCTATGCACTTGGTTCATTGTGATCGAAATTATATATATAAATTTTGGCCTCATGAAGGAGAAAGTATCGCTCAAGCTTGGGAGAGGCTTAAAGATATGATGCTCAAATGCCCCAATCATGAGCTTGCGAGAGATATGATCATTCAAAACTTTCATGCTCGGGCTTCTCATAATAATAGAACAATGCTTGATTCTTCTTCTTTCGGTCCCTTCATGAAAAGAACTACTGGATTCAAATGGGATGTTATTGAAAGAACTAAATGCTCTAAAGATTAGGAAATCGACAAAGGTAAATCTTCAATACGATTGTGTCAAATCTTTTGTAGAAACAAATGTTTTCCATGGGCTTAGTGCAAAATATGGACTTGATTATGAGATAGTAGCTACATGTTGTGAATCATTTGCTGCTCATGTTGATCTCCCTAAGGAAAAATGGTTTAAATTTTATCCACCCATTAATGATATTTGTGAGGAACCAATTATTACTAAAACTAAAACACTTGCTTATAACTACCAACCCTGGTGTGCATGCTACTTATATCGAGAAACCGCCTTTCCCTGTTACACTAGTGCAGAATGGAGCTTTAGCACCGGTTTGTGCGGCCCTTTATTGCCGGTTGGCGGGGACTAAAGGTCCCCCCTTTAGTACCGGTTTAGCAAAAACCGCCACTAAAGGACCACCACGTGGCACGAGCCAGCGCCGGGGGCAGGGAGACCATTAGTACCGGTTGGTAACACCAACCGGTACTAAAAGGTTTAGGGGTTTTGGTTTTATTATTTATTTTTCCTTTAATTTTGCGTTTTCCATTCAATTTTTTTCATTTGCTGGTATTTTACGATACTATATATGTACACGTTATGTATATTTACGTATAGTAGCAATTTAGAGATTGTTTTTACATTATAATGAGTTCTGAAATCACTAGGTGAAAGAATGATACGTCCATTTTTCATCATGCTTTTATGTTGATATTTATTGCATTATGGGTTGTTATTACACATTACGTCACAATACTCATGCCTTTTATCTTTTGTTTTACAAGGTTTACATGAAGAGGGAGAATGCCGGCAGCTGGAATTCTGGGTTGGAAAAGAAGCAAACTCTGGAAACCTATTCTGCACAACTCAAAAAGCTCCAAAACTCCACAGGACACCATTTCAGAAAATATAAAAAATATCTGGTGAAAGAGGATCACCAGGGGGGCCACCACCTGTCCACGAGGGTGGGGGGCGTGCCCCCCTCTGTGGGCGCGCCCCCTGCCTCGTGGGCCACACGATGGTCCCTCGATGCCCATCTTCTCCTATATGAGGTGTTTTGACCTGCAAAAAATCAAAAGGAGGCTTTCGGGACCAGACGCCGCCGTCTCGAGGCGGAACCTTGGCGGAAACCAATCTAGGGCTCCGGTAGAGCTGTTCTGCCGGGGATACTTCCCTCCGGGAGGGGGAAATCGTCACCGCCGTCATCACCAACAACTCTCCCATCTTGGGGAGGATTATCTTCATCAACATCTTCACCAGCACCATCTCCACTCAAACCCTAGTTCATGTCTTGTATCCAATCTTTGTACCCAAACCTCAGATTGGTACCTGTGGGTTGATAGTAGTGTTGATTACTCCTTGTAGTTGATGCTAGTTGGTTTATTTGGTGGAAGATCATATGTTCAGATCCATTATGCATATTAATACCCCTCTGATCATGAACAATATTATGTCTTGTGAGTAGTTACTTTTGTTCCTGAGGACATGGGAGAAGTCTTGCTATAAGTAGTCATGTGAATTTGGTATTCGTTCGATATTTTGATGAGATGTATGTTGTCTCTCCTCGAGTGGTGTCATGTGAACATCGACTACATGACACTTCACCATTATTTGGGCCTAGAGGAAGGCATTGGGAAGTAATGAGTAGATGAATGGTTGCTAGAGTGACAGAAGCTTAAACCCTTGTTTATGCGTTGCTTCATAAGGGGCTGATTTGGATCCATATGTTTCATGCTATGGTTAGGTTTACCTTAATACTTCTTTTGTAGTTGCGGATGCTTGCATTAGAGGTTAATCATAAGTGAGAGGTTTGTCCAAGTAAGGACAACACCCAAGCACCGGTCCACCCACATACCAAATTATCAAAGTACCGAACGCGAATCAGATGATCGTGATGAAAACTAGATTGACGATAATTCCATGTGTCCTCGGGAGTGCTTTCCTCCATATAAGAGTTTTTCCAGGCTTGTCCTCTGCTACAAAAAGGATTGGGCATCTTGCTGCACCTTGATACGTCCATTTTGCATCATGCTTTTATGTTGATATTTATTGCACTACGGGCTGTTATTACACGTTATGTCACAATACTTATGCCTTTTCTCTCTTATTTTCCAAGGTTTACATGAAGAGGGAGAATGCCGGCAGCTGGAATTCTGGGCTGGAAAAGAAGCAAACTCTGGAAACCTATTCTGCACAATTCAAAAAGCTCTGAAACTCCACATGACACCGTTTAAGAAAATATAAAACATATCTGGCGAAAGAAGATCACCAGGGGGGCCACCACCCGTCCACGAGGGTGGAGGGCGCCCCCCTGGGCACACCCCTGCCTCATGGGCCCCCATGTAATGCCCAGTATGCGACTATGTCTCCTACGTGTCGAGGCACAACTTAAAGGCATAAGCGCATACTAGAATGATCTCAAGTATGGTATCTTTGCACATCTCATGTAAAAGTTCAGGAATGAAATTGAAAAGATAGTTGGCTTACACTCGCCACGTCACACAATGAATACAATAGCATACATCATCCAAAGAACACAGGGTCCGACTACGGACGAAAACCCAAACGAGAAAGATACCACAACCATAAGGCCTGATCGCCCCTAGTAGGAACCACTACTGATCGTCGAAAACGTCACATACATACGGCCAAGCTCTTCATCGAACTCCCAGTGAAGTTCTTGTCCATCTCCTGCATTAGTCTCAGCGGTACCTGCATCTGTTGTGTGTTGAATCTGTGAGCCATAGAGGACTCAGCAATCCTGTTCCCGGGTATCAAAACTACCAAAGCCTTAGGTGAGGAAAGGCTGTAAACAAGGGTTACAGCAAGCACTAAGCACTAACTTACGAGTTTAGAGCGAGAAGAGAACAAGTGCCAACGATCGCCAAGTTGATCAAGAAGTGATCCTAGCTACTCACGATCAAACATAACCCCACCGTGTTCACTTCCCGAAGCCCTTCGGAAAGAGACCGTCACGGTTACTCACACAGGTAGCGTATTCTTAAGGATATGGTGTCAAGTTATCTACAACCGGATATTAACAAATTCCCATCTGCCACATAACCGCGGGCACGGCTTTCGAAAGTTCATAACCATGCAGGGTTGTCCCAACTTAGCCCATCACAAGCTCACGATCTGCGGAGTCGCAACTCCAAAGTGGGAAGACCCGAGTATTCTCGGAATCCCGTGCTCAAGATATTTCGACAAAGGTAAAACTAATCCAGCAAGACCTCCCGGCGTGCCGACACCCTGATAGTAGCCGCCCTTATCTCGTCTCTGGCCACGACCGAATGGGAGAAGCTACGGGAGCCAGACCTCGAGTTTCCCCGTGGTGGCCCCGCAGCACCCCCATTTGGGACCAACACCATCAGCACTGGCCCCCATGTTATGTAGAATTAAGAACCCGGGGACATGACCCCCCATGCAATTAATTAATTAAGTTTTTTAATATGAGGCAAATTAAAACCAAAGTTGGCCTTGCTGGAAAAGCTTTAAGCAGTGCGAATTATCGAGGGGGCCCATAAACCCCAACCGTGTTAGGAACGCAAAATCAAGGAACATAACACCGGTTTATCGGGTCCTAAGGTGGCATGAGTGGAACAAAACACCGAGCAAAAGGCCAAGCCTTCCACCCATTGCCAAGTATATAGGTGTGTTAATATATTTAAGAGATATTGTGATATTCCAACAACAAGTTCCAACATGGAGCAATCTTCATCTTCACCTGCAACTAACAACGCTATAAGAGGGGCTGAGCAAGCGGGTAACATAGCCAAACAATGGTTTGCTGGGAAGGTGTCAAAGGTTAGAGGTTTCATGGCAACAATAGGAGGCTGACAAACAGGAATATGCATCGAGGCATATCTAAAGAACGAGACAACTAGCATTGGCAAAGATAGAGGTGATATCCGGGAATGGTCATCTTGCCTGGGATTCCGCAAGGAAGAAGAACGAGTCCAAGAAGTAGTTGAACAAAACGCCACAACTCCGGAGCGAAACCGAAGCTAACGATAGAAGCCAACCGGAAAGAAGCAAACAACATGGTAAACACACATATCATAACCATGGCATGATGCACAAACAAATATGATGCATGTCTGGTTTAAATATGCATGGCATGGAAAGGTGCACAAGCAATACTACAAGTTAAGTGGAGCTCAATATGCAACGAGTTGCATATTGACAAAACACCACATTTCATTTATTTAGTTGACTCTCGTTTATTTACAAGACAATATTAAATGTTTTTATTAAACATGGCAAGAGGTGAAGCAGGAGCAAAACTACACTATCTAGTCATTTTAAATGAGGCCGGAAATAACAACAACAAATCCCGGAAACTCCCCATGTGCATATTTAGCAATTATTAAAGCAAACAACCATTTTAGTCATTTAAATGTTGTTATCATGATGCGGATGACATTTTCAAGTTTTATGCAATTTTTATTAAAAGTGGACATGAACAAGTTAGGAAGCATTTGTCACCGTGGTGGAAAGAGAAGGTGCCACGACGACGAATCCGAAAATGATGCCACGGCAACATATCGGTTCCGGTAACTCGTTGAGAGACCGGTGCAAAAGATGAAGGGTGGCGTGAGCGTGTCATGCAAGAAGATGGGGCGATCCCATTACCGGGTTCCCACGGTTCGGCGGCAAGGCAACGAGGGGCACTTCGAACACGGTGCAACAAAGGGTGCATCTCATACAACATACAAGCAACATTCGTTCACGGGCGTTGACTCGGTGGTATACCTTTGAAGCGTGCATTCGGGGTGGAACGAGTCGTCGAGGGAAGTAGCCGTTCACGTTTCGTTTCGGAGATTGAAGTAGGCGTTCAAGGGTTGTCGAGGGAAGTAGTGGTACTCGACGATGACGGTAGTTGTACATGGGTCTTCGGCGTCGGTAGTGGTACACGGTTCGAGTTCGTTCGGGTCATCGGTAGGGAACTTGAGATCCATGGGTCGACGGTAGTGGAACTTGACGGTCGGTGGAAGTCATGGTACTTGGTGTCTTCCTTGTAGTCGAACTTGAGGTGTTCTCGGCAGCCCAAAATGAGCAAGGCAAAAGCTCTGGTTCGTCGATGGTTGAACTTGGCGAAAAAACCCATGGGTGCATCTCGGCGACGGTAGTGGTACATGTTTCGTAGATGTTCGGGGCCGTCGTGGTACTTGCCGCTTGTGGTACACCTTGTCGAGGTACTTGTCGAATTTCCGGTCCTTAGTTGAACTTGCCGGTCTTGAGGGTCCAAAATGCAGCAATACAAGGGCACACGAGACAACAACAGCAACAAGGCCAAGGTGGCCGATCGCCGGCGCGTCGAGGCCAAACGAGGAGGAGGTCGCACGAGGGACGGAGAGGCGGCGTTCGGCAGCTTGCTGGAGCAGAGCTCGGTGGTGGCGCGAGAGGCTGGGCGTGATCTCCGACAGCTCATGGCGCAGGTGGCCAGCGGTAAGGCGAGGTCGAGGCAGCGGCCATGGTGGGCTCGATGAGGAGGGGCTGGAGCAGAGGCCATGGCGAAGGGGAGGAGCCTGGCCGGAGAGGAGACCGGCAACACGACACGAGAGGAGGCGATCTCCATGGTAGAGGGAGCGATGGCAGCAGGTGGAGGGGGAGCCCGAGGCGGCAGCGGCGAGGAAGCCGGCGGCGACCGGAGCAGGCGGCGCGGCGTCTGACGACGATGCAGAGGCGAGGCGGGCTGACGGGCCAGGGAGGTTCAGGCGGCGCGGCGATGGACGCGGCAAGACCGGCCCGTGGGGCACCATGGCAAGGCCCGGTGGGGTGCGCGAGGGGAAAGGAGAAGGAGAGGGGCAGAGGAGGGGCGCGCTGGATCAGGGAAAGTGGGGATCGAGTAGGAGGGAGAGATCGAGAGGGAGAGGGAGGCTGGCGATGGCTCGGGAGGGAGAGGTGAGATCAGTGTGGTAGGGTTATGGAGGAGGGAAGCGGGCTGCGGTGAGATGGGACTTAGGCCTAGGAGGTGCGGCAGGCCGAGCTGGGCTTCCGGCTGCGGCTGGGCCTCGAGGCAAAAGGGCCGGCCTGGCTGTAGGTAAGAGGGCTCACCTCTCACTCTATCTATCTAAAAAAACAAAGAAGAGAAAGAAAAGAAGGGAAGGTTAGGGGAAGAATTTGGGCATGAGGTTAATTTTCCCGGACTCGCAAAAATGCGCACGGTCCACGAAAAATAGGAGATGCATGAATGCAAGAGTTAAATTCATACTCATTTGAATTTAATTCAAATGGTTTGAATAAGTACATGGTTTAGAAAGTGTCCAAAAATGTTGAGACTTTAGGAGGAGCCTCGATAAAAGAGATAAGAATTGTTGGCAAGGTTTGGAGGGGAAACTTGAAGCAAAAGAGGCATGGGAATATTTGCAAGTGTGTTTGGTGATTCCAAATAAATGTAATATTTTATAATAGCTCCCTACTATCGGGAGGATATGTTATAAAGAGAAGTTGCCAGTGAAGTCCCTTAGTTTAAATAGATCAAAAGGAATATGCAATTTATTTAGTTGAGAAGAAAAGATTAATGACATGGTGGCATGATGACATGGTGCAATGCAAAATAAAGAGAGCAAGCACAAATAAAACACACGACGAAACCCGGAACATATGGAAGTCTTCTGGAGCGTCGGTCTTGGGGCGTCACAACTCTCCCACACTAACAGAGGATCTCGACCCGAGATCCCGGAGATGGCACCGGATAAAAGCGGAAGAGGAAGAGATAGAACAAAGTTGCTTCTTCGACAAACGAGTGAAACCACGAACCTTGAGAGGTTGAAAACTTGAAGAAATGACACGACGAAAGTGAAAGAAATTGAACGCTCCGTTGGACAGGAGTAACAAGGAATACGATGAGAATGCAAGCTTAGGTGACAAGATAGGCTATGAAACCACTCCGGTTAAAACAAGGTAGATAAGGAATAAGAACGAAAGAATTTGGACAGCACTCCGACTGAAAATGGAAGGAATGAACATGAACTTGAGGAGAAGGGATGATACTTGATGAAATCAGCAACACACTTCCTCCAAAACAATTAAAAGAATAGCACAAGGGGTAAGAAAGATTTAGACAACACTCTGGTTGAAAAAAGAGGCAAAACATGAAAAGATGAGATAACTTGAATGGAGGACACGACACTCCTGTTAAATGGACAAGCAAGGAAAGAACATCATCTTGACAAAACGAGATGATGGACAACGAGAGCAATATCACAATGCCTCCGAAATGAAAGAATAGATGCTAGATCGCTGGAAAGAAAAGAACGGAGAAGAAAAAGACAACTTCTCCCACAAATGAATTAGAAAATCCTCCTTACGAAGAAGGGTTGAACGGAGTTTTTGAAAATAATCAACAACAAAAGAATAAGCTTGTTGTGGGTTTATGGAAAACATCTCAAAATTATGAGGTGACAACCTGCCACTGACGAAAACATTTTGATTGGATTGAGATCAACAAGGAGACGAAAAAACTTATTCACCGAGAGGATAAATGAAAAGCTCGGGTCATTTATAAGCACCATAAATAGCAGCAATCCTTATGGAAAGCTTTTAGGAGAAATACAACCCAAGATTAATTCCAATGAATAAATTGAAGGGTTGGCACAAATCTCCTGAACAAAGAAAATGATGGGTTTAAATATCTCATTCCTGACAACTTGTAAATCATGAAACATAAAGGGAAATTGTCAAAATGACATACCACCATCTCAAACGATAAGGTAGAAAGAATTGCACTTCAAAATGCAAGATGAAGAATACTTGAGCTCCAACAAGAATCTTAAAGAACACTTTGAGGATGAATTAAATCATGATGAACCACCATGAAGAACTTCGGTAACAAAAGGATGAGAAGTGAAGGATGAAAAGATTAAGATTGAAGCCTTGCAATGATTTAGATGGAGCTTCGCGACACGAGTGTTTGGAACTCCGGAAAGAAAAGATGAACAACCAATAATTTGATATCATGGACAAACTTCAGACAAAGGAATTAAATCACCTAGAAGAAACAAGAATAAGAATTATGTCATGCTTATCCTTCACCAATTTAAATTGATGACAACCAATGGATTTGGCATACTACTTATTCTTGTTGCAAATAATTAAAGAGAGATCTCAAACAAACTTGAGAAAGTATTCAACGAATCACCGGTAGGATTATGAAAAGAACAAATGAGTTGATACGATAACAACGGAAGAGTAATCTTGAATGAACCATCGTAAGAATATGGAGATGAACAAAGAGGCATCGATTAAGAATAGTTGGAGGATGAAGTTGAAAACTAAGAACGAAGAAATCTTCTGAAATGATGGCCTTCGGAGGATCACAATGGAAATAATTCATGAAATGCTTCGGATGGGTATAAAAAGAATTCCTCACAATCGGAACAATAATGAGGATGACATGAAGCTAGAACCACGAATCTTGGAAGAACGGATAAGGATTCAAGAGGAACTCTTCTTCGGGTCTTCAAAATCTGAGAAGACAATGAGATACACCACCATGAATTGTTGAGGCACTCCGGAATGAAGAATTAAAAGGTTGAGCCAATGATGAGAAGAATTTGAAAGCGATCTTGGAGGATACATTTAATCGATGAGAGATCCATTCTTACGTCAAACTTGAAAAGAATTTGAGAATAACTCCGAAAAAATAGAAGAGTCAGGTAAGATCCTTGGAATAAACATGTGGGTTAGGGCCCACTCAAAAGAAACACCGTCGGGAAAGATTGCTTGAGAGATATTGCACCGGTTGAATTAAATAGCTTGAATAAGATGACAATCCTCAAAATAGCTTGAACGGATTAAGAATTGAAACACGAATCTTCTGAGATACCTTGTACACTCCGGATAAGAATTAGAGAGAGTTGACTAATAAGAGAGACTTTGGATAAGAATTCTCAACATGGGAAAACATGTGAAACAAAAAGGAAGAGATATGATCATGACCGAAGCTTGAATTTAGTCCACCAGAGAAGAAACGAGAACGGAGAATGATAAATTTGATGCTCCTGAGCATCTTCCTGAGAATCATCGGATAAGGACATTGAAGGAAAAGAATGGAGAAACATCACATGAATAAAATGGATACTTGATTAAGAATTCTGGCTCCATAAAGGAAAAAGGGTGGGAGGGTGGGTTAAACAAAGACAACTTGGGATGAATGAAATAGACACCGTTGAGAAAAACCAAGACTTGGTCTTGCATAAATTGAAAGGACCGGGTTAACTTGAAGAGAAGCGCACCGGTTGAAAAGAATTTACATGACAATTTTGATGATCAAGAAGGCTTCGCACTCCCATAGAAATATGAGTACATCGATTAGGAAAGGTATGGAATCAACATTTGACATCGAAGCAACTCGAATACCAGAATCAAAACAAAAACAACAGATAGATATGTTGCAACATAATCTTCACAATATCATTCGAACAGAGAATTGAACGAACGAGTTCCATAGCTTGATGGTACATCAACTTGTCGAGAAGCCACTTGGGAGAACAAAAGATAAAATAACAACAACAATGTGCAGATGGAACAAATACATGATAGAAGTCTCGTCCCACATGTTCGTGCTGAATGCCCCATGGTACGTGTTACAAAGGGTGTTGCAATCCCCGGATCAGCATAGCCAAGGACCCTTTAAGATGCAACTCCCAATTGGAACAACGCCCATGAAACCTCTTCACTCGATGCTGAACCCCAACCTCATACCATGCACTCGTTCGAAGATTTCCTACGAGCTACTTGAAACCCACCTATTAATTCCCGAAGCTTTCCGGTTATGCAATCTGGTGTTGGGGATACAGGGGAAGCACCGCGCACTCAACTCTAAACCTACATCCAGTTGTATCCATCCGTCAACACATAACCAGTCATCCTCGGAAACTGTTTACCTCGGACCTTCGAAACACATCCACTATACTAGATGTGGCAATACTCTCGAACTATCCCACCAGTACTGGGTGACGTCGGGATTATCTCACCACTAACCGCATAGAAGAGTTTTCGATGCCGGCCGTCTTAAGTATTCTAGAACCGCTACAATATGTTTGTGACGATAACGCCTCAGAGCTCAACTCCCCGGGAGACTGCCACAACCCCTAAATGACAGGAGGCATAGTGAACAATGTTCTCGTCACAAAGATATCGAAACAATCCAAACAATACCTGCATGATCCTAAAAAAAATTTGGTGAAATTTTGAGAATAGTGAAGATAAAACAACGTCAAGAGTCCTCACCAGAGCGATGAAGGGGATAAGGAGTAAAAAGAAATCCTACTCTCCGATATATATAGGACTCAAAACATTTTGTGTGTGTGCCTAGACTCAACCGTCAGCGATTCGATCAATCAGGGGGCTCCTAGGTCGGAGAAGGCTCTGATACCAACTTGTAATGCCCAGTATGCGACTATGTCTCCTAGGTGTCGAGGCATGACTTAAAGACATAAGCGCATACTAGAATGATCTCAAGTATGGTATCTTTGCACATCTCATGTAAAAGTTCAGGAATGAAATTGAAAAGATAGTTGGCTTACACTCGCCACGTCACACAATGAATACAATAGCATACATCATCCAAAGAACACAGGGTCCGACTACGGACGAAAACCCAAACGAGAAAGATACCACAACCACAAGGCCTGATCGCCCCTAGTAGGAACCACTACTGATCGTCGAAAACATCACATACATACGGCCAAGATCTTCATCGAACTCCCAGTGAAGTTCTTGTCCATCTCCAGCATTAGTCTCAGCGGTACCTGCATCTGTTGTGTGTTGAATCTATGAGCCACAGAGGACTCAGCAATCCCGTTCCCGGGTATCAAAACTACCAAAGCCTTAGGTGAGGAAAGGCTTTAAACAAGGGTTGCAGCAAGCACTAAGCACTAACTTACGAGTTTAGAGCGAGAAGAGAACAAGTGCCAACGATCGCCAAGTTGATCAAGAAGTGATCCTAGCTACTCACGATCAAACATAACCCCACAATATTCACTTTTCGAAGCCCTTTGGAAAGAGACCATCACGGTTACTCACACAGGTAGTCTATTCTTAAGGATATGGTGTCAAGTTATCTACAACCGGATATTAACAAATTCCCATCTGCCACATAACCACGGGCACGGCTTTCGAAAGTTCATAACCCTGCAGGGGTGTCCAACTTAGCCCATCACAAGCTCACGATCTGCGGAGTCGCAACTCCAAAGTGGGAAGACCCGAGTATTCTCGGAATCCCGTGCTCAAGATATTTCTACAAAGGTAAAACTAATCCAGCAAGACCTCCCGGCATGCCGACACCCTGATAGTAGCCGCGCGTATCTCGTCTCAGGCCACGACCGGATGGGAGAAGCTACGGGAGCCAGACCTCGAGTTTCCCCGTGGTGGCCCCGCAGCACCCCCGTTTGGGACCAACACCATCAACACTGGCCCCCCCTGTTATGTAGAATTAAGAACCCGGGGACATGACCCCCTATGCAATTAATTAATTAAGTTTTTTATTATGAGGCAAATTAAAGCCAAAGTTGGGCCTTGCTGGAAAAGCTTTAAGCAACGCGAATTATCGAGGGGGGGCCATAAACCCCAACCGTGTTAGGAACGCAAAATCAAGGAACATAACACCGGTTTATCGGGTCCTAAGGTGGCATGAGTGGAACAAAACACCGAGCAAAAGGCCAAGCCTTCAACCCATTGCCAAGTATATAGGTGTGTTCATATATTTAAGAGATATTGTGATATTCCAACAACAAGTTCCAACATGGAGCAATCTTCATCTTCACCTGCAACTAACAACGGTATAAGAGGGGCTGAGCAAGCAGGTAACATAGCCAAACAACAGTTTGCTGGTAAGGTGTCAAAAGTTAGAGGTTTCATGGCAACAATAGGAGGCTGACAAACAGGAATAGGCATCGAGGCATATCTAAAGAACGAGACAACTAGCATAGGCAAATATAGAGGTGATATCGGGGAATGGTCATCTTGCTTGGGATTCCGCAAGGAAGAAGAACGAGTCCAAGAAGTAGTTGAACAAAACCCCACAACTCCGGAGCGAAACCGAAGCTAACGATAGAAGCCAACCGGAAAGAAGCAAACAACATGGTAAACACACATATCATAACCATGGCATGATGCACAAACAAATATGATGCATGTCCGGTTTTAAATATGCATGGCATGGCAAGGTGCACAAGCAATACTACAAGTTAAGTGGAGCTCAATATGCAACGAGTTGCATATTGACAAAACACCACATTTTATTTATTTAGTTGACTCTCGTTTATTTACAAGACAAGATTAAATGTTTTTATTAAACATGGCAAGAGGTGAAGCAGGAGCAAAACTACACTATCTAGTCATTTTAAATGAGGCCGGAAATAACAACAACAAATCCCGGAAACTCCCCATGTGCATATTTAGCAATTATTAAAGCAAACAACAATCTTAGTGATTTAAATGTTGTTATCATGATGCGGATGACATTTTCATGTTTTATGAAATTTTTATTAAAAGTGGACATGAACAAGTTAGGAAGCATTTGTCACCGTGGTGGAAAGAGAAGGTGCCACGGCGACGAATCCGAAAATGATGCCACGGCAATATATCGGTTTCGGTAACTCGTTGAGAGACCGGTGCAAAAGATGAAGGATGGCGTGAGCGTGTCATGCAAGAAGATGGGGTGATCCCGTTACCGGGTTCCCACGGTTCGGCGACAAGGCAACGAGGGGCACTTCGAACACGGTGCAACAAAGGGTGCATCTCATACAACATACAAGCAACATTCGGTCACGGGCGTCGACTTGGTGGTATACCTTTGAAGCGTGCATTCGGGGTGGAACGAGTCGTCGAGGGAAGTAGCCGTTCACATTTCGTTTCGGAGAGGGAAGTAGGTGTTCAAGGGTCGTCGAGGGAAGCAGTGGTACTCGACGATGACGGTAGTTGTACACGGGTCTTCGGCGTCGGTAGTGGTACATGGTTCGAGTTCGTTCGGGTCATCGGTAGGGAACTTGACGTCCATGGGTCGACGGTAGTGGAACTTGACGGTCGATGGAAGTCGTGGTACTCGGTGTCTTCCTTGTAGTCGAACTTGAGGTGTTCTCGGCAGCCCAAAATGAGCAAGGCAAAAGCCCTGGTTCGTCGGTTGTTGAACTTGGCGAAAAAAAACCATGGGTGCATCTCGGCGATGGTAGTGGTACATGTTTCGTAGATGTTTGGGGCCGTCGTGGTACTTGCCGCTTGTGGTACACCTTGTCGAGGTACTTGTCGAATTCCGGTCCGTAGTCGAACTTGCCGGTCTTGAGGGTCCAAAACGCAGCAACACAAGGGCACACGAGACAACAACAGCAACAAGGCCAAGGTGGTCGATCACCGGCGCGTCGAGGCCAAACGAGGAGGAGGTCGCACGAGGGACGGAGAGGCGGCGTTCGGCAGCTTGCTGAGCAGAGCTCGGTGGTGGCGCGAGAGGCCGGGCATGATCTCCGGCAGCTCATGGCGCAGGTGGCCAGCAGCAAGGCGAGGTCGAGGCAGCGGCCATGGCGTGCTCGACGAGGAGGGGCTAGAGCAGAGGCCATGGCGAAGGGGAGGAGGCTGACCGGAGAGGAGACCGGCAGCACGACATGAGAGGAGGCGAGCTCCATGGTAGAGGGAGAAATGGCAACAGGTGGAGGGGGAGCCCCAGGCAGCAGCGGCGAGGAAGCCGCTGACGACCGGAGCAGGTGGCGCGGCCTCTGAAGACGATGCAGAGGCGAGGCGGGCTGACGGGCCAGGGAGGTTCAGGCGGCGCGGAGACGGACGCGGCAAGACCGGCCTGCGGGGCACCATGGCGAGGCGTGGTAATGTGCGCGAGGGGAAAGGAGAAGGAGAGGTGCAGAGAAGGGGCGCGCTGGATCGGGGAAAGTGGGGGATCGCGCAGGAGGGAGAGATCAAGAGGGAGAGGGAGGCTCGCGACGGCTCGGGAGGGAGAGGTGAGATCGGTGGAAGCTAGGGTTATGGAGGAGGGAAGCGGGCTGCAGTGAGATGGGCCTCAAGGCTAGGAGGTGCGGCAGGCCGAGCTGGGCTTCCAGCTGCGGCTGGGCCTCGAGGCAAAAGGGCCGGCCTGGCTGCAGGTAAGAGGGCTCACCTCTCACTCTATCTATCTAAAAAAACAAAGAAGTGAAAGAAAAGAAGGGGATGTTAGGGGAAGAATTTGGGCTTGAGGTTAATTTTCCCGGACTCGCAAAAAGGCGCACGGTCCACGAAAAATAGGAGAGGCATGAATGCAAGAGTTAAATTCAATCTCATTTGAATTTAGTTCAAATGGTTTGAATTAGGCCATGGTTTAGAAGTTTCCAAAAATGTTGAGACTTTAGGAGGAGCCTCGGAGATAAGAATTGTTGGCAAGGTTTGGAGGGGAAACTTGAAGCAAAAGAGGCATGGGAATATTTGCAAGTGTGTTTGGTGATTCCAAAGAAATGGAATATTTTATAATAGCTCCCTACTATCGGGAGGATATGTTATAAAGAGAAGTCGCCAGTGAAGTCCCTCGGTTTAAATAGATCAAAAGAAATATGCAATTTATTTAGTTGAGAAGAAAAGATTAATGACATGATGGCATGATGACATGGTGCAATGCAGAATAAATAGAGCAAGCACAAATAAAACACAGGGCGAAACCTGGAACATATGGAAGTCTTCTGGAGCGTCGGTCTTGGGCCGTCACACCCCAGATGGCCCCCCAATGCCCATCTTCTCCTACATGAGGTGTTTTGACCTGGAAAAAAAATCATAAGGAGGCTTTCGGGACCAGACGCCGCCGTCTCGAGGCGGAACCTTGGCGGAAACCAATCTAGGGCTCCGGCATAGCTGTTCTGCCGAGGATACTTCCCTCCGGGAGGGGGAAATCGTCACCGTCGTCATCACCAACAACTCTCCCATCTTGGGGATGGCTATCTTCATCAACATCTTCACCATCACCATCTCTTCTCAAACCCTAGTTCATCTCTTGTATCCAATCTTTGTACCCAAACCTCAGATTGGTACCTGTGGGTTACTAGTAGTGTCGATTACTCCTTGTAGTTGATGCTAGTTGGTTTATTTGGTGGAAGATCATATGTTCAGATCCATTATGCATATTAATACCCCTATGATCATGAACAATATTATGTCTTGTGAGTAGTTACTTTTGTTCCTGAGGACATGGGAGAAGTCTTGCTATAAGTAGTCATGTGAATTTGGTATTCGTTCGATATTTGGATGAGATGTATGTTATCTCTCATCTAGTGGTGTCATATGAACATCGACTACATGACACTTCACCATTATTCGGGCCTAGAGGAAGGCATTGGGAAGTAATAAGTAGATGATGGGTTGCTAGAGTGACAGAAGCTTAAACCCTAGTTTATGCGTTGCTTCGTAAGGGGCTGATTTGGATCCACTTGTTTCATGCTATGGTTAGGTTTACCTTAATACTTATTTTGTAGTTGCGGATGCTTGAATTAGAGGTTAATCATAAGTTGGAGGCTTGTCCAAGTAAGGACAGCACCGGTCCACCCACATACCAAATTGTCAAAGTACCAAACGCGAATCAGATGATCATGATGAGAACTAGCTTGACGATAATTCCCATGTGTCCTCGGGAGCGCTTTCCTTCATATAAGAGTTTGTCTAGGCTTGTCCTTTGCTACAAAAAGGATTGGGCCATCTTGCTGCACCTTATTTACTTTTATCTTTGCTACTTGCTACCAATTACCTTATCACAAAACTATCTGTTACCTATAATTTCAGTGCTTGCAAAAAATACCTTACTGAAAACTTCCTATCATTTCCTTCTGCTCCTCGTTGGGTTCGACACTCTTACTTATCGAAAGGACCACGATAGATCCCCTACACTTGTGGGTCATCAAGACTCTTTTCTGGCGCCGTTGCCGGGGAGTGAAGCGCCTTTGGTAAGGAAAAATTTATATAGTGTGCTGAAATTTATTATCACTTGTTACTATGGTTCATAATCCTTTGAGGGGCTTGTTCGGGGTATCTTCACCCCGCCAGAAGAGCAAAGAGTTGATCCTCAACCTACTGCACCTACTGAAAATGTTTGCTTTGAAATTCCTTCGGGTGTGATAGAGAAACTACTAGAAAATCCCTTTACAGGAGACGGAACACTGCATCCCGATTTACACCTAATCTATGTGGATGAAGTTTGTGGATTATTTAAGCTTACAGGTATGCCCGAGGATGTTATCAAGAATAAGGTCTTCCATTTATCTTTGAAGGGTGATGCATTAACATGGTTTAGGCTATGTGATGATATTGGATCATGGAACTATAATCGTCTGAAGTTGGAATTTCATCAGAAGTTCTACCCTATGCACCAGGTTCATCGTGATCGTAATTATATCTATAATTTTTGGCCTCGCGAAGGAGAAAGCATTGCTCAAGCTTGGGGGAGGCTTAAGTCAATGTTATATTCATGCCCCAATCATGAGCTTTCAAGAGAAATGATCATTCAAAATTTTTATGCTCGACTTTCTCTAAATAATCGGTCCATGCTCAATACTTCTTGTTCTGGCTCTTTTATGATGAAGACTACTGAATTCAAATGGGATTTATTGGAAAGAATTAAATGCAACTCTGAAGATTGGGATCTCGACAAAGGTAAGGAGTTAGGTATGACCCCTAAGTTTGATTGTGTTAAAGCTTATATGGATACTCATGTTTTTCGTGAATTTAGCACTAAATATGGACTTGACTCTGAGATAGTAGTTTCTTTCTGTGAATCATTTGCTACTCATGTTGATCTTCCCAAGGAGAAGTGGTTTAAATACCATCCTCCCATTTAAGTAAAAGTAGTTGAACCTGTTAAAGTTGAAGAAAAGACTATCACTTATAATGTTGATCCTATTGTTCCTACTGCTTATATTGAGAAACCACCTTTCCCTGTTAGGATAAAGGATCATGCTAAAGCTTCAACCGTGGTTCATAAGAGTAGTACTAGAACACCTACACCCTCTGAGCAAATTAAAGTTGAAAATAGTGTTGCTATGGTTAAAGATCTCTTGGTAGAAGATTTAGATGGACATGTTATTTACCTCTAAGAGGAATCTGCTAGAATAGCCAAACCCGATGCTAGGAATAAACATAGACCTGTTGTAGGCTTGCATGTTATCTCTGTTAAAATAGGAGATCATTGCTATCATGGTTTATGTGACGTAGGTGCTAGTGCAAGTATAATCCCTCATCCCCTTTACCAAGAAATTATGCATGATATTGCACCTATTGAGTTGGAAGGGATTGATGTTACTATTAAGCTTGCTACTAGAGACACTATTTCACGAGTTGGGATTGTTAGAGATGTTGAAGTCTTGTGTGGGAAGGTTAAATACCCTGCTGATTTTCTTATTCTTAGTTCCCCACAAGATGATTTTTGTCCCATTATATTCGGTAGACCCTTCTTGAATACTGTTAATGCTAAGATAGACTGCGTGAAAGATATTGTTACTGTTGGTTTAGGGGATATGTCTCATGATTTTAACTTTGTTAAATTTCGTAGACAACCCCTTGATAAAGAATTACCTAGTAAGGATGAAATTATTGGTCTTGCTTCTATTGATGTGCCTCCTAATGATCCTTTAGAAAAATATTTGCTAGATCATGAAAATGATATGCATATGAATGAGAGAAGGGATAGACGCAAGTGCCACTCTGAAGCTTATGGAGGACACCATGCTGGAGATAGAACTGCACATAAGGTATTGCAATATGTTTTTTATTGGCCTACTCTCTTCAAGGATGCCCGTAAGTTTATCTTATCTTGTGATGAATGTCAAAGAATTGGTGCTATTAGTAGACGTCAAGAAATGCCTATAAATTATTCACTTGTTATTGAACCATTTGATGTTTGGGGCTTTGATTATATGGGACCGTTTCCTTCCTCTAATGGGTACACGCATATTCTAGTTGATGTTGATTACGTTACTAAGAGGGTAGAAGCTATTCCAAATAGTAGTGCTGATCATAACACCTCTATTAAGATGCTTAAAGAAGTTATTTTTCCGAGGTTTGGAGTCCCTAGATACCTAATGACTGATGGTGGTTCACACTTTATTCATGGTGCTTTCCGTAAAATGCTTGCTAAGTATGATGTTAATCATAGAATTGCATCCCCATATTACCCACAGACTAGTGGTCAAGTAGAACTAAGTAATAGAGAGTTGAAGTTAATTTTGCAAAAGACAGTTAATAGGTCTAGAAAGAATTGGTCCAAGAAACTTGATGATGCATTATGGGCCTATAGAACTGCATATAAAAATCCTATGGGTATGTCTCCATATAAGATGGTTTATGGAAAAGCTTGCACTTACCTCTTGAGCTAGAACATAAGGCATATTGGGCTATTAAAGAGCTCAACTATGATTTCAAACTTGCCGATGAGAAGAGGTTGTTTGACATTAGCTCTCTTGATGAATGGAGAACCCAGGCCTATGAGAATGCCAAGCTGTTTACAGAAAAAGTTAAAAGATGGCATGACAAAAGGATACGAAAGTGTGAGTTTAACGCAGGTGATTATGTTTTGCTATACAATTCTTGTTTAAGATTTTTTGCAGGAAAACTCCTCTCTAAGTGGGAAGGACCTTACGTTATCGAGGAGGTCTATTGTTCCGGTGCCATAAAAATCAACAACTTCGAAGGCACAAATCTGAAGGTGGTGAACGGTCAAAGAATCAAACATTATATCTCAGGTAACCCTATAAATGTTGAAACCAATGTCATTGAAACCATAACCCCGGAGGAATACATAAGGGACACTTTCCAGTTTCAGACTCCGAAAAGGAAGAGGTATGTGGTACGGTAAGTAAACCGACTCCAAAACAGTTCTAAAGAAAAAATTTCACCGTTTTGGAATATTTAGAAAAATAGAAAAATAAGTGGTAGTCCGGAAGAGACACGAGGCGTCCACGAGGGTGGAGGGCGTGCCCCCTTCCCTTGGGCGCGCCCCTGCCTCGTTGGCACCTCGTGTGCCTCCCGGACTCCGATTTCTTGTATGTTACTCCTTTTGGTCGGTAAATTATATATTCTCCCGAAGGTTTTGACCTCTGTATCACGCAAAAATCCTCTGTTTTTGTTTCGAGCTGTTGTTTTTGACAGATCTAGATCATCACGGCGTCTATCAACACCCCCAAGGATAAGTTCTTCGAGAAGGTCATCAACCCCTACCTTGCGTAGGTGCTGCACCACCCTCAAACCATGGAGTTGCATGAGGGGGTGCTGCACATCCGCGATGTTGAGGGGCCAAGGAGGACCGGAAGCGTGGAGACAAGACTCGAAGCAATGGAGCAACAAGTTTTCAAGTGCCAAGGTATGGTGGAACGAGGTCACAATGCCAACCAGATGATGATCACAGAGCTCGCCAACAACCTCAAGCTGGACTCAAGGATCTTCGAGGAAGCCATCTCCAACCTCCAAGAGAAAATCGAACACCTTCAAGCCCAGATCTTTGACCTGCAAAACCAAAACTATGAGTATGAATATAGATTCAAGAAGATGAGTTTGGCTGCAGATTTGAGTATCCTGGAGACTCGATCATCCTTCTATGATGGCGAGCCCATGCCTTGGAAGGTGTACAACAAGCCTACATCATCAACAACTCCATCATCACCACCTCCGAAGAAGGGGACATAATCATATGGGTATGGGCACTCCCCTTGGCAACTGCCAAGCTTGGGGGAGTGACCCCGGTATCGTATCACCATCACTCCTATCTTTACCGTTTTTCCTAGTTCGATCCTTTTGGTAGTATCTTGATCTAGTAGAATAAAGTTAGCATGATCTAGTTGTGAGCTTTTGCTTTATGATCTTTACCTTTTGTAATCGAGTTCGTGAGTTATATAATAAAGATTAGTGTTGAGTCAAGGGCTTGATTTCCTCACTTTGGTCATGATAGAGTAAAATAAAACATAAAAATATATCAAGAGATCATATTGATCTTATGGGAAGTAATGACTTCACATATAAAGAGTATGATGAATAAAAGTTGTTGAGAGTTGACAAACACAGTTTTGGTCATTGTTGCAATTAATAGGAAGTAATAAAGAAAAAGAGGTTTCACATACAAATATACTATCTTGGACATTTTTATTCGTGAGCACTCATTAAAATATGACATGCTAAAGAGTTGATGTTGGACAAGGAAGACAACATAATGGGTTATATTTTCTTATATCCGAAATAAAGTATATTGTCATGGATCATCCAACATGCTGAGCTTGCCTTTCCCCCTCATACTAGCCAAAACTCCTCGCACCAAGTAGAGATACTACTTGTGCTTCCATACATCCTTAAACCCAGTTTTGCCATGAGTCCACCATACCTACCTATGGATTGAGTAAGATCCTTCCAAGTAAGTTGTCATGTTGCAAACTCGCTAAAACATGTATGATTTATTAGTGTGGAGGAAATAAGCTTTATACGATCTTGTGATATGGAAGTAATAAAAGCGACAGACTGCATAATAAAGGTCCTTATCACAAGTGGCAATATAAAGTGACGTTCTTTTGCGCTAAGACTTTGTGCATCCAACCGTAAAAGCACATGACAACCTCTGCTTCCCTCTGCGAAGGGACTATCTACTACTCTTGCCTTATAAGAGTCAAGGTGAAATTCACCTTTCCTTTTTACATTTTATCCTTTGGCAAACACATTGTGTTGGAAAGATCCTGACATATATACCCACTTGGATGTAAATTTTCATGGTCTATTACTGGTGACATTACCCTTGAGGTAGAAGGTTGGGAGGCAACACCATAAGCCCCTATCTTTCTATGTGTCCGATTAAAACCCCATAACCATAAGTATTGCATGAGTGTGAGCAATTGTGAAAGACTATATGATAGTTGAGTATGTAGGCTTGCTAAAAAGCTCTTATATTGACTCTTTCCGATGTTATGATAAATTGCAATTGCTTCAATGACTGAGATCATAGTTTGTTGGTTTTCAATGAAGTTTCTGATTCATACTCGATATTGTGAATGAATTGTTACTTTAGTATAAGAATCATATGACAATATATGTTGCTGTTATGAGAATGATCATGATGCCCTCATGTCCGTATTCTATTTTTATCGACACCTCTATCTCTAAACATGTGGAAATATTTTTCTATATCGGCTTTCGCTTGAGGACAAGCGAGGTCTAAGCTTGGGGGAGTTGATACGTCCATTTTCCATCATGCTTTTATGTTGATATTTATCGCACTATGGGCTGTTATTACACGTTATGTCACAATACTTATGGCTTTTCTCTCTTATTTTACAAGGTTTACATGAAGAGGGAGAATGTCGGCAGCTGGAATTCTGGGCTGGAAAAGAAGCAAACTCTGGAAACCTATTCTGCACAACTCAAAAAGCTCCAAAACTCCACAGGACACCGTTTCAGAAAATATAAAAAATATCTGGCGAAATAAGATCACCAGGGGGGCCACCACCTGTCCACGAGGGTGAGGGGCGCCCCCCCTCTGGGCTCGCCCCCTGCCTCGTGGGCCCCCAGATGCCCCCCGATGCCCATCTTCTCCTATATGAGGTGTTTTGAGCTGGAAAAAAATCATAAGGAGGTTTTCTGGACCAGACGCCGCCGTCTCGAGGCGGAACCTTGGCGGAAACCAATCTAGGGCTCCGGCAGAGCTGTTTTGCCAGGGATAGTTCCCTCCGGGAGGGGGAAATCGTCACCGCCGTCATCACCAACAACTCTCCCATCTTGGGGAGGGCTATCTTCATCAACATCTTCACCAGCACCATCTCTTCTCAAACCCTAGTTCATCTCTTGTATCCAATCTTTGTACCAAAACCTCAGATTGGTACCTGTGGGTTGCTAGTAGTGTTGATTACTCCTTGTAGTTGATGCTAGTTGGTTTATTTGGTGGAAGATCATATGTTCAGATCCATTATGCATATTAATACCCCTCTGATCATGAACAATATTATGTCTTGTGAGTAGTTACTTTTGTTCCCGAGGACATGGGAGATGTCTTGCTATAAGTAGTCATGTGAATTTGGTATTCGTTCGATATTTTGATGAGATGTATGTTGTCTCTCCTCTAGTGGTGTCATGTGAACGTCGACTACATGACACTTCGCCATTATTCGGGCCTAGAGGAAGGCATTGAGAAGTAATAAGTAGATGATAGGTTGCTAGAGTAATAGAAGCTTAAACACTTGTTTATGCGTTGCTTCGTATGGGGCTGATTTGGATCCACTTGTTTCATGCTATGGTTAGGTTTACCTTAATACTTCTTTTGTAGTTGCGGATGCTTGCATTAGATGTTAATCATAAGTGGGAAGCTTGTCCAAGTAAGGACAACACCCAAGCACCGGTCCACCCACATACCAAATTATCAAAGTACCGAACGCGAATCAGATGATCGTGATGAAAACTAGCTTGACGATAATTCCTATGTGTCCTCGGGAGCGCTTTCCTTCATATAAGAGTTTGTCTAGGCTTGTCCTTTGCTACAAAAAGGATAGGGCCATCTTGCTGCACCTTATTTACTTTTACCTTTGCTACTTGCTACCAATTACCTTATCACAAAACTATCTCTTACCTATAATTTCAGTGCTTGCAGAAAATACCTTACTGAAAACTGCCTATCATTTCCTTCAGCTCCTCGCTGGGTTTGACACTCTTACTTATCGAAAGGACTATGATGGATCCCCTACACTTGTGGGTCATCACACCTTATTTACTTTTACCTTTTGTCACTTGCTACCAATTACCTTATCACAAAACTATCTGTTACCTATAATTTCAGTGCTTGAAGAAAATACCTTACTGAAAACTGCCTATCATTTCCTTGTTCTCCTTGTTGAGTTCGACACTCTTACTTATCGAAAGGACTACGATAGATCCCCTACACTTGTGGGTCATCAAAGAACCGCAAATTAGTCCATGACTTGATCACTTAGGATCCATTCACTTGAAACTAATTCGCGGTTATTTCACCCAATGATTTAATAGCTCATCATCATCATCATCATCATCATCATCATCATCATCATCATATTAATATAAAAACTCTTGCATCATATCGTCACCAACAACACTAGCTAATAATCATCATAGTTATAGTGTAGCACATCATGGATCATCTTCAAACTCATTGTAGCTAGCCAATCCCTCGTGCTGCTCTCTCTCAGGTAAAATAGCATAGAACATATGTAGCACTCCTTCTTAATCATATTGGAGCATGCAGATGAACATGTCTCCTAATTGTGGGCCGCACTTCTGATTGCTGCCCCCTAGTACTTCTCTGTTGCGATCATTCACAATTTTGCTCCAGTCTTTGACTATTAAGACTTGCTCGCTTCGAGAAATCTTAAATGCACTAAAGTGCAATGTAGGATGTCTTGGCCGTAAGCTAACCATTGTCATGCAACCTTTATGCTCGATCCATTGAGGCACATATCATCGGGAGTCCCTATTGAAGAACACCATAGTAACATACTTAGCAATGAAGTTTAGCATAAAAAATAATGTTTGCAAAAGATGCACTCAGGATAAATATTAAAAATCTTACCATCTTTCCTAAATAGATGTGACTGTAGTTCAATACGCGCGCTAGTGGTCGCACGTTTTGAGTACTAATATTTTGAAGTCCAGGAAAATAATTTGTCTTGGCACTATCAAGATCCTCAAGCCATGAAACATAATGACTTATCTCCTCGCAGTTTAGTTCAGCCCCGGGACAGTAGTAGGTCATGTCTACCAAGTGCTGGACATGTTTGCTTGAATGGAAATAAGCTGTCAATAGAAATTAGTTGTCAACTATTTTTTAATAAACAATATCCAAGACATAAATATGTTGAGAAACTCACATAATGGTAGTACTGGAGGCGTCTGCACATCAACCCAGAAGTTGATATTACCTTCAATATCATCATCTTTCAGACGAATATCGAAGGTGATAAGCATATCATGCTGAAATGCATAAGCCTTGCATAATGCTCTCCAATTTTTGCATTCAAAATAGGTGTAGATGCCTGCATTGTATAATTTTGCGTCAAAAGTATAACCATGCTCGATCCTCAAGTGAACTCTCTTTACCTCCATAATTTCTGTAGGACTGAAACCAATCTTATCCAAGAAAAATATTCTTGCATGGCATGTGATACGCTAGTAGAATAGTAGAAAATTAAAATTATAAGTTGAAGCAAAGAAGCAGAAGTCATGCTTAATTACGAAAAAAGACTTATCGTTGTGACTTCTTGTATCCACTTCGAAGGTCTCATCCAGCTTGATGCTAAAGCGCCTACCATCAACTAGGAAATTTCTGTCGCACAGGCCGCACTTCTCTTCGCGGTATTCGCACATATGGATATCCTTTTCGTCGTTAGATATTTCCTATGTTCATAGTTGAAACATTAATTGAAAATCTTATAATCCGAACATTTAATTTGGTTAAGAAGCATAATTAACTAAATACCCTAGTTCTACTCTATTCAACACCGAGGAGTGGAGAAGGAGGAGGTGGACTTTTAGCTCACCAACTAATTCAACTAAGCACTTACTAAAAATAAACTAGTTCTATTAATTTTCTTACTAAAAATAAACTAGTTCTATAGTAAAATTTTAATTACATTATCAAATCTCACATACCTAAATTTTCTTACTAAAAATAAACTAGTTCTATTTATTCAACTAGTTCAACTAAGCACTTACTATAAATAAAAATAATTAATTTTCTTACTAATTCAACTAAGCACTTATTAATTTTCTTACTAATTCAACTAAGCACTTACTAATTCAAATATCATATAGAATTTTAAAATGTATAATTTGATCATCTAATTAACAATTTGACAGTAATCTAATTCATTTATCTAGCTAAAACTTTGACATTAATCTAAAAAACATAAAATAGAACATAAGTAAAGAAATGTGTGTGTGTGTGTGTGTACGGAGCGCGGCGACGGGGCGGCCGAGGGCTCACAGCGCGGGGCGACCGAGGCGGCGACGGGGGCGGTGATCGACGGCGGCGACGTATGGGGCGGCGGCGGAGACAATGGCGGGGACGACGTCGGGGACAGGCCGGGGCGGCGATAAGGACGGGGGCGACGACGGAACGACGACGGCGATGGCGGGCGACAGGGACGGTGACGGCGACGACGGCAGGCGATGATACGTCTCCAACGTATCTATAATTTTTGATTGTTCCATGCTATTATATTATCTGTTTTGGATGTTTAATGGGCTTTATTATACACTTTTATATTATTTTTGGAACTAACCTACTAACCCAAGGCCAAGTGCAAATTGCTGTTTTTTGCCTACTTCAGTGTTTCGCAGGAAATGAATATCAAATGGAGTTCAAACGGAATGAAACCTTCGGGAGAGTCAATTTTGGAACAATATCAACACAGGAGACTTAGAGTACACGCCAGGAAGCGAACGAGGTGGCCACGAGGGCAGGGGCGCGCCCAAGGGGGTAGGCGCGCCCCCACCCTCGTGGGCCCCTCATGGCTCCCCTGATGTGCCTCTTCCTCCTATATATACCTACATACCCTGAAACCATCGGGGAGCACCACGAAACCCAAATTCCACCGCCGCAACCTTCTGTACCCGTGAGATCCCATCTTGGGGCCTATTCCGAAGCTCCACCGAAGGGGGAATCGATCATGGAGGGCTTCTACATCAACACCATAGCCTCTCAGATGAGTTGTGAGTAGTTTACCACAGACCTTCGGGTCCATAGTTATTAGCTAGATGGCTTCTTGTCTCTCTTTGGATCTCAATACAAAGTTCTCCTCGATCTTCTTGGAGATCTATTCGATGTAATTCTTTTTGCGATGTGTTTGTCAAGATCCGATGAATTGTGGGTTTATGATCAAGATTATCTATGAACAATATTGGATTCTTTTATGAAATCTTTATGCATGATTTAAATATCCTTACAAGTCTCTTCGAATTGTCGGTTTTGTTTGGCCTACTAGATCGGTAGTTCTTGTAATGGGAGAAGTGCTTGGCTTTGGGTTCAATCTTGTAGTGTCCTTTCCCAGTGACAGCAGGGGCAACTAGGCACGTATTGTATTGTTGCCATCGAGGATAAAAAGATGGGGTTTATATCATATTGCTTAAGTTTACCCCTCTACATCATGTCATCTTGCTTAAGGCGTTACTCTGTTCTTATGAACTTAATACTCTAGATGCATGCTAGATAGCGGTCGATGTGTGGAGTAATAGTAGTACATGCAGAATCGTTTCGGTCTACTTGTAACGGACGAGATGCCTATATACAATGATCATGCCTAGATATTCTCATAACTATGCGCTTTTCTATCAATTGCTCGACAGTAATTCGTTCACCCACAGTAGAAATCTGCTATCATGAGAGAAGCCACTAGTGAAACCTATGGCCCCCGTGTCTATCTTCATCATATTAATCTTCCATCAACTATTTATCTTTACTTTACTTTTGTTTTGCAATCTTTACTTTCAGTTTACATATCAAAAATACCAAAAATATTATCTTATCATCTCTATCAGATCTCACTTTTGCAAGTGGCCGTGAAGGGATTGACAACCTCTTTATCGTGTTGGTTGCAAGGTTCTCATTTGTTTGTGCATGTACGAGGGACTCGCGCGTGGTCTCCTACTGGATTGATACCTTGGTTCTAAAAAACCGAGGGAAATACTTACGCTACTGTGCTGCATCACCCTTTCCTCTTCGAGGGAAAACAACACAAGCTCGAGAAGTAGCAAGAAGAATTTCTGGCGCCGTTGCCGGGGAGATCTACGCAAAAGTCATATACCAAGTACCTATCACAAACACTTATCCCTCACATTACATTATTTGTCATTTGCCTCTCGTTTTCCTCTCCCCCACTTAACCTTTGTCGTTTTATTCGCCCTTTTTTCCATTCGCCTCTTTTCGCTTGCCTCTTGTGTGTTCGTCCTTATTGCGGTTTGTTGCTATCATGTCTGAGATGGGGGAAAATGTTGTTGAAAAGGGTAGTAACGCTGAGGGAAACTTTGATGCTTTTGTTGAGCCTCCTGATGAAACTACCACTTTACATACTAAAAAGTTCTGGGTTGGTAGTGGTGATATTATTGGAAAAGGAGTACTTCAAGACTTCTTTACTTGTGCCGGTGCTTTACCCACTATGGGTGGTTCTATTCTTCATAGAACCAGTAGTCTTGCGGATGCCATATCTATGCTTGTAGTTGAACTTGAAAGGCAATTTATCCATATGCATCCTTGCATTCAGAGAATTTTTCTGGAATTTTTCAATATTGAGCATTCTTCCGTTAAGGGCGCAGCTACTATCTTTTTGGCTCACGAGTTCAGATTCATAATGAAAGAGGCCAAAGGAATTTTTAAGCATAATAGGGTAGACGTTGGTCGTCCTCCCATAGAAGCTATCTTATTTAATCAAGAGGACATAATGTGTTTACAATCTTTAGATCATGTTGCTTTTTAGTGAAAACCTTAGGAAAAAGGTTCCTACGGATATCCTAGTCGATAGAATCTCTGAACTGAATGATGATTTTGCTATTCGAAACAATGGGTTAGGTTTTTCTCTCGAGCGAAGGCTCATGACCTTCTGCCAAAAGAATACTTATAATGATGAATTGGTTGTACAATATGAAGGGCCAAAGGAGGAACCAATACCTCCTGAGCTTGATCTTGGGGACTTTTGTCCTATTAATTTTATACCTTTTGATTACTTTTTCTTGCCATAAAGAAAACTTGCTGCTGAACATAGGGAATATGAGATGAGTTTTCGCGATCTACCTTATCATTATGGCAATACCTAGATCTATTCGTGTATCATGCCTAGTTAGGGGCGTTAAACGATAGCGCTTGTTGGGAGGCAACCCAATTTTATTTTCTTTGCTTTTGCTTCTGTTTAGTAATAAATAATGCATCTAGCTTCTGTTTAGATGTGGTTTTGTGTTTTAATTAGTGTTTGTGCCAAGTAGAACCTTTGGGAAGACTTGGGTGAAGTTTGTGCGATCATGCTGTAAAAAACAGAAACTTTAGCGCTCACGAGATTAGCTACCATTTTTACTGGAACGTGCTTTTAATTTGATTCTTTTTGCAGATGATTAATAGAAAAATTCCTCACGTCCACCAATTTATTTCAATTTTTTTAGAGTTACATAAGTATTCAAAAGTTACAGATTGCTACACACAGTTCTGTTTTTGACAGATTCTGTTTTTCGTGTGTTGTTTGCTTACTTTGATGAATCTATGAGTAGTATCGGGGGGTATGAATCATAGAGAAGTTGGAATATAGTAGGTTTAACACCAATATAAACAAATAATGAGTTCATTACAGTACCTTAAAGTGGTGGTTTGTCTTCTTATACTAACGGAGCTCATGAGATTTTTGCTAAGTTTTGTGTTGTGAAGTTTTCAAGTTTTGAGTAAGGATTTGATGGACTATGGAACAAAGAGTCGTAAGCGCCTAAGCTTGCAGATGCCCAAGGGACCCCAAGGTAAAATTCAAGGACAACCAAAAGCCTAAGCTTGGGGATGCCCTGGGAAGGCATCCCCTCTTTCGTCTTCATCTATCGGTAACTTTACTTGAGACTATATTTCTATTCACCACATGATATGTGTTTTGCTTGGAGCGTCATGTATGATTTGAGTCTTTGATTTTTAGTTTACCACAAGCATCCTTGCTGGACACACCTTTTGAGAGAGATACGAATGAATCGAAATTTATTAGAATACTCTATGTATTCCACTTATATCTTTTGAGCTAGATAGTTGTGCTCTAGTGCTTCACTTATATCTTTTAGAGCACGGTGGTGGTTTTATTTTATAGAAATTATGGATCTCTCATGCTTCACTTTTATTACTTTGAGTCTCTTTTAGAACATCATGTTAATGTGCTTTGGTTATAAAATTAGTCCTAATATGATAGGCATCCAAGATGGGTATAGTAAAAACTTTCATATAAAGTGCATTGAATATTATGAGAAGTTTAATACTTGAAGATTGTTTTGAGATATGAGGATGGTGATATTAGAGTCATGCTAGTAGAGTAGTTGTGAATTTGAGAAATACTTGTGTTGAGGTTTGCAAGTCCCGTAGCATGCACGTATGGTAACCGTTGTGTGACAAATTTGAAGCATGAGGTATTTCATTGAGTGTCATCCTTTGTGTGGAGGTCGAGATCGCACGATGGTTAGCTCCTACCAACCCTTCCCCTAGGAGCATGCGTGTAGTACTTTGTTTTGATGACTTGTAGATTTTTGCAATAAGTATGTGAGTTCTTTATGACTAATGTTGAGTCCATGGATTATACGCACTCTCACCCTTCCACCATTGCTAGCCTCTCTTGTGTCGCACAAACTTTCGCCGGTACCATACACCCACCATATACCTTCCTCAAAACAGCCACCATACCTACCTATCATGGCATTTCCATAGCCATTCCGAGATATATTGACATGCAACTTTCCATCGTTCCGTTCATATGACACGCTTCATCATTGTCATATTGCCATGCATGATCATGTAGTTGACATCGTATTTGTGGCCAGGCCACCATGCATAATTTTTCATACATGTTACTCTTGATTCATTGCACATCCTGGTACACCGCCGGAGACATTCATATAGAGTCATACTTTGTTCTAGTATCGGGTTGTAATATCGAGTTGTAAATCAATAAAAGTGTGATGATCATCATTATTAGAGCATTGTCCCAAAGAAAAAAAGAAAAGAAAGGAGAAAGGCCAAAGAAAAAAAGTGGCCAAAAAAAGAAAAAAAAGAAAAAAGAAAAAAGGGGACAATGCTACTATCTTTTTCCACACTTGTGCTTTAAAGTAGCACCATGATCTTCATGATAGAGAGTCTCTTGTTTTGTCACTTTCATATACTAGTGGGAATTTTCATTATAGAAGTTGGCTTGTATATTCCAACGATGGGCAAATGCCCTAGGTCTTCGTGAGCAAGCAAGTTGGATGCACACCCACTTAGTTTCTTTTGTTGAGCTTTCATACATTTATAGCTCTAGTGCATCCGTTGCATGGCAATCCCTACTCACTCACATTGATATCTATTGATGGGAATCTCCATAGCCCATTAATACGCCTAGTTGATGTGAGACCATCTTCCTCTTTTGTCTTCTCCACAACCACCACTCTATTCCACCAATAGTGCTATATATATGGCTCACGCTCATGTATTGCATGAAAGTTGAAAAAGTTTGAAAAATTTAAGTATGAAACAATTGCTTGGATGAAATCGGGGTTGTGCATGATTTGAGTATTTTGTGTGACGAAGATGGAACATAGCCAAAGGATATGATTTTGTAGGGATGAACTTTCTTTGGCCATGTTATTTTGAGAAGACATGATTACTTTGTTAGTATGCTTGAAGTATTATTATTCTTATGTCAATATAGACTTTTTCTTGAATCTTTCGGATCTGAACATTCATGCCACAATAAAGAAAATTACATTGAGAATTATGTTGGGTAGCAGTCCACATCAAAAATTCTATTGTTATCATTTACCTACTCGAGGACGAGCAGTAATTAAGCTCGGGGATGCTTGATACGTGTAATGCCCAGGATGCGGCTATATCTCCTACGTGTTGAGGCACGACTTAGAGACATAAGAACATTCTGGAATGATCGCAAGTGTGGTATCTTTGCACAACTCATGTAAAAGATCAGGTATGAAAGAGTAAAATAGTTGGCTTACACTCGCCACGTCACACAATGAATACAATAGCATACATTCATCCAAATAACACAAGGTCCGACTACGGACGAAATCCAAACGAGAAAAGATACCACAACCACAAGTCCTGATCGCCCCTAGTAGGAACCACTACTGATCGTCGGGATACGTAACATAGAAATGACCACGCTCTTCATCGAACTCCTATTGAAGTTGTGATCCATCTCCTGCATCGTTCTTGGCTGTACCTGCATCTGGTGTGTGTGTAAGCTGTGAGCCACAAGGACTCAGCAATCCCATTCCCGGGTATCAAAACTAGCGAAGCCTTTAGGTGTGGAGAGGCAATAAAGTGTTTGCAGCAAGCTCTAAGCAACTAGCTTACGAATTCAGAGCGAGATGAGAATATGTGCCAACGATCGCCAAAGTTGATCAAGAAGTGATCCTAGCTACTCACGTTCATGCATAACCCCACCAAGTTCACTTTCCGAAACCCCTTCGGAAAGAGACCATCACGGTACTCACACATGTAGTGTATTCTTAAGGATATGGTGTCAAGTTATCTACAACCGGATATTAACAAATTCCCGTTTGCCACATAACCGCGGGCTCGGCTTTCTAAAGTTCATAACCCTGCAGGGGTGTCCCAACTTAGCCCATCAGAAGGTCACGATCCGCGAAGTCGCAACTCCAAATTGGGAAGACCCGAGTATTCTCAGAATCCGTGCTCAAGATATTTTGACAAAGGTAAAACTAATCCAGCAAGACCTCCTGGCGTGCCGACACCCTGATAGTAGCCGCGCGTATCTCGTCTTAGGGCACGATCGGATGGGACAGCCTACAGGAAAATACCAATCCTTGAGTTTACTAGTTGTGGCCCCGCAGTCTGCCCAGTTGGACCAACACTCATGAGGAGCACTGGCCCGGGTTGTTGATTAAGAACTCGGGTTTATGACTCCCTATTCAAGTTTTAGTTCTTAGGCAAATGTAGTACCAATGGTGGGTCTTGCTGGAAAAGCTTTAAGCTGTGCGAATTATCAAGGGGGGGGGGGCATAAACCCCAACCGTGTTAGGAACGTAAAATCAAGGAATATAACACCGGTTTATTGGGTCCTAAGGTGGCATGAGTGGAACAAAACACCAAGCAGAAGGCCAAGCCTTCCACCCATTGCCAATATATATGTGCATTAATTTAAATAAGATATATATTGTCTTATCCCAATAAAACAAGTCCAAACATGGAGCAATCTTCAAACTTCACCTGCATCTAACAACGCTATAAGAGGGGCTGAGCAAAAGCGTACTTAGCCAATCAACAGTTTGCTAGGAAGGCGGTTAGAGTGTTTCATTGCAACATAGGGGGCTGACAAGACAAGAATAGGCATCAAGGCATAGCCAAAGAGCGAGACAACTAGCAAGGCAAAGATAGAGGTGATATCGGGCAACGGTCATCTTGCCTGGTAAGTCGTCGGTTGGATGGTAAGACGGCTCCTCAAACTCAATCTCGACAAGATCCTCGAACTCGGTATCGGCTCCCGGCTCTACCCAACACAAGAGCACAACAACGGTACAAGATCAATCATGGTGCAATGCACAATCAACATGATGCAAGCCATGTCATGGAATGCAAGTATGATGTGTGTATGCATGAGGATACTCTCGAGCCTAAAGGAGAATATGATGGAAATGACTTCATCTTGGGCAACCAAGCAAGCCACTAGATAGATGGGAAGATTTCTGTCGAAATCGATATAAAGATCATGAGAACGTATGCACGGTTTGCAAATGACAAGCAAAACAAGATGCAATGCAAAACTGCAGTTAACAGCAACATGGCATCTTTGGAGCAAGGTATAATTATGCTACATCACCCAAACATGAAGACAAAAGGCATGGATGTAAAATAGACATGATTCTTAACAAGCATGAACTCAGAGCACACCCAAAAACTTGCTGGAACACAATGAAACAAGCATGACTAGATTCAATAAGTTAACCAATTTATTAGACTTAGTGAAAATTACAAGGCATGGCAGCAACAACGACAAGTAGGCATATTTGCAAGCTTGTGCAACTCATCTCAAAGCATATCATGGCATGTGAATATAACCAACAACAAGAAGACATGTTTTTGAAGCTACTCATGTCAAGAACATGGTCATAGGATGCATAGAACACTAGCTATTCACATGGCAAAACTGAACTTGCTGATAACAGGCTGACAGAAACATTTTATAGCAACTTGAGAGCATGAAAACAACAAGCCACAACAAGCCATCATGCAAGCAAAAGGCATGGAAATAACATACATAACATGCTCTTCAAAAATAACCACATGGCTACTTCTACAACATACTAGAGCATGTCACAAACAACATGGCACAAGTGCAAAAGTTTATCCAGACTTTGCAAAATCTGGGCATGCTGACAGAAACATTTTGAAGCAACTAGAGGGCCTCAATAGAACAAGCTACAACATGGCATCATGGCAAACAAGAGCATGGATAGCTAGAGCATAACATATACATCAAGGAACACCCACTGGACAACTCTAACCATGCACAACAATGACGGTAGCCTCATGGAAACATGGCATAAAAAATAACAGATTCAGCCTTAGCAGAAATTTAACATCACGATGGCATGTTAACAAGCTTGATGCACTCATCTCAAGACATATCATGGAATGAAACTAAATCAATCATGTAGAGCACATACCAATGAGCAAAACCCATGTTGACACCTAGCTCATATGACACATGGATTAAATCACACGAAAAAGACAAATCATCATCTCATAACAATTTCAGAAACTTATCAGCCACATGCACTTTTGCAACAGGGTTAAACATGACATAATGCAACCTAACATTCATGCAAATGCACCCATCACAAAGAGCATCACAAGACGAACATTTTGACATATCATACACTCCATTTGGACCAACATGCACCAAGTTACGACCTCACGAACATGCCAACAAATTGTTAACAGACGACTAGTGCTGAAACAGTAACATCACGAAGCAGTCTTGCAACAAAGATTAAGACATCTAGATGAACCGTAACATGCATGAAACTGATGCTAACATGTAGAGCACTTTGATACGAACATTTCGATATATTATACATGCAAAACGGAGCTGCGAGGACAAAGTTACCACATGATGAAGGAGGCAAAAAATTTACGCAGATTAGGGACTTAGAGAAAATTACCCCTCTGAAAAAGTCAACTCGGGGCGGATCGGAGCGGGACGGAGGGATCTGGGCTGCGGGGCTTCGCGTTTGGTTCGCGGGGATGGTGGATCTGGATCTGGCCGGAGTGGGACCTGACGGCTTGCCGGAGTTGGGCCGGCGGCGAGGTGCGCGGCGGCCGGAGGAGGTGCGGCAGGGCGGCGGACGCGCCGGCGTCAGCGGCCGGAGTGGCCGGGTGACAGGGAGGCCGCCAGGCGGAGGACAAAGGCGGCGGAGCCGGCGTCGGCCGAGGCGCGGGGCGGCAGTTGGGTGCGGAGGCGCGCGGCGGCGGACGGGCGCGGAGGCGGCGGCCGTCGCGCGGGCCGGGTGGGCCGGCTACGGGCCTGTCACATCCCTAGCTTCACCTTGCACTAGGCTAGCACTTGTCTGTTGCATCATGTTTAGTTTTCTCAGAAACTTGAAATGGGGTTGTTCAAACCCTAGCACCAAGTGAACTCAACTAGGTTCAAATTAAAATATTTTTCAATGAACCCAAAATGCCCTTTGGAAAAGTTCATCATTTTTGGATTGGTTAAAAACCTCTGCCAAAAATGTTGCACATATTTCTAGGACCATTCTGGATTTTTAAATTAAATCATAAAGTATTTGCATTTGGGAATTTAAATGCTACTAATTATTTTAAATGTCCAAATAATCCTAAACTGAAATGTTCCATGTTGTTTATATCCTAAACAGTGGGCATGAGCAGTTTGGTGATTTCTGAAAGTGCCTAGCTATTTTTAATAAAGCCACAAAGCTGCAGAAAAATAGAAAACAGAAAGAAATAGAAAGGGGAAGAAACTAACCTGGGCTTCTTGCCTGTAGCAGCAGCCCACCTGTCGTGGCCCAGCACTGTGCAGCCCATCTGGCCCATGGTGCTAGTCATCGGCTACCTCGCGCCAGAAGGACGCGAGGCGTGTAGCCGCCGTGCGCGCACACACGCCCCGGCCACCTCCTGCTTGCCGCCGAGCTTCTGGACGCGTGGATGATCGCCTCAGTGTCGTCCCGATCCGCCCAACCTCTCTCACTCTCCCCCTTCATTCTCCCTTGCCTCCTTTTGCCACGGCTGAGAGCCGTGCGAGCTCGCCGCCGAGAACCTCGCGGCCACAGCCTTCCCCACGCCCCCGCGAAGTGACCAGAAGCTCCGCCGTGACCTAATCTCCCTCTCCATCGAGCCATACCCCGCCGGACTCCCTGGAGCCTCGCCAACGCTGCCGTTTCCGACCTCGGGTGCCGGCAATCCCCGCCGCCGTTTCGCTGGACCCCGTGCCTCCCCAGCCTCGCCAGCAGCACCAGAAGAACCGCGGTGAGCCTCGGTATCGTTTCCCCCATGCCCCGTCGCCTATTTCATCCCCTAGCCACATCAACCACTGGAGCCGAGCGTTCCTCGCTATCGGCCATGTCGCCGTCGTGGCCACACATGTCGAAGCATGCGTCAAGCACTCCTTCGCGTTCAGCGCACCTCCAGGAGCCCGTATCAATCATCTTTTTCTTCCCTCGTGCACCACAGCATCGATTCCGTCGATGCCCGAACTCCGGCCGCCGCGCAAGTCGATGCTGCCGTCGATTTAGGCCACTGGAGCTGCTGCTTCCTGCACCATTGGAAGCGGAGCACTCCAGGCTTTCTGTAGAGCCTAGTAGCGTGTCAAACCATCGCCGGCTGGCGATTTCCGAAGCCTCCGCCGTGGCCTTTGGTCACCGGCGGCTAACCGCCTGTGGGTTTGACCCAAGCTCATCGGGTTAGACTCCCCTGAGTCCATGACAAGTGGGCCTTGGCCCCAAATTAGTCTAGGTTAGGGTTAGTTTAGTGCTAATTAAACCTGTTCACTAGAGTAGTCACTGACATGTGAGCCCGTGCCCCACTGACACTTTTAGTTAGGATAAAATTAGAACTAACAGTCTCTGTTAGTTAGTTTGTGACGCCCGGGTAGTTAAGCTACAGTAACCACACGCTAATGATGCCACGTCACCACTGTTACTGTTGATAATCTCTCGTTAATCCAAATACTGTTCAAATTCAAATTCAAATTAAAGTCAAAATTTAAATTTGTCAAACATGAAAACAAAAATGTTCCATGTGTGGCAAATATTCTCTGGGTTTTTGTCGTGTTGAAACCACATTTTTAATAAATAAATTAAATACACTATGATATTTAAAACAGCAGCTTGAACGTTCAATTAAATACCTTTTCTAATTAATAAAATGTTAAACTGCTTATTTTAGCTATAAAGTTAAATGTGGCTGTGGGCTAATTTTTAAAACTAATTTATAAACTAGTTGTGTGTTTTATAAAACAAAGTTTAAAAGAATCTAAAAACAAAACAGAAAAGAATAAGTTAAAACAAAAACAAAAAAATAAAAAGAAACAAAACCCACCGGCCCAACTGGGCCTCGGCCCACTACCCCCTAAACTATCTATATCCCACCCCTCGGTGGGATATTTCCCACCGACACCGACAGATCTCCCCCCCC
>LR738713.1:114302696-114338279 GCA_902687465.1 Secale cereale | reverse complement strand
GTGTCCGGCCAAATGGGATCAAGCGTGCTGGGTTATGTGGTGCACCCCTGCAGGGAAGTTAATCTATTCGAATAGCCGTGTCCCTCGGTAAAAGGACGACCCGGAGTTGTACTCGGACCTCATGACAACTAGAACTGGATACTTAATAAAACACACCCAGACAAGTTCCAGATATAACTCGGTGGTTGCTCTCTCACAGGGTGATGTGCGGGAGGATCGCCGGGTAGGATTATGCTTTACGATGTTACTTGGTGAACTCTTCTGCTACTCAAGACGGAGGCTGCCAGAAGCTTTGATAGTTGTTACTATTCCATCTACTCCCTTCCACTGCTGCAAGATGGAGGCTGCGAGAAGCGAGGATACTTGTTACTTCCATCTATTCTCTTCTACTGCTGCAAGATGGAGGTGGCCAGAAGCGTAGTCTTCGATTGGATTAGCTATCCCCCTCTTTTCCGCTTTCTGCAGTTCAGTCCACATATATTCCCCCTTTACACAGATATCATTGCATATGTAGTGTAGATCCTTGCTTGCGAGTACTTTGGATGAGTACTCACGGTTGCTTTTCTCCCCCTTTTCCCCTCTTGTCCCTTCTTCTCGGGTGATGCAACCAGATTGATGGAGTCCAGGAGCCAGAAGATCCCGAGGATGTTTCTACGTGGAGTTCGGCTTCGAGGAGTTGTTAGGAGGTCCCAGGCAGGAGGCCTTGCCTTTTCGATCGTTGATGTTTTGTGCTAGCCTTCTTAAGGCAAACTTGTTTAACTTATGTCTGTACTCAGATATTATTGCTTCCGCTGACTCTCGTGTTTTCGAGCTTATGTATTCGAGCCCTCGAGGCCCCTGGCTTGTAATATAAAGCTTGTATTATTTTAATTTGTGTCTAGTGTTGTGTTGTGATATCTTCCAGTGAGTCCTTGATCTTGGTCGTACACATTTGCGTGCATGATTAGTGTACGGTCAAATCGGGGGCGTCACATAGTTAGACACTGACATATGGGTCCCTGTCATGCCCAGGATGGGACTATACCTCCTACGTGTCGAGGCACGACTTAAAGGTATAAGCCCATTCTGGAATGATCGCAAGTTCGGTATCTTTGCACATCTCATGTAAAAATAGGGATGAAAGGGAAAAAGATAGTTGGCTTACACTCGCCACGTCACACAATTCATTACATAGCCAAACATCATTCTAATAACATCACAACCCGTCTATGGGTGAAGATCCAAGTGAAAGATACCAAACATACATAAAGCCACAGGTCTGAATCGCCTCTAGTAAAAACCTCTACTAATCGTCGGGATAGTGCACATAGTAACGGCTACGTTCCTCGTCGTACTCCCAGTATAGCTCGGAGCCGTCACCTGAATAGCTCACCATGGTACCTGCATCTGGTGTGGTGTAGAATCTATGAGCCACAAAGGACTCAGCAATCCCGTTCCCGGGTAACAGAACTATCTAAGCCTTGGGTGTGGAACAAGGCTGAAGAAAGAATAAAAGGCTGCAGCTGCACTAGCTCTAGCTTACGTAAATAAGAGCGAGAAGAGAAGTGCCTCGGACGATAAAGTGATCACGAAGTGATCCTAACTAAGCACGACAATCATAACCCCACCGTGTTCACTTCCCGAACCCCTTTCGGAAAATGACCGTCACGGTACTCACGCTGGTAGTGTGTTCTGAACATGGTGTCAAGTTTTCTACAACCGGATAACAAATTCCCATCTGCCACATAACCGCGGGCACGGCTTTCGAAAGTTCAAAACCCTGCAGGGGTGTTCCAACTTGGCCCATGACAAGCCCACGATCCGCGGAGTCGCAACTCCAAGGTGGGAAGGCCCGAGTATCCTCGGAATCCCGTGATCAAGATACTCCGACTAAGGTAAGACTAATCCAGCAAATCCTCCCGGCGTGCCAACACCCTGACAGGAGCCGCGCGTATCTAGTCTCAGGCCACGACCGGATGAGCAGTACGTACAGATACCGAAGACCCCAGCGAACTGGGTGGCACCGCAAGTGGCTCTAGTTTGGACCAACACTCAAATCGAGCACTGGCCCAGGGGGGTTGATTAATTAATCCTCGGGTTAATTACTCCCTCAGCAAGTTTTAGTTGTTTAGGCAAAAGGAGTACCAATGTTGGGACTTGCTGGAAAAGACTTAGCGCTAAGCGGTTTATCGAGGGGGTCCCATAACCCCAACCGTGTGAGGAACGCAAAATCAAGGAACATAACACCGGTTTATACGGTTCCTAGGGCGGCATGAGTGGAACAAAACACCAAGCAAGAGGCTTAGCCTTCCACCCATTACCAATATATAGATGATTTAATTAATGAGTTAATATAGTGTGATATCCCAACAAGCTTCAACAAGAAGCAAGAATCTTCAACTCTTCTCCTGCAACTAGCAATGCTATAAGAGGGGCTGAGCGAAGCTTACTTAGCCAATCAAAGGTTTGCATAGGTAGGGTGGTTAGACAGATCATGGTTACAATAGGAGGCTGACAGGAAAACATGGGCATCGAGGCAATAAGCTAAAGAGCGAGACTGCTAGCAATATGCAAAGATAGTAATGATATCTGGGTCAGGTCATCTTGCCCGTCGAGTCGTCGATGGGATCGTAAGAGGGCTCCTCGTTCTCAACCTCGGTAGTAACCTCGTTCTCGTACTCGGTCTCGGCTTCCGGCTCTACTCAACACAAAACACACGAGGCACAAAATCAAACAAGATGCAATGTGCAAGCTACGTGATGCATGGCTGATGCACTAAGGAAGCACTGCATATGCACTTAGGATGCACAGAAAGACAACATAGGAAACACAGAGATACAACACAAGGAACATGACAATATGCATCAAGCAAGAAACTTCAAAACATGTTAACAAGAGGATATTATGAATCTACATGCAAAACTACACAAGTTTCATATAGGACTTGCTCAAAACGGAGCAACGGGCTAAAAGATACACCCGAAACAAGAAACAATGCAAAGCTGAAATAACAGCCACATAGCAACTTCGGAGCAAGAAATATATACTCTACATCACTCAAACATCATGACAAGAAGCATGGACATGAAGTAGACATATCCTACAGCAAACAATTCCATTGGAGCATCTCCATAGGAGGCATGGATCAATAGCAACAAGCTACAATATTTTGAACATGACAACAAAACCCTGACAGCAGTATTTTATAGCAACTTGGGAGCAAGAATTAAATATTCTACAGCAACCCAAAAGAGCATGTGAGGGCATGAATGGATAGACAACAACATATACAACAAGGAAACATCAATATCCACCCGAAAACTATCATGGATCTGCCTAGAACAACAAGCAAACATAGCATCTGGATATTACAGATTCCAGACTTAGTGAAATTTCACTAAGTGTTAAAACAACAGTATTATCATGGCATGTTTGTGAGCATGTTTAAGTCACCTCAAAGCATAACATGGCAAGTGGTTGGCACCACAGCAAAGAGCACATGATGGGGAATCCAAAACATATAAGCATGCAACATGGGGACAAACACAACAATAGCAACGAGCTCCTCAACTAGGCATCTCGTAACAAGTTTAACAAACTAACAACCACAAGCACTTTTGCAAAGGAGATAAACATGGCAATATGAATTCTATCATGCATCCTATAACAACCAACATGTAGAGAATCTCATGATTAACATGTGGACATATCATTTGCTTCATTTGGATAAACATGCATCAAGTTATCACATTTCAAACATGGAATGAAAACAACTAATAGCAGCAGTTTATAACAAGTAGCACTCTTCTCATGAAGATTAAGACATCTAGATGGACTCAAACATGCATGACACAATGGAACAAAACATAGTACATGTCCCCACGAACATTTTGACATATTATATGCACAAAACGGACAAGCACAGTAAAAGATATTGCTATCACAAGAATGCATCAGACACTGAAAATCTAAAGGACTTGGACAAAAAAAAACGAGGTCAACCTCCTGAAGTCAATGGCGGAGCGGGCGCGCGGGTCGGGTCTGGTCAACGGAGCGGTCAACGGGCGCCGGTGCGGGTTGGATCGGGTCGCGGGTCGGGCGGATCGGGCACCGGCCCGTTAGGGTTCCGAGCGAGGGATCGGCCCGATCTGGCTCGATCTCTGGATCGGGGCGGGGTCTTCGATCCCGGCTGGCGGGAAGCTCGTGGTGGCCGGCGGGACGGCGGCGAGGGGTTGCCGGAGGAGGTGGCCGGCGACCGGCCGGCGGGAGGCCCTGCGACGAGGGGCCCGGCGGCGCTGCGATCTTGAAGGGCGACGGGGAGGTCGGGCTCTTGCGCCGACGGCGAGGAGCTCGATGGGCGGCGGACCTCCGGTGGAAGGGCGCTGCGGCGGCGGCGCCGAGCCGGAGGCGGGGATGAAGGCGCGGGGCGCGGGAGGCTGACGGCGGTACGATGCGGGAGTCGGCCGGGCCGGCGGGCTGGCTTCGGGCCCCGCGGGCCCGCGCGGTGGGAGCGGCGGCTATGGAAGCACTGTGCTGCGGCGGTGGAAGCACTGGGCAACGGCGGTGGAAGCACTGTGCGGCGGCGGTGGAAGCGCTGGACGACGCCGGTGGAAGCACTAGGGTTTTGGACGCAAAATTGGAGGGGGTGGACGTTTATATAGGCAGAAGGAGCTAGAAGAGTCCAAATGGAGAACGGTTTTCGGCCACGCGATCACAATTGAACGGCCTAGATGATGGGAAGGGTTTGAGCTAGGTTGGTGGCTGTTGGAGGGGGGTTCTGGGCCTCAAAGAGGAGGTACTTTTAGCCCACGAGGATACCCGTGGAGTACCAAACGAACTCCAAACGCGACAAAACTTGACAGGCGGGTTACGCGTATCAAAACAACATCGCACGACAAGTCTCATGCCATTACGGAAACGTTACACGGCCAAACACAAAAGAAGGACTCCGGGATGCCACGGGCACGTGTGAGAGCGTCGGAACTCGAAACGGACAACGGGAAGAGACTAGTGGGACCGGATGCAAACGACACACAAATGCAATGCAATGCACATGACAACATGACATGGATGAATGCACACACGCACACGACAAAACGACGAAAACCCGAAAAGACGAAGAACCCGAAACGGAAATGATGAAGCCAAAGTTATATATTGCCAAAAGGGGAAAGTGTTACATCCGGGGCATTACAGTCCCATTGGTTAGGTTTGACCTGGACCGACCCGTTGACCTGCTGACATCACTCAGACGTCATGCTGACGTGGTAAATGTTTTCTGGAATTTAAAGTAAATCTTAAATGATTTATTTATTTCATAAAATACGTCTGAAGAGAGAGAAATTACCTCAACTTCCGCCGCTTTACTTCCTTCAGCCAGATCCTGTGGAAAGGCACTGTTAACATAAATTTGGATAAAGGAAGATTAAAACATGTCAGGAACAACTCATACCTCGGAATCCGGACCATCTTCCTCAGGATGTGAATCGGAGGCAGCAACCGCCTTCTTCTTCTTGACAGCATACGTCTTCCAGCATGGTTGTTTGGCTGATTTGTCTTAAGGTTTCCTCTTCCAGAAGGGGTCGTTGGCCTATGCAAAAGATAGGGAATAAATGGAAGACAATTGATATGGCCGGATCAGAACAGACAGAAAAGATCCGAAAGAATTTACTGCTTGCGGTTTATTGTTTTCACAAAATGGAGCTAAACCGGTCCGGCTGCACTCTTCCAGAGAGATGTTGAGCATCTTCTTTGCGGATTCAGTGACTTCTTTCTCAGGAAGCATTATGTCAATGTGGCGCTAAGGATCATCCGGTTTTCCGGTATACTCGCACATCAGGCCTGGACGCCGGCTTAGTGGAAGAATGCTCCAGGCAAGCCAACACCGAACAAAGTCTACTCCGGTTAAGCCGTTGGCCATAAAGGCCCTAAGCTTCGAAAGTTGAGGGGCAAACCGGGCACGGTCTGGGGCACTGAGGCACTGCGGTAGGGGATGATCCTCGGGTAGGCGATATGCGCGGTAACCTGGCAGTGGGTTTTCCCCTTCAGGTGAAGTATCTATGCAATAGAACCATGATTGGTTCCATTCCTTGGGGTGCGTGTGAAGGGCAGCGTGAGGGAAGCTCACATCCTTTCTCTTTTGAATGCTGACACCGCCCAATTCTTGATGCGGCCCGTCAGAAAACTCTGTCCGCCGGTTTAAATGGAAAAAGTCTCTGAACAGATCCACTGATGGTTCTTCTTGAAGATATGCTTCTTAGAAGACTTGAAAGTTGCAGACATTTGATATAGAGTTCGGACCTACGTCTTGAGGATGGAGTTGAAAAGCAGCTAGCACATCCCGGAAGAATTTTGAACCGGGAGGGCTAAAACCCCGGGCCAAGTGATCAAAGAAAACAATGACCTCTCCTTCTTTAGGAGTAGGGGGACATTCATTTCCTGGGGCCCGCCAGTGCAGAACCGTCTTAGGACCCAGAATACCGATTGAAGCGGCGTTCGTGAGGTCATCCTCAGTGATGCGGGAAGGAGCCCAGTTGCAGGCAACAAACTGCTTGGCCATCGTTCGGAATAAGGAAATGCTGAAAAGTACAGTAAAAAATCCGGTATACCAATTGCTGAAGCATAAAAACCGGAGCATGGTGTAAAATTATGGACCTAATCGACGGTTTAGACAAGGGACTAATGGCATTGACAACCCGGAAGCAGATGTGAAGCGAACAACTACCGGTTTATGATAACAGAAAAAGAGGAAGCTAAACCGTCAATTATATATAGGAGCTTGCTTCTAACCCGTCAAAGAAAGTGTATGATTGATTAAACCGGAGAAGTCAGGATACAGATCTATAGTGCGAAAAAACAGTTTCCACAGAAGGCTGAAGCAAAAATGGATCTAAGGCATAAGAAAAAGATGAAATATATGCAAGTCATATGCAGGAAGAACCACGAAGGTTTTATACAGATCAAATCTAAGCTGGTAAACTAGAGGAACTAAAGACATGAGCGCGGAGCAGGAGCGCATTCAAGACAAATCTACATAAGGTTCAAATCTACAGCAAGGTCAAACCCAAAGGGATGAACAGCAAAGCTTCAAGGTTTTCCATGGCGGAGCTACGGATGAAACCCTAGATCGAGATCTGGAGGGGAAAGGAAAGAGTACCTGACGAAGCAGACGACAACGGGGAAGTGTTCTGGTTACGTTCAGGGTGATGAAGCGGCCTTAGCTCGAGGACGACGAGGAGCTCGAAGAGCGGCGACGGAGCTTCGAGCGACGGAGATAGAGGAAGACGAAGGCAGAAGGGGAAGAAAGAGGCAGACCCCAGCGATATTTATAAGACGAAGAGGTGAAACGGTAAGCGCAGGAATCGAGGAGGTCAGAGATTGGATAAAGATTGCGTTGTCGCCTCGATTTTCGGGATGGCATTTAACAAAGGTAACAGACAAAGGTGAGCAATAAATGCGGAGGTGATGTCACGACGGATTAAGGTGATTCCCGGAGATGACGTCATGGCCGGTTTACGAAGCAGATAAGTTGCAGAGAAGAAATTTATGCAAAGACTTAGAAGACTGACATGAACAAGTTCAAATCAATCTGGGGCCTAATGTCAGGGATATTACTAGTAGGTATAAACCGGCCAGGAAGATCCGAATTACACTAACATAGTTGTATTATCATAAGCCCAGTAGAGTATGAACCAGAGGTTACGGCCCATGTGTAAAGCTTACCGTTTATAAACCGTCATACCATGTAACTTGAGGTGTAAGATAGAAAGAGCAGAGACCGAGGCGGACACGATTATGAACCGGCCTCGGGACTCTATAAACCGGACTGGGCGTCGCCTCCTATATAAAGGGACAACCCGTCGACGGTTCAAGGACAAGAAACAACACGTCGGGATACAGGCAAGCGATCCGCTCCCTGTTCATCGACGCCCAAGCAATACCACACCGAACTAGACGTAGGCTTTTACCTTCATCGAAGGGGCCGAACTAGTATAAACCTTCTGTGTCCTTTGTGTGCTTTTAACCCCTTCAAGCTAACCCGCGTGATGGCCTCATACCTAAGTCCTCTAAACCGGACATCTGCCGTGCTAATTCCACGACACACAACGTTGACCAGAGGGGTGGGCTGCGATGCGGTAGGCACGTGGCACGGTGTACCGGGACGCCCATTTGGTGCCTCGGGAACCCTGTACACATCGTTTGGGGCCGTAAGTGGAAACCTCGGCCGGACCCCCTTCGGATGGAACCTGAATAGGCGATAAACCTGGACTAGGGACTTGTGTGGTTAGTCAGGTCATGGTCTACACCCACGTCGGCTTTCGCTTGAAGTCTGCCGAGCACATGTCGTGTGCAGACGCTAAGTGGTGGAAACACGTGTGAAGAAGTACACCCCTGCAGGGTTACAAATGATCTATTCGAATAGCCGTGTCCGCGGTGAAGGACTTCTGGGTTGCCTATACAGTTCATAGACATGTGAAAGTGGATACTCTAAAACGCGCAAGATAAGCGTGAGTGCTATGGATGGCCTTCTCGTAGGGAGACGGGAGCGGATCCATAGTGGTGTATTGATTGGTGAATATGTGGACTCGTGTGCGCCACCTCAAAAGAGTTACTTGCAGTCGTAGTTCAGGATAGCCACTGAGTCAAAGCTGGCTTGCTGTAGTCAAACTCCACCACCCCCTTTGTTGATACTGATGCATTTGTAGCTAGTTCCGATGTAAGTCTTGTTGAGTACCTTTGTACTCACGTTTGCTTAATTTATGTTTTGCAGAGAGACTTCAGTCTCACTAGTGGTTCCGCGTGGACTTCGACGTTTAGCTTGTTACCTCAGCTATGTTCTTGTACCCTTGGGAGGGTCTTGTAGGTAGCTAGGCTTCTCAGCCTTTTTCATTTGTAGTTGTCTGTACTCAGACATGTTATGCTTCCGTTGCCTGTATGCTCTGTATGTTGGGTCATGAGACCCACTACTTGTAATAAATACTATGATGGCTCTTCTGGGCCTTATCTATATGAGTTGTTGAGTTTTGTTGTGATGCCATGTTGTACAACACATACTTGGATGTTATGCGTACGCGTAATGTGTATTGCTATGTGTGGGATCCGACACCTAGTTGTTTACCCTTGGTAGCCTATCTTACAGGGAAATGCCTCCTAGTGCTTCCACTGAGCCTTGGTAGCTTGGTACTGATCCGGAACACTTAGGCTGGCCGGCATGTGTCCTTCTTCGTTCATGTGTCTGTCCCTTAGGGGAAATGTCACGCATTGTTCCTTTAAGTCCTTGTAGCTTGCTACGACTTGGGTTCATACGTTGATGACCGACACGTTCGTTGCTGGTTCATGTATGCCTGTCTCTGTAATTTAGTGCCACTTTTGGTTTATAACTAGTCATGTCGGCCAAGGTTCTCTGTCATATGGATGCTAGCGACACTATCATATACGTGAGCCAAAATGCGCAAATGGTCCCGGGCCAGGTAAGGTGGCACCCGTGGGGATACCGTGCATGAGGCCGCAAAGTGATATGATGTGTTACATGCTAGATCGGTGTGACTTAGGATCGGGGTCCTGACAGGGCCTCAGCGGTCCCGTGACGATGCGAGGTGGAGTGGTCGGTGGGGCGCCACATGTCGCGCGCTGATTTGTAGGGCGCGGCGGCAGACGCGTCTGGCGCGGTGCGGACGTGTCCGGCGCGGCGCGGAGGGAGGAGGAGCTAGGGTTTGCTTGAAAATTCGGGGGGAGGTGCCTATTTATAGGTTCTGGGAGCTAGGAGAGTCCAAATGAGGTGCGGTTTTCGCCCACACGATCACGATCCAACGACCGAGAGGATGGAGGTGGTTGTGCTGGGCTAGTGGGCTGTTGTGGAGGGGTGCTAGGCCTAAAGAAATAGGGGTTTTCGGCCCACGTGGTTAATCGTTGGAGTATCAAACGACCTCCAAACGAGACGAAACTTGACAGGCGGTCTACCGGTGACATACCAAGAGCACTTGAAAACTCTCGGCCCATTCCGAGGATGTTTTTAACCCACTCACGAAACAAAGGCTTGAGAGGTGCGACGGGTGCCGTGTGAGAGAGTCGGAATCCGGAACGGACAACGGAGATGACGGAGACGATGGAACTACACACATATGCAAGCGAGACTATGCCAATGCAATGCACATAATTAAAATGACATGGTGACATGCAACACACGCACAAGGCAAAAACGAAGAAACCCGAAATGAAGGAAGAGCCCATAATGGAATTGATTAAGACAACGATGCATATATTGCCATATAAGGAAGTTTTACATCCGGGGCATTACAAACTCTCCTCCACTACAAAAAGATCTCGTCCCGAGATGTAGGGCTAAAAGAAAGCGGGATACTCGGAACGGAGATGATCTTCTCGTTCCCATGTAGCTTCTCGGTCGGTATGGTGTGACCACTTCACTTTGAACAATTTGGTGGACTTGTTGCGGGTCTTGCGCTTAGTTTCTTCAAGGATAGCAATGGGGTGCTCATGATAAGACAAGTCTTGCTGAAGATCAATCTCTTCGAAAGGAATGGTGCGTTCAGGCGTCTTGAAGCACTTGCAGAGTTGTGACACGTGAAACACATCGTGCACATTTACAAAGTTGGAGGGAAGCTCAAGTTGGTAGGCTAGATCGCCTCTCTTGCCAATTATCTTGAAAGGGCACACGTATCATGGAGCAAGCTTGCCCTTGATACCGAACCTCTGAGTTCCCTTCAGGGGAGAAACACGGAGATAGACATGATCTCCAATGTCGAAAGCCAAATCTCGGTGTTTGCCGTCATAGTAGCTCTTTTGGCGCGATTGCGCGGCTTTGAGATTCTCACGAATGACTTTGCACATTTCTTCGGCCTCTGAGATCAAATCATTGCCAAGGAGTCGGCGTTCACCAATCTCGGACCACTTGAGAGGGGTACGACACTTTCTTCCATAGCCACTTTAGTGAGCTTGTCAATCACCACAAGGATGGCGTCGTTTGCTTGCTTGGACTTGGGAAAACCGGTGAAGAAATCCATCTCAATGTGATCGAATTACCACTCGGGAATAGGAAGAGGTTGAAGGAGTTCGGCTGGACGTTGATGCTCTGCCTTCACTCTTCTGCAGACATCACACTCGTTCACGAATTGAGCAATTTCTCTTTTCATGCGAGTCCACCAATAGGATTGCTTGAGGTCATGGTACATCTTGGAGCTTCCTGGATGTATGGAGAGGAGTGAGTCATGTGCTTCGTTCATTATGAGCTTCCTAAGATCACCTTTGGGAACCACAATTTTGTCCTCAAAGAACAAAGTGTCTCTGTCATTAATGTGATAGCACTTCTACTTGGAGTACCCTTAGCAATACCATGTTTCACCTTCTGCACCATAGCATCACTGAGTTGGGCCTCACGGATTTGATCTTACAAGGTAGGAGCGACTTGAAGGTTGGCAAGAAAACCTTGCGGAACAACTTGGAGGTTGAGCTTCCTGAATGACTCGCAAAGTTCAGGTTGGAACGGTTTGAGGATGAGACTGTTGCAATAAGCCTTTCTGCTCAAGGCATCTGCAATGACATTGGCCTTGCCAGGAGTATACTCAATGCTTGGATCGTACTCTTGAATCATTTCAACCCAACGAGTCTGGCAAAGGTTAAGGTTTGGCTGGGTGAAGATGTACTTTAGGCTCTTGTGATCGGTGAAGATGTCCACTTTTCTGCCCAACAGAAGGTGTCTCCACGTGATCAAGGCATGAACAACTGCTGCTAGCTCAAGATCATGTGTGGGGTAATTCTTCTCATTTGTTTTAAGCTGACGCGAAGTGTATGCAACAACCTTCTTGTCTTGCATGAGAACACCGCCGAGACCTTGCAATGAAGCATCACAAAACACTTCATAAGGCTTGGACTCATCCGGAGGAGTAAGTACCGGAGCAGAAATGAGCTTCTGTTTGAGGGTATTGAATGCCACATCACAATCAGGAGTCCACGAGTAATTGACATTCTTCTGCAACAGGTTGGAAAGAGACTTGGCAATCTTGGAGAAGTTATCAGCGAACCTTCTGCAATAGCTTGCGAGACCGAGGAAACTTTGGAGTTGTTTGACATTCTGAGGAGGTTCCCACTTCACAATAGCTTCAAACTTCTCGAGGTTAACAGAAATGCCCTCGGCAGAGATAATATGGCCAAGATAGAGGACTTTATCAAGCCAGAATTCACATTTGGAGAACTTCGCATAGAAACGGTGCTCACGGAGCCTGTCGAGGACCAAACAGAGGTGCTTGGCATGGTCTTCTTCATTCTTAGATAATACCAAGATATCATCGAGGTATGATACGTCTCTAACGTATCTATAATATTTGAGTGTTCCATGCTATTATTTATGAAGTCTTGGATGTTTAATGGGCTTTATCATTCACTTTTATATCATTTTTGGGACTAAGCTACTAACCCAAAGGCCCAGTCCAGATTGCTGTTTTTTGCCTGTTTCAGGGTTTTGCAGAAAAGAATATCAAACGGAGTCCAAACGGAATGAAACCTTCGCGAGAGATATTTTTGGAGAAAATCATGCACACGGAGCTTGAGAACCACGTCAGGGGACAGAGGGCTGGCCCACGAGGGTGCGGGGGGAGCCCCCCTTCCCAGGGCGCGCCCCTGCCTCGTGGCCCCCTCGAGCCTCCCCCGGTGCCCTCCTTCTTCATATATAAGTCTACATACCCCAGAAACTCCATGAACAGAGAGAAAATCCTAATTCCACCGCCATACCTTCTATTCCCGTGGAGATCCCATCTGGGAGCCTCTTCCGGAGCTCCACCGGAGGGGGATCCATCACGGAGGCCTTCATCATCATCATCATCGCCCTCACCATGAGTTGTGAGTAGTTTACCACAGACCTTCGGGTCCATAGCTAGTATCTAGATGTCTTCTTCTCTCTCTCTCTCTGGATCTCAATACAAAGTTCCCCTCGGTCTTCGAGGAGATCTATTCGATGTAATATCTTTTTGCGATGTGTTTGTCGAGATCCGATGAATTGTGAGTTTATGATCAAGGTTATCTATGAAAGATATTTGGTTCTTCTCTGAACTTTTTATGTGTGCTCATAATATCCTTGCAAGTCTCTTCGAATTGTTGGTTTGGTTTGGCCTACTAGATCTATAGTTCTTGCAATGGGAGAAGTGCTTGGCTTTGGGTTCAATCTTGCGGTGTCCTTTCCCAGTGACAGTAGGGGCAGCAAGGCACGTATTGTATTGTTGCCATCGAGGATAAAAATATGGGGTTTATATCATATTGCTTGAGTTTATCCCTCTACATCGTGTCATCTTGCTTAAGGCGTTACTCTGTTCTTATGAACTCAATACACTAGATGCATGCTGGATAGCGGTCGATGAGTGGAGTAATAGTAGTAGATGCAGAATCGTTTCGGTCTACTTATCTCGGACGTGATGCCTATATACAATGATCATGCCTAGATAGTCTCATAATTATTCACTTTTCTATCAATTGCTCGACAGTAATTTGTTTACCCGCCGTAGAATATCGCTATCATGAGAGAAGCCACTAGAGAAAACTATGGCCCTCGGGTCTATTCTCAACATATCAATCCACATCTACTTTACTTTTATCGCTTTTATTTGCTATTCTTATAAACTAAAAATACCAAAAATATAAACTATCATCTCTATCAGATCTCAGTTTCGTAAGTGACCGTAAAGGGAGTGACAACCCCTTATCGCGTTGGCTGTGAAGTTCTTATTTGTTTGTGCAGGTGCGAGGGACTCGCGCGTGGTCTCCTACTAGATTGATACCTTGGTTCTAAAAAACTGAGGGAAATACTTACGCTACTGTGCTCCATCTCCTTTTCCTTTTCGAGGGAATACAACGCAAGCTCAAGTGGTAGCAAGGTACACGAGGACAAACTCATTGGTGTAGGGGTTGAATATGAAGTGCATCATCTAAGAGAAAGTGGGTGGAGCATTTGCAAGCCCGAAAGACATGACCGTGTACTCATAGGAGCCGTAGCTCGTTCTGAATGCGGTCTTGGGAATATCCTCTTCACGGATACGAATTTGATGGTAGCCCATCCGGAGATAAAGCTTCGAGAAAACCTTGGCTCCTTTGAGCTGCTCGAACAGTTCATTGATATTGGGGAGCGTGTACTTATTCTTTATTGTCTTCTTGTTCAATGGACGGTAATCAACACACAATCGTTTCGTACCATCCTTCTTATTGACAAAAAGAACACCGCAGCCCCAAGGATAAGTACTTGGTCTGATTAGACCCATGCGTTCTTGCTCGTCGAGTTGCTTCTTCAATTCCTTCAACTCATTAGGAGAAAGCTTGTACAGACGCCGACATGCTGGCTCGGTACCAGGTTCAAGTTCAATGACGAATTCTACTGGACGGTTGGGAGGCATGCCTGGAAGCTCTTCAGGGAATACATCCTCATATTCACAAACCACCGGAATCTGGGATAAGGCATTAATCTCGCCCTTTTCATTGAGAGAGAATAGCCTGATTGTGTTATCTCGATCTACAAAGATAATCACGTCTTCGGAAGGATGAGTTAGCTTGACCTCCTTGTTTGCACAATCAATATTTGCATCATGCTTAGAGAGCCAATCCATTCCAAGAATAAGATCAATGTCTGAGTTACCGAGAATAACCGGGGAAACCAGAAAACTATAATCTCCCATGTGAATAGATATATCGGGAGCCACTGAGTTGGAAGTCATGTGTTTGCCCGAAGAAATAATTGATAACTTCTTTGGCAAGGCCACTGTGCCCACGTTATGCTTAGATGAAAATGGACATGACATGAAGGAAAGTGATGCATCAGAATCAAACAAGACTTTTGCAGGTTTAGATATAACTGGAAGATTACCAATTATCACACCAGAAGAATTCTCTGCTTGAGCTGCATTCATCAGGTTCACTCTTGCGTGCTTGGGATTGTGCTTGACAATAGCATTGCTGACATGTGGAGAAGGCGGAAGGCGCCTCTGGTTGGTGCACTTGTTGGAATAGTGATCCTTCAGACCACATTTGTAGCAAGTGACCTCTGAAACTGGACGGGAAGGAGGAACACTTGGTCTTGGAGCTTGGAACTGAGACTTGGACTGGTTGCTTGGGTTGGGTGGGTGGGAGAATCCATGACTACCTGAGTGCTTGTTCTGACTCGGAGGACGGAGCACTCGAGGAGGCAGGAGCCAGAACTTCTGCTGCTTAGCAACCACCCGAGAGGAAGAGGAGGAGTGAACAACATCTCTTATCCTCTTTTTGGAGGCTTCACATTTGAGCTGAGCCGCCTCTTGTTTGAGAGCCATGTGGTAGAATTGATCAAATTCATCTGGCTCGAACAGAGTGAGTGCAAGTTGGAGTTCATCTTTCAGACCACCTCGGAACTGGTAGATTTTTCTCTTGGCATCAGGGATGTCTTGCTTCGCATAACGGGCAAGATTCTGGAACTTGACATTGTATTGGTAGACAGACATGGTGCCTTGCTTCAGATTGTGGAATTTCTCACGCATGCCTTCAATGACACTTGTAGGGATCTGATGAGAACGGAAATCATGGCAGAAATCAGCCCAAGAGATCTCACGACCCGCTTTGGAGTCTTTGTATTGTTGCCACCAGTCAGCAGCTTGATCTTTGAGTTGGAAAGCGGCAAAATTGACATAATCCTCAGTTCTGACGTTACTGCACTCAAAGTGTTTCTTGATGTCTGTGATCCAATCTTCATAATCGGGCGGATCAACACAGAAACTAAAAGATTTTGGTTGGATTGCCAGGAATTGGTCGAGAGTAGCAAAGTGAGGTTGATTGAACATATTTCCTTGGCCTTGGTTCCCTTGATTGCCTTGATTTGCTTGATTAGCTTGGAAACTCTACATCATCTGCATGATCATCTGAGTGTTTTGGTTGGTTTCTTGCATATTCGCTCTCCATGCCTCAGACGGAGGAGGAGGGGAAGGAGGACGCTCTTCTTCACCCTCTGGGTTCTGGTTGGGAACTTTCTTAGGTGCCATACTGAAGATGATGACAACCGTTAGCCATTGAAGCAAGTAATAGATAAGCTGAATCAACGGCTAGATATTTGCAACATATAGTCTTCACAATGAACATCCGAACAAAATTGAACGAATGAATTCCATAGCTTAATGGTACATCAACTTGTTGAGAAGCCACTTGGGAGAACAAAATGATAGAATAAAACAACAAGGTAACAGATGGAACAAATACATAATAGAGGTTTCGTCCCACATGTTCATGCTGAATGCCCCATGGCACGTGTTACAAAGGGCTTTGCAATCCCCGGATCAGCATAGCCAAGGATCCTTTAAGATGCAACCCCCTAGTGCAACAACGCCCATGATAGCCTCTCCACTAAATGTTGAACCCCAACCTCATATCACACACCCGTTGGAAGATTAACTAAGAGCTACTTGAATCCCACCTATTAATTCCCGAAGCTTTCTGGTTATGCAATCTGGTGTTGGGGATACAGGGGAAGCACCGCATATCACTCAACTAATAAATCCTACATCCAGCTGTATCCATCCGTCAACACATAACCAGGCACCTTTGGAAACTGTTTACCTCGGACCTTCGAAACGCATCCGCTATACTAGCTGTGGCAATACTCCCGAACTATCTCCCCAGTACTGGGTGACGTCGGGGTTATCTCACCACCAGACACGCATAGAAGAGTTTTTTATGTCGGCCGCCTCTGGTATTCTAGAACCGCAACGATACATTTGTGATGACAACACCTCGGAGCTCAACTCCCCGGGACACTGCCACAACCCCTAAATGACAGGAGGCACCAAGAACAATGTTCTCGTCACAAATATATCGGAACAATCCAAACAATACCCGCGTGATCCTAAAAAAATTGGTGAAATTTTGAGAATAGTGAAGGTAAAACACCGTCAGGAGTCCTCACCAGAGCGTCGAAGGGGATGAGGAGTAAAAAGAAATCCTACTCTCTGATATATATAGGACTCAAAACATTTTGTGTGTGTGTGCCTAGACTCAACCGTCAGCGGTTCGATCAATCAGGGGGCTCCTAGGTCAGAGAAGGCTCTGAATACCAACTTGTAATGCCCAGGATGCAGCTATATAGTGTCGAGGCACGACTTAGAGACATAAGCGCATTCTGGAATGATCGCAAGCGTGGTATCTTTGCACAACTTATGTAAAAGATCAGGCATGAAAGAGTAGAATAGTTGGCTTACACTCGCCACGTCACACAATGAATACAATAGCATACATTCATCCAAATAACACAGGGTCCGACTACGAACCAAATCCAAACGAGAAAAGATACCACAACCACAAGTCCTGATCGCCCCTAGTAGGAACCACTACCGATCGTCGGGATACATAACATAGAAACGACCACGCTCTTCATCAAACTCCCATTGAAGTGCTGATCCATCACCTGCATCATTCTCGGATGTACCTGCATCTGGTGTATGTGTAAGCTATGAGCCACAAGGACTCAACAATCCCATTCCCGGGTATAAAACTAGCAAAGCCTTTAGGTGTAGAGAGGTAATAAAGTGTTTGCAGCAAGCTCTAAGCAACTAGCTTACGAATTCAGAGCGAGATGATAATATGTGCCAACGGTTGCCAAATTTGATCAAGAAGTGATCCTAGCTACTCATGTTCATGCATAACCCCACCGTGTTCACTTTCACAACCCCTTCGAAAAGAGACCATCACGGTACTCACACAGGTAGTGTATTCTTAAGGATATGGTGTCAAGTTATCTACAACAGGATATTAACAAATTCCCTTCTGCCACATAACCGCGGGCACGGCTTTCGAAAGTTCATAACCATGCAGGGGTGTCCCAACTTAGCCCATCACAAGCTCACGATCCGCAAAGTCGCAACTCCAAATTGGGAAGACCCGAGTATTCTCGGAATCCTGTGCTCAAGATATTTCGACAAAGGTAAAACAAATCCAGCAAGACCTCCCGGCGTGCCGACACCCTGATAGTAGCCGCGCGTCTCTTGTCTCAGGCCACGACCGGATGTGACAGCCTACAAGAAAATACCAATCCTCGAGTTTCCTAGTGGTGGCCCCACAGTCTGCCCAGTTGGACCAACACTCATGAGGAGCACTGGCCTGGGTTTTTGATTAAGAACTCGGGTTTATAACTCCCCATGCAAGTTTTAGTTCATAGGCAAATGTAGTACCAATGGTGGGTCTTGCTAGAAAAGCTTTAAGCAGTGCGAATTATCAAGGGGGGCCCATAAACCCCAACCGTGTTAGGAACGCAAAATCAAGGAACATAACACCGGTTTATCGGGTCCTAAGGTGGCATGAGTGGAACAAAACACCAAGCAGAAGGCCAAGCCTTCCACCCATTGCCAATATATATGTGCATTAATTTAAATAAGATATATATTGTGTTATCCCAATAAAACAAGTCCAAACATGGAGCAATCTTCAAACTTCACCTGCATCTAACAATGCTATAAGAGGGGCTGAGCAAAAGCGTACTTAGCCAATCAACGGTTTGCTAGGAAGGCATTTAGAGTGTTTCATTGTAACATAGGGGGCTGACAAGACAAGAATAGGCATCAAGGCATAGCCAAAGAGCGAGACAACTAGCAAGGCAAAGATAGAGGTGATATCGGGCAACGGTCATCTTGCCTAGTAAGTCATCGGTGGGATGGTAAGACGGCTCCTCAAACTGAGTCTCGACAAGATCCTCGAACTCGATATCGGCTCCCGGCTCTACCCAACACAAGAGCACAAAAACGGTACAAGATCGATCACGGTGCAATGCACAATCAACATGATGCAAGACATGTCATGGCATGCAAGTATGATGTGTGTATGCATGAGGATGCTCTCGAGCCTAAAGGAGAAGATGATGTAAATGGCTTCAACTTGGGCGACCAAGCAAGCCATTGGATAGATGGGAAGATTTCGGTCGAAATCGATATAAAGATCATGGGAAACGGATGCATGGTATGCAAATGACAAGCAAAACAAGATGCAATGCAAAACTGCAGTTAACAGCAACATGGCATCTTTGGAGCAAGGTATAATTATGCTACATCACCCAAACATGAAGACAAAAGACATTGATGTAAAATCGACATGATTCTTAACAAGCATGAACTCAGAGCACACCCAAAAGCTTGCTGGAACACAATTAAACAAGCATGGCAAGATTCAATAAGTTAGCAGATTTATCAGACTTGGTGAAAATTACAAGGCATGGCAGCAACAACGACAAGTAGGTATGTTTGCAAGCTTGTGCAACTCATCTCAAAGCATATCATGGCATGTGAATATAACCAATAGCAAGAAGACATGTTTGTGAAGCTACTCATGGCAAGAACATGGTCATAGGATGCATAGAACACTAGCTATTCACATGGCAAAACTGAACTTGCTGATAAAAAGCTGACAGAAACACTTTATAGCAACTTGAGAGCATGAAAACAACAAGCTAAAGCAAGCCATCATGCAAGCAAAAGGCATGGTAATAACATACATAACATGCTATTCAAGAATAACGACATGGCTACTTCTACAACATAATAGAACATGTCACAAACAGCATGGCAAAAGTGCAAGAGTTTATCCAGACTTAGCAAAATTTGGGCATGTTGCTAGAAACATTTTGAAGCAACTAGAGGGCCTCAATAGAACAAGCTACAACATGGCATCATGGCAAACAAGAGCATGGATAGCTAGAGCATAACATATACATCAAGGAACACCCACTGGACAACTCTAACCATGCACAACAATGACGGTAGCCTCATGGAAACATGGCATAAAAATTAACAGATTTAGCCTTAGCAAAAATTTAACATCACGATGACATGTTAACAAGCTTGATGCACTCATCTCAAAACATATCATGGCATGAAAGTAAATCTATCATGTAGAGCACATACCAATGAGCAAAACCTATGTTGACACTTAGCTCATATGACACATGGATTAAATCACACGAAAAAGACAAATCATCATCTCATAACAATTTCAGAAACTTATCAGCCACATGCACTTTTGCAACAGGGTTAAACATGGCATAATGCAACCTAACATGCATGCAAATGCATCCATCACAAAGATCATCACAAGACAAACATTTTGACATATCATACACTCCACATGCACCAAGTTACGGCCTCACGAACATGCCAACAAATTGTTAACACACAAGTAGTGCTGAAATAGTAACATCACGAAGCAGTCTTGCAACAAAGATTAAGACATCTAGATGAACCCTAACAAGCATGAAACTGATGCTAACATGTAGATCACTTCGAGACGAACATTTCAATACATTATACATGCAAAACGGAGCTGCGAGCACAAAGTTGCCACATGATGAAGGAGACAACAAATTTACGCTGATTAGGGACTTAGAGAAAATTTCCCCTCCAAAAAAGTCAGCTTGGGACGGATCAGAGCAAGACGGAGGGATCCGGGATGCGGGGCTTCGCATTTGGTTCGCGTGGTTGGTGGATCTGATCCACCCCCGGTGGATCTGGATCTGGCCGGAGTGGGACCCGGTGGCTCGCCGAAGATGGGTCGGCGGCGAGGTATGCGGCGGCTGGAGGAGGTGCGGCGGGGCGGCAGACGCGGTAGTGGCCGGCTGCGGCGGCCAGAGTGGCCGGGCGGCGCGGCAGCGGGGAGGCCGGCGGTGGAGGACGAAGGCGGCGGCGGTCGGCGCGAAGGAGCGGGGCCGGCGGTCGAGCGCGGAGGCGACGGGCGCGGAGGCGGTGGCGGTCGCGTGGGCCGGGTGGGCCGGCTACGGGCCCCAACGGGCCCGCGGCGGCATGGGGTGGAGTGGCCGGTGGGGCGCCACGTGTCACACGCTGATTGGTCGGACGCGGCTGCGGACACGTACGGCGCGGTGCGGACGTGAAAAGTGCGGCACAGAGGGAGGATGAGCTAGGGTTTGCCCGAAAATTCGGGGGGAGGTGCCTATTTATAGGTTCTGGGAGCTAGGAGAGTCCAAATGAGGTGCGGTTTTCGCCCACACGATCATGATCCAACGACCGAGAGGATGGAGGTTGTTGTGCTGGGCTTGTGGGCTGTTGTGGTGGGGTGCTGGGCCGAAAGAAATAGGGGTTTTCGGCCCACGTGGTTAACCGTTGGAGTATCAAACGACCTCCAAACGAAACGAAACTTGACAGGCGGTCTACTGGTGATATACCAAGACCACTTGACAACTCTCGGCCCATTCCGAGGATGTTTTTAACCCACTCACAAAACAAAGGCCTGAGAGGTGCGACGGGTGCCGTGTGAGAGAGTCGGAATCCGAAACGAGCAACGGAGACGATGCAGCTACACAAGTATCCAAGCGAGACTATGCCAATGCAATGGACATAATGAAAATGACATGGTGACATGCAACACACACACAAGGAAAAAATGATGAAACCCGAAATGAAGGAAGAGCCCAGAATGGAATTGATTAAGCCAACGATGCATATATTGCCATATAAGGAAGTTTTACATCCGGGGCGTTACAATAAGTATCCAATGTATCTATAATTTTTTATTGTTCCATGCTATTATATTATCTGTTTTGGATGTTTAATGGGCTTTATTATACACTTTTATATTATTTTTGGGACTAACCTACTAACCCAAGACCGAGTGCAAATTGCTGTTTTTTTTCCTATTTCAGTGTTTCACAGAAAAAGATTATCAAATGGAATCCAAACGGAATGAAACCTTCGGGAGAGTCATTTTCGGAACAATATCGACACATAAGACTTGGAGTACACACCAGGAAGCGAACGAGGCGGCCATGAGGGCAGGGGCGCGCCCCCACCCTCGTGGGGCCCTCGTGGCTCCCCTAACATGCCTCTTCCTCCTATATATACCTACGTACCCTGAAACCATCGGGGAGCACCACGAAACCCTAATTCCACCGCCGCAACCTTCTGTACCCGTGAGATCCCATCTCGGGGCCTGTTCCGGAGCTCTATCGGAGGGGAATCGATCACGGAGGGCTTCTACATCAACACCATAGCCTCTCCGATGAGTTGTGAGTAGTTTACCACAGACCTTTGGGTCTATAGTTTTTAGCTAGATGGCTTATTCTCTCTCTTTGGATATCAGTATAAAGTTCTCCTCGATCTTCTTGGAGATCTATTCGATGTAATTCTTTTTGCGGTGTGTTTGTCGAGACCCGATGAATTGTGAGTTTATGATCAAGATTATCTATGAACAATACTGGATTCTTTTCTGAAATCTTTTATGCATGATTTGAATATCCTTGCAAGTCTCTTCAAATTGTCGGTTTGGTTTGTCCTACTAGATCGGTAGTTCTTGCAATGGGAGAATTACTTGGCTTTGGGTTCAATCTTGTGGTGTCCTTTCCTAGTGACAGTAGGGGCAGCAAGACACGTATTGTATTGTTGCCATCGAGGATAAAAAGATGGGGTTTATATCATATTGCTTGAGTTTATCCCTCTACATCATGTCATCTTGCTTAAGGCGTTACTCTGTTCTTATGAACTTAATACTCTAGAGGCAAGCTGGATAGCGGTCGATGCGTGGAGTAATAGTAGTACATGCAGAATCGTTTCGGTCTACTTGTCACGGACGTGATGCCTATATACAATGATCATGCCTAGATATTCTCCTAATTATGCGATTTGTTTATCAATTGCTCGATGTTAATTCGTTCACCCATTGTACAAATCTGCTATCATGAGAGAAGCCACTAGTGAAACCTATGCCCCCCGTGTCTATCTTCATCATATTAATCTTCCATCAACTATTTATCTTTACTTTACTTTTGTTTTGCAATCTTTACTTTCAGTTTACATATCAAAAATACCAAAAATATTATCTTATCATCTCTATCAGATCTCACTTTTGCAAGTGGCCGTGAAGGGATTGACAACCCCTTTATCGCGTTGGTTGCAAGGTTCTTATTTGTTTGTGCAGGTACGAGGGACTCGCGCATGGTCTCCTACTGGATCGATACCTTGGTTCTAAAAAACTGAGGGAAATACTTACGCTACTGTGCTGCATCACCCTTTCCTCTTCGAGGGAAAACAACGCAAGCTCGAGAAGTAGCAGGCGGCGGCAACGCCGAAGCAGAGGAGGAGAGTGGGAGAAGAAAACTGCAAATTTTCGTAAGTGTTATATATATAGTACGTGCCTTTAGTACCGGTTGGAACCACCAACCGGTACTAAAGGTCAAATTTGGCCAAGCCAAGAGGCGGGAAGCAACCCCTTTAGTACCGGGTGGTGGCTCCACCCGGTACTAAAGTCCCGCCTTTAGTACCGGTTGGAGCCACGAACGGGTACTAAAGGGTGTGCGCTGCCACCCCGCGGTGCCAAAGTTTAGTCCCACCTTGCCGAGCGAAGGGCAGTCGCACTGGTTTATTAACCCAGCTACAGCTGCTCCTTCGAGCTCCTCTCTAAAGCAAGCTTCTGGGCCTACCTCTCCTATGCTGCCGTGTTGGGCCTACTGGGCCTGCGGGCCTGCATCCTGGCCCAACTACATGTTGGGTTTCGAGTCGTATGCACGCCGCTGTGGCCCAGTAGGCGGGTTTTTTTTATTTAGTTTTTTTCTTCTGTTTTATTTATTTTCTTTTATTTATTTCTGAGTTATTTTTTGTTGTATTTAGAGTTTCTTTGTGAATATTTTTGCTTTAGGTACAAAAAAAATACAAACTTTCTATTAGTGCCAGTAGTTTTCAAATTTGAATTATTTGAAATTTGTGTGAATCACTACTTTGTGAATAACTTCACTTTAAAAATAGATTTTTCAGTGTTTCTTTTTTCTTATGTTTAATATTAGTGTGTTTTACCATCATATTAAATTTGGTAATACTTAGGTTATTTTAAAAAATGAACTGCCTTTTGTAACACATGAGTTTTCGTCCAAAACCCTCATACTTCAAAAGAGATTATCCATTTTGTACACGAAGTGCATCCAGTTTTTGCCGTAACCCTCTCTACTTTTTTGCACATGCTATGTGGGTGAAATGATGATACGATGCCAACTTTCAACCTTTTCAGAGTTCATTTGTACTGCTTTTCAATTTCAGGATCATTTAGCTCAAAAAAAATTCATTAAATGCATGAAAAATAGCAAATTGTTGTCAGATAGGGTTGAAAGTTGATGACGTGACTTCGAATGGTGCATACTGAACGCACAAAAAGTTTGGAGTTGTAATAAGTTTAAAAAATGAAATGCCTTTGTAACAGATGAGTTTTCCTGTGAAACCCTGATACTTCGAAAGAGATTGTCCATTTTGTACACGAAGTGCATCCAGTTTTTGCCGTAACCATCTCTACTTTTTTGCACATGCTACGTGGGTGAAATGATTATACCATGCCAACTTTCAACCTTTTCAGAGTTCATTTGTAGTGTTTTTCAATTTCAGGGTCATTTAGCTCGAAAAAAATCATTAAATGCATGAAAATAGCAAATGATGTGAGATAGGGTTGAAAGTTGATGACATGGCTTTCAATGGTGCATACTGAACACGCAAAAAGTCCAGAGTTGTAATAAGTTATTAAAAAAATTGCCTTTGTAACAGATGAGTTTTTGTCCGAAACCCTGATACTTCGAAAGAGATTGTCCATTTTGTACACAAAGTCCATCCAGTTTTTGCCGTAACCCTCTCAACTTTTTAACACATGCTATGTGGGTGAAATGATGATACCATGCCAACTTTCAACCTTTTCAGAGTTCATTTGTAGTGCTTTTCAATTTTAGGGTCATTTAGCTCAAAAAATCATTAAATGCATGAAAAATAGCAAATGATGCCAGATAGGGTTGAAAATTGATGACGTGGCTTTGAATGGTGCATAATGAATGCACAAAAAGTCTGGAGTTGTAATAAGTTATTAAAAATGAAGGAGGGGCGCAATGCTCACCTGCACGTTGCTTAGCTTTAGGCCTTGAGAAACTACACATAGCTCCGTGCAGTCTACACCATTTCCTCAAGGCCTGAAGCTAAGCAACATGTAGGTGAGCATTGCGCCTCGTGGCTTATAAACCGCTGCAAGTCCCTCTCGCTTGGCGAGGTGGGACTAAATTTTGTTATGATCTACTTAAACAAAGCTATAATATTCTTCAATAGAAAAAAGAACAACTAAAAATCTCTAGTACCGATTCGTGGCTTGCACCGGTACTAAAGGTGCTGGTGGGGCCCTCGCCTGACAACAGCCTGCCACCACCTCTTTAGTACCGGTTCATGGATGAACCGGTACTAAAGGTTCGCCACAAACCGGTACTAATGAGCTCCGCCCGCCTAGCCGTTGGAACTGGCACTAATGGTCACATTAGTGTCGGTTGAGTTACAAACCGGGACTAATGTGCTGCACATTAGGCCCTTTTTCTACTAGTGTTAGGATTAAGGAACAACTAAGGAAACAATTGTGGTTCATGAGAGTAATATTAAAGCACCTAAACCCTCTGAGCAAATTAAGGTAGAACCTCCTAGTGCATTGGTTAAATATCTTTTAGTTGATAATATTGATGGGCATGCTATTTATTTCTGTGAGGAAGCCGCTAGAATTACTAAACCTGTTAGAACTAAAAATGATGAGTTAGATAAGAATAAAAAGGTTGTTGGCATGCCTGTTGTTTCTGCTAAGATTGGAGATGATTTCTATCGTAAGGTTTATGTGATATGGGTGCTAGTGCAAGTGATGTTCATTTTTCTCTCTATCAAGAAATTATGCATGGTATATCACCCGTTGAGATGGAAGAAATATATGTTATTGTTAAGCTTGCAAGTAGGGATGCCATTTCACCGCTTTAGGTTGTCAAAGATGTTGAAGTCTTGTGTGGTAAGGTCCAATACCTACGGATTTATTGGTACTTGGATCACACACTACTGCAGGATGCTGCTAACGCGACACTACGATTAGAGACCCTTCGAGAAACTGTGTGCAATGCAATCATCGCAAACGGTGGTGCATGAAGACCGTCAAAAATGTGTAAAACGTTTGCGAAGATGGATGCATCAAACACGGTTTAGATTTTAGTTGCCTGTGCGATGAAGGGCATACGGTTCAGTTCCATTAACTGTTTGCGATGAGGAGGAACAAAAGAAACGGGCGGCCAGATGAAGGAGTGTGCGATACACAACATACGGTTCACTCGGATGAACTGTTTGTGATTAGGCAACACAAAAGAAACGGGCAGCCAGATGAAGGTGTGTGCGATATACATCATACAGTTCACTCGGATGAACTGTTTGTGATTAGGCAACATAAAAGAAATGGTCAGCCAGATCAACGTGTGTGCGATATACGGCATGCGGTTCACTCGGCCTTGTCATCAGTGTGTGACCTCTGTGGAAACTGTTCGCTCCCCACTAGCCTCTTCTTGTACCGTGGCAACCGTCCACCACCTCTTCGCCTTTCCCTCTCGATTTGGAACTGCTGTCGCACGCTCTTCCTCCCTCCATTTAACTTCACCCTTCCTTCTGCCATTGTTCGATCGTCTTCTCCATGGAGGGAACAGGCCGGAAACGACCCCATTATTCTTGCCCCGATCTGAAAGATGACGTGATGGAGTAATTCATTGATCGGTGCGACATCATCACCTTGGCTAGCATGGTAGCTTCGTACAAGACCATCCTCGACTCAACAAATAGGATCGACTCAACAAATAGGATCATTACAAAGAACCCAAGGGTTCAGGAGCAGTTTGATCTCCCATATCTTCTTCACCATGACCCTGCTTGCCGTCGCGAGGACGACGAAAGCCTTGCCTTGTGCAAGTTGATGCCGCTTGATAATGATACGTGTGATGTTAAGATGCCATCGCTTAAGGGTAAGGCCTGGGTAGGCACAAATGGAGATTGGGTTGTTTATATTGGGAACAACTGCGAGTGGGAACTTGTGAATGTGTGCACTCGTCACCGGGTTCCACTTGCAAAATTCTCAGACTGCCATGAGGTTAAGCACACAGATAGTCTACGTATGTTCAGATATGATCATCATGACATTCGTCTATGGAAGATAGTAATTTCTCGAGTTCCCAACCGCTCTTGGGAATACAATAACTATGATGTTTTTGCTATCTTTGATAAGCTTGTTGCCGTCTCTGCTTCCACGGATGGATGTATATTGCTCAAAAATCAATTTATGTACATGAATGAGTACTATGATGCATTCAATATGAGCGTCTTGTGTTGGCTGCCACCACTCGTGGCACTGTTTTTGCATGTGATCCTTATTGTTTCGATACGTTTGTCTTCCACCGTAATTAGAATTGTTTCATCCACATGCATGCTAGTTAGTATCACTGTACTAATTAACCTTCTTGTGTTTCCAAGGTCATGTTAACATTCCACCACCTATACTTAAAAAATTTTATAACCAAGGGGGAGATGACGATGGTGATGATCACGAGCATGAGGACGAGCAGGACCCATATACTCAATGGCGCTTGGCAACTTATTCCGATGGATCACCTCTTCTTGTATGTATACAGGGCACTGCTGATGTTACTAATGAAGCAGGAGTTGTCTCCCATGGTTGCACTATCCAGACCTATTCCAACATCCGCTGCAGGGTATTCCGGATGGATACTAGTGTACTAGTGCCAGCACCTCCTTCTCCCTGGTACAATATTGATAGTCTTGGAGAAAACTCACTCTTCCTTGGACAAAACTATCCAATGATGGTGAAAGGTGATCCAGCTGCTATTGACACAATATTACTACCATTTATGAGAAGTGATTGTATCTATACCTTGGACATTGCTATGGTTCCCTACCCTGGCTATCACAATATGCGTCCTGATATAGGCCGCTTCAGCCTGGATGATCTATCCTGCATTGGTCTCGAGATTGACAATAGCTGGCCCTTCCCAGAGATTCAGTTATGGTTCAAAGCAAGCGTTTCCAATGCCGAGGATTGGTTGAGCTGAAGTTCATTTCATCGCTTTGTTATTTGTTTTGTGAGAAAAACTTAACTATACTAGAATGTTTTGTTGGAAGTAATCTATAATCCAACATGCATCCTCGCTGTTGTTGTGTGTTGATGACTTGTTGTATGTAATGAATGGTACATTTGCATATGCGTCCCATCAACTCACGCATGCTCGCACGTCACACGGGTCGCGTGGAGGCACGTATATATTTTTTCTATTTGGATGACAAAAAAAGTACAATGCCACTTTGTATTGGTGTCCATATGAACAATGCTAGTGATTTTAGTTGCAAAAATTAGATAGTGCTAGTGATTTTTAGATGCATATTTTGACAAATCGCAGTGTTACAAGGTTGACAAATGGCAACGTTACTAGATAAACAAATGTCGATCTTTCCAGTTTGACAAATGGTAACATACCCAAAATGGCAGATATACAAATCTTACCCAATTGTTTGTACATGGTTGCACACGGGTCATGCAAAACAACCGTTTGCATTGTAGGGGTGCAAAAATCCTGCTCGGCACATTTTCCCTTGGCTTCATCGGGAAGCTGTCGGTTTGCATCCGGGTGTTCTAACTAAAACGTTTGTGATGAGTGTTTTATATTTGAAAACCATTGACATTTTTTTCAAAAGAAAATCGTTTGATAAGTTTGTACATTAAGAGAGAAAAACCCAAGTTCGTTCAAACCATATCTTTCATTCAGTCACACTGCGAATTTATATTCATATGATCGAGAATTCGAGATACAGTATTAAACCCCGAAAAACTATTTTCGGCGGCGGCGGAGGAGGCGTGACGCGCCATCGTTGTCATTGTCGTCCTCGGGGACACCGTTGTTGAAGTTAAGGATGGTAATAGGTAGGGTATGCGTAGGGTAGAGCAATACCATACGCATACCCGTATAGTCAATGGGTACAAAATTCTACCCATACCCGTACCCATGGGTATAAAACTTTACCCGTACCCGTACCCATTCGGTACCCGGCGGGTAGAAGAAATAGTACATGAGTGTAATGCCCAGGATGGGACTATATCTCCTACGTGTCGAGGCACGACTTAAAGATATAAGCCCATTCTGGAATGATCGCAAGTTTGGTATCTTTGCACGACTCATGTAAAAGAGGGATTAAATTGCAAAAGGAGATAGTTGGCTTACACTCGCCACTTCACACAATACATTACATAAGCAAAACATCATTTAAAACATCACAACCCATCTAAGGGTAAGATCCAAAAGACAAGATACCAAACATAACGATAAACCACAGGTCTAGATCGAATCCTAGTAGAAACCACTACTGATCGTCGAAAATGTCACAAGCATACGGCCACTCTCTTCATCGAGCTCCCGGTGGAGTTCTGATCCATCTCCTGCATCATCTCGGCTGAACCTGCATCTGGTGTTGTAGTATCTGTGAGCCACGAGGACTCAACAATCCCATAACCATGGGTATCAAGACTAGCAAAGCTTTGTGGGTAGGAAGAGGTAAAGTGTTGAGGTTGCAGCAGCGGCTAAGCAATATATGGTGGCTAGCTTACGAGTACCAGAATAAGATGAGCATCTACGCAAACGGTCGCAAAAGTAGTGATCGCTAAAGATCCTGAACTACATACGAATCAAACATAACCCCACCGTGTTCTCTTCTCAAAGTGAAAAGAGACAGTCACGGTTACTCACACAGTTGTGTGTTTTACTTCGGATCCTCTGTCAAGTTTTCTACAACCGGACATTAACAAATTCCAATCTGCCACATAACCGCGGGCACGGCTTTCGAAAGATTATAACCCTGCAGGGGTGTCCCAACTTAGCCCATCACAAGCTCTCACGATTAGCTGAAGTTATAAATATAATATCATCACTCCTTATCTTAGGGAAATCCGATCAAGCTCGGCATCTCGGTAGCTCAAGACATTTCGACAATGGTAAAACAAGTCCAGCAAGACCTCCCGGTGTGTCGACACCCTGATAGTAGCCGCGCGTATCTCGTATCAGGCCACGACCGGATGGGCGATTCTACAGGTTTATATCAATCCTCGAGTTTCCCCGTGGTGACCCCGCAGAACCCCCGTTTGGGACCAACACCATCAGCACTGACCCCCCTGCTATGTAGAATTAAGAACCCGGGGACGCGACCCCCTATGCAAATTTAATTTAATTAATTAAGTTACTATTATGAGCAAAATAAAACCAATGTTGGGCCTTGCTGGAGGAGTTTTATTCAAAGTCGAACTGTCAAGGGGTCCCCATCCACCCATCATGTAAGGAACGCAAAATCAAGGAACATAATGCCGGTTTATCGGCGCCTAAGGTGGCATGAGTGGAACAAAACACCGAGCAAAAGGCCAAGCCTTCCACCCATGCCCAGTATATAGGTGTGTTAATAATAATTATAGATATTGTGATATACCAACAACAAGTTCCCTCCTGGAACGATCTTCATCTTCACCTGCAACTAACAACGCTATAAGAGGGGCTGAGCAAGCGGGTAACATAGCCAAACAGTGGTTTTGCTAGGAAGGTGTCAAAAGGTTAGATGTTTCATGGCAACAAGGAGAGGCTGACATAAAAGATGGGTAGCGCGACATGTAACGATAGCATCGAGACAACTAAGCATGGCAATGGTAGTAAAGGTATCCAAGGGTATGATCATCTTGCCTGGGATTCCGCAAGGGAGAAGAACGGATCCATGAAGTAGACGGAGCAACATAGTCGAGCGAATCCTCACAACTCCGGAACGAAACCGAAGCTAACAAGAGAAGCAACCGGAAAGAAGCAAACAACACGGTAAACACACAAGCATAAACATGGCATACGATGCACATCCAAGTATGATGCATGTCCGGTTTAATTATGCATGGCATGGCAAAGTGCACAAACAAGTACTACAAGTTAAGTGGAGCTCAATATGCAACGAGTTGCATATTGACGAAACACCACATTTTATTTATTTAGTTGACTCTCGTTTATTTACAAGACAAGATTAAATGTTTGTTAACATGGCAAGAGGTGAAGCATAATGAAACTACACTATTTAGGCATTTTAAATGAGGCCGGAAAATAACAACAACAATTTCGGGAAAAAATCCCCATGAGCATGTTTAGCAATTTTAAGCAAACAACAATTCACACACTTAAATGTTGTTAACATGATGCGGATGACATGATCAAGTTTTATGCAAGTTTAGATAAAGGTTAACATGAAGAGATATGAAGTATTGTCACCGTGGTGGAAGAAAAGGGTGCCACGGCAACGATCCGAAAATGATGCAATGCAACATCTCGGTTCCGGTAACTCGTTGAGAGACCGGTGCAAATGAAAAGGTGGCGTGGACGAGTCGAACAAGATGAAAGAGGTGGGGTGATCCCGTCACCGGGTTCCCACGAGTCGGCGACGAGGCAACCGAGGAACATGACAAAAGGATGATACGGGCACGGAGCACACAAGGGAAACATTTCATACAACACAACATTCATCCACGGGTCATCGTCTCGGGGTTATACCTTCGGAACAAACATTCTCGGAGGGGTTCGAGGTCATCGAGGGACGTAGTGGAAGTAGTGGAAGTAGACGTTCTAGTTCATCGGTAGCGGTACTCGTTCCGTAGTGGGAAGTAGTGGTACTCGCGGTCGTAGAGGAAGTAGGCGTTCCGTGAGTCGTGGTACACGGGTCGTAGAGGGAAGTAGTCAAACACGTTTCCGAAGAGGTACTCGCCGGCGGGGTACTTGTCGAGTCGTCGTTGACGTAGGGGTACACGTTCGTAGAGGTACTTGCGGTCTCGGCGACGGTAGTTGTTCCCGTTCGTAGATGTACTCATTCCGTTCGTTGATGTACTTGGCGCATCCATCGTTTTTCGGGGCGACGGTAGTGGTACTTGTTCATGAAGGCGTTCTCGTTCGTAGTTGTTCACTTCTCCGAAGGGGTACCTGTCATCGTGGTACTTGGTCGTGGTACTTGACGCGTCGTCTTGGAACTTGTCGATCTTGCCGGTCTTCATGAACCGAAACGAAGCACACAAGAGCAAACATAAATGGCAGCACGGGCGACGAGGCCATGGCAGCGGCAGCATAGCTGGCCGGAAGAGACGGCCATGGCAGCAGCAGCTCGGAGCTCGGCTCCATGGCGGTAGCTGCGGGAGGACGAGCTCGAAGCAGCGCCGGTCGGAGGCGAGGACGAGGCATGGAGGCGGCACGGCGGCGGCTCAAGTGTCCTTGGCGACGAGGTGCTGGAGGGAGCACGCTGGAGGAGGGAGGCCGCGGGCGGAGGCGCAGGGGCCCTGGCGCGGCGGCGCCTGGAGGCAGCAGGGGCGGCTGCTCCTGGCGCGCGGGATGACGGTGAGGACGGACGGAGGGAGGCCATGGCGATGCGGCCGTGGTGGAGCTCGGGTGCACGGGAGGGTGCGGCACTGCGGCCTGGCGAGGCGGATCCTGGACGGACACCCGACAGCGACGATGGAGGAGGAGGCGCTCGGGGAGGGACGTGGCGCGGGCGCAGGCGCGCGGTAAGAGGAGGCCCGATGGCGAGGGAGGCCGGGGCGGTCGGGCGCTGTCGCCTGGAGAGGAGGGGCGTGACGCGCGGCTACGAGGAGAGAGCGGGGCGCTGTCTGGCCGAGGCCCCCGAGGGGAGATCGATGGGAAAAGGAGAGACGCTCGGGGGGATCGAATCGGGTGAGAGGCCAGAGGGTTCGGCCGCGAGAGAGCGACGGCGACTGGTGGAAGAGAGGGAGTTGGGGTGCGGTCGGCTAGGGTTAGGAGAGAAGGGATGCTGGGCCTGATGGGCCGCGGGGAGGGAAGGCTGGCTTGGGCCTGGCTAAAAGGAGGCATGCGGCTGGGCCTCTCTCTCCAAACTGCTGTGGCAAAAAAAACAGAGAAACAACAAGACGAAAGAAAAAGGAAGGAGGAGCTAGGAATAGGCTTAGGGCATGAGGTAAAATTCCCTGGACTCACAAAAGTGTGAGGAATATAAATAAAATTGTTTGAAGATTTTTGGAAGATGAAAATTCAAAACACGTTTGAATAAAAGCCAAATTGTTTGACTTTAGAAATCCCTTTAGATGGAAATCCAAAAGGGCTCGAATTTGAGGATGGGGCTCGACAGACGGGAAAATAATTATTGGCAAGGTTTGACGATGAAACTTGAAGTGAAATAGGCATGGGGAAAATTATGCAAGTGTGTTGGGTTAATTCCAAACGAATGGAATAATTTAATATAGCTCCCTACTAATATTGAGAGGCTTTTATATGTTATAAAGAGAGGTCATTCTTCCCTCGATTTAAATGGACCAAAGGTCCACACGGTTTATTTAGGTTGAGATGCAAAATAAATATGACATGATGGCATGATGACAAGATGCAATGCAAAAATAAATAACACAAGCACAAATGAAACACACGGGAGAACCCGGAACATCTGGAATCTTCTGGAATCTTCTGGGATCTTCTGGGACGTCGGTCTTTGGGCGTCACAATGAGTTGTTCACATTTTTACACTCAGTATACTTATCTCACCTCAATAAAATGTACACGAGTACAACATACTCAAAAGTCATTAGGAGTAGACAAGTCACATGACAAGTTAATGATTAATTGACGATAACTTACATTAGTTCACAAGCTGGTAGGGTATGGGTATACCCGCGGGTACAAGGCTATACCCGTACCCTACCCATGACTTAACGGGTAGGGTATGGGTACTACCCATGGGTGTAAAAGTGTGCCCATACCCTGCCCATGCGGGCACAGACCCGCGGGTATCCGTACCCGTGGGTAAAATTCCCATCCTTAGTTGAAGTCTTCAAGGCAGCACAAAATGTTCTTCACTTGTAAAACATCATGTCGTCACGCGATCGACGGGCGGGGCGCGGGAGGACGGCAACTGGCGCCGCTGAGAGGTAGCGGTCAATGGCAGCGTCCCATGCCTCTTAGGGGGGCGTGCGTCTGGGCACGGGCACGGGCGCGGCGGGTGCAGCCAAACGCATGGGGGCTGGCGCCACGGTGGGTGGAGGGGCGCGCAATGGCACGAGCACGGGCGCTGGCGCTGGCATGTACACGAGCTCGCACGGGTCCGCGGAGACCTCCCGTCAATACTACGGGGATGGTTGCTGGCGCGGGCGCGGGGAAGGCAGCTGGGACGGGAGCAGGGGCAGCAACCGCCGCGACCAGCTCATTCTGGGCCATGTCCATGAGGCCTCATTCCTCCTTATTTTCTATCTCCTCCGGTTTGGAGTTGACTTCACCAAACTTGAAGACTAGTGGTAGATGATTGTTCTGTGCCATGGCATTGGTGGAGGTCTGCGGGAGGGAGGGGAACGGGAGGCGAAAAGTAAGGCTACCCGAATTAAACAGCGGCTCGGGCGCCATTAATGGAGAGGAAGGCAGGCGGCCATGGAAGCCAAAGGGCTCGCTTCCCGGTGAGCTTGCGCAACGTACAACTCGCACGCTTCCCGGTGAGCCTGCCCATTGGAGGACAGCTTGCACGCCTCTCGGTCTGCCTGTGCACCGGACTGCGCTCGCACGCCTCCCGTTCAGTCAAGGTCAAGCAGCTGTCCGCATGACACCTCCTACAACCATTAAAACCAAGACACGTGGCATCACGTGAATGGTTAACAGAACGCACACGGTTTGAATTCTACAAACGTTTGAGATATTAAAGTGGCAGCTATTTTTTCAAAATGCCTCTGTTGGCTGTCATTATTCGAGTGCGCCTTCTCTCAAAATGGACACGAAAAATGCCACAGCATGTCGGGTGCCATTCCATGATAGCATGCCAAGTTTCATGAATTTCAGACGAGTTTTGGATTTACTAGAATTGAAAAACCAGGCATCTCAATATTTTGCCGGCAATCAACGGTGCCCTGGTGTTTGAAATTCATTCCCATTTCTTGCATGGGGTCTAAGCATGCACCCAAGGACACATATTTATTTTTTCAACAAATTTATATGCACTGGAGCATGTGCATGTAGTTCAAATTTGAATCATGCACATAAATGCATTAAAAACTCAGTTAATGCTTAAAAATGTCCAAACACTTCAAATGAACTCTAAAAAGGTTGAAAGTTGGCATGGTATCATCATTTCACCCACATAACATGTGCAAAAAAGTTGAGAGGGTTATGGTAAAAACTGGATGCACTTCGTGTACAAAATGGACAATCTCTTTCGAAGTATTATAGTTTGGGACGAAAACTCATCTGTTACAAAGGCATTTCATTTTTTTGAACTTATTTGAAGTCCAGACTTTTTGTGTGTTCAAAATTCACCATTAAAATCCACATCATCAATTATCAACCCTTTCTGAATTCATTTGGTATTTTCATGCATTTACTGATTTTTTTAGAGCCAAATGACCATGAAATTGAAAAAACACTTCGAATGAACTCCGAAAAGGTTGAAAGTTGGCATGGTGTCATCATTTCACGCACATAGCATGTGCAAAAAGGTAGAGAGGGTTACAACAAAAAAAGGATGCACTTCGTGTACAAAATGGACAATCTCTTTCGAAGTATCAGGGTTTCGGACAAAAACTCATCTGTTACAAAGGCATTTCATTTTTTTGAACTTATTTGAAGTCCAGACTTTTGGCGTGTTCAAAATGCACCATTCAAATCTAGTTCATCAATTATCAATCCTTTCTGAATTCATTTGATATTTTTCATGCATTACAGAGTTTTTTAGAGCTAAATGACCCTGAAATTGAAAAACACTTCAAATGAACTCT
>LR738713.1:114259584-114302375 GCA_902687465.1 Secale cereale | reverse complement strand
TAGAGCTAAATGACCCTGAAATTGAAAAACACTTCAAAGTAACTCTGAAAAGGTTGAAAGTTGGCATGGTATCATCATTTCACCCACAAAGCATGTGCAAAAAAGTATAGAGGATTACGACAAAAACTGGATGCACTTCGTGTACAAAATGGAAAATCTCTTTCGAAGTATCAGGGTTTCGGACGAAAACTCATCTGTTACAAAGGCATTTCATTTTTTTGAACTTATCTGAAGTCCAGACTTTTTGTGTGTTCAAAACGCACCATTCAAATCCACATCATCAATTATAAACCCTTTCTGAGTTCATTTGGTATTTTTCATGCATTTACTGAAAATTTTAGAGCAAAATGCCCCTGAAATTGAAAAACACTTCAAATGAACTCTGAAAAGGTTGAAAGTTGGCATGGTATCATCATTTCACCCACATAGCAGTGCAAAAAAGTAGAGAGGGTTACGACAAAAACTGGATGCACTTCGAGTACAAAATGGAGAATCTCTTTCAAAGTATCATGGTTTCGGACGAAAACTCATCTGATACAAAGGCATTTCATTTTTTGAACTTATTTGAAGTCCAGACTTTTTGTGTGTTCAAATGCACCATTCAAATCCACATCATCAATTATCAACCCTTTCTGAGTTCATTTGGTATTTTTCATGCATTTACTGATTTTTTTAGAGCTAAATGACACTGAAATTGAAAAACTCTGTTGTTGCCGCTCCATGATAGCATGCCAAGTTTCATGAATTTCAGACGAGTTTTGGATTTACTAGAATTTAAAACCCAGGCATCTCAACATTTTGCCGGCAATCAACAGTTCCCTGGTGTTTGAATTTCATTCCCATCTCTTGCATGGGACCTATAAATTCACCAAAGGACAGACATGTGATTTTTCAACCAACTTTGGTGCATTGGAGCATGTGCTTGTAGTTCAAGTTTGAATTATGCACATAAAATGCCTAGAAAACCCAGTTAATGTATAAGAAAGGCCAAACGAACCCCGAATAATTCTAAGATTAAACACAAAACTCATATTATTCGATGTTGACAGTAGAAATTTTTTGAAAGCAATAAGAGGGAACACATATCATCCCGTCCCCAAAGGTGGTACGTTCCTTATCGAAACCATCATGCTTATTGTGAGAAGCTTTTGTTTGCGAGAAGCTTATACCCAAACCTCCCCCGAATGGGACAACATTTTCACCACGACATTTTGATGCCGCTCCATGATAGCATGCCAAGTTTCATGAATTTCAGACGAGTTTTGGATTTACTAGAATTTTAAAACCAGGTATCTCAATGTTTTGCCGGCAATCAACAATGCCCCGGTGTTTGAAATTCATTCCCATCTCTTGCATGGGACCTAGAAATTCACCCAAGGACACACATGTGATTTTTCAACCAACTTTGGTGCATTGGAGCATGTGTTTGTAGTACAAATTTGAATTATGCACATAAAATGCCTAGAAAACCCAGTTAATGTATAAAAAGGGCCAAACAAAACCCGAAAAATTCATTCCCATTTATTGCATGGGACCTAAGCATGCACTGAAGGACACAAATTTGATTTTTCAACCAATTTGTATGCACCGGAGCATGTGCATGTAGTTTAATCTTGAATTGTGCACGCGAAATGGCTAGAAAACCAGTTTAATGTATGAAATGTCCAAACGAACCCTGAATAATTCCAATTCTTTTACGACACACATATATTTGCATGTTCACTTCACATAAATGGTCTATCAATTCAAACATCACCCATTGCCGTTGTGGCCCCATTTTCTAATTCAAATCAACTAGATCCCAGACAGTTTATTATCACCAACCGTGTGAGATGTAGTACAAAGTATCTTGGAGCACCGTCGATGTATAATATGCGAGAAGGTGCGTTGGCTACAGTCCACAGCCGGCGTGTCAAGCACACTTGCTCACTCCCCAAATCAAATAAATATCCTTTTTGTGTGCCTGGATCATTCATGGAATGACAAAAGGTGGTCGGTATCTTCCATGCTAAGCGGGTTATTCTCAGGTCGAGTGTTTATTCACTCGCCATTGCACGAGAAAAGGGTGGTAATAGGGATTCCCAGTCCCAAATTGAAAAAGAAAAAGCTTATAAATAAAAAAAAAACTCCCAATGGAGTCCAAACCTTTACTTTTCTGCTTGGGAACCGCCACTAGCGTGTTTAGCATGGGGGGGGGGTATTGATAACTGATAGTCATGAAGTAAAAGAGAAGGGTGCATCTATCAAAATATCATTTACCTCTCTTTTGAAAACATGAGCTCTGGCACCTCTGCAAATCACTTCTTCCCTCTACAAAGGGGCCATATATTTACTTTTATGTTGGGTCATCACCTTCTCTAATAAGCGCCAGATCTGAGAGCATTGTTTTCATGCATATGCATTGTGTGTAGTGAATGTTGGGTGTTATGATGACTGGATCTTTTCTACCATGAATTACAATGTTTAGTCGCTGCGCGGATTTTGGAGGTGCTCTGCATTTATGTTTTGCGGTCTCGGAAAGGGCTAGCGAGATACCACTATTGTCATATTATATCATGGTTGTTTTGATAACGTGTTGTTGTTTGAAGTATCTTATTATTACTCGTTAGCTGATTATGTCAATGATACGAGTCATTATAATTTTTAAGAGTTATTATCAACATGGTTGGTTATAATGCTGGCTGACAACCTGGGAGTTGTTTAAGCTTATTTATGCAAACAAGAGTAAAAGAGTTCATAAAAGTTTTTCTTTCTCACTTTCAGTTTATCAACTGAATTGCTTGAGGACACACAAAGGTTTAAGCTTGGGGGAGTTGATACGTCTCCCACGTATCTACTTTTCCTAACGCTTTTCCTCCTATTTTGGACTCCAATTTGCATGATTTGAATGAAACTAACCCCGAACTGACGATGTTTTCAATAGAAATACCATGGTGTTGTTTTTGTGCAGAAATAAAAGTTCTCATAATGGAACAAAACTTTGACTACGTTACTAGACCGATAGAAATTTTTATGTGGGAGAGGCCACTGCTAGCATGTCATCCCTTACTTGGAATTCTATGCACTTATGATTGGAACTATTAGCAAGCATCCGCAACTACTAACGTTCATTAAGGTAAAACCCAACCATAGCATTAAGATATATTGCCCCCCCTTCAATCCCGTATGCATCAATTTCGACGCTAGGTTGAAGCTTCTGTCACTCTTGCCCTCCAATACGTAGTCCTATCAACATACAACTAACCCTATGGTGTGATCCACGCGCGCGCTCATATGATGGGCACCAAAGGAAAGCAACATAACCACAAGCAATTTAAATCAATCATAGCAATTCACCAATCACCAATAGGACAACGATAATCTACTCAGACATCATAGGATGGCAACACATCATTGGATAATAATATGAAGCATAAAGCACCATGTTCAAGTAGAGGGTACAGCGGGTTGCGGGAGAGTGGACCAATGTAGATAGATGGGGGAAGGTGATGGATATGTTGGTGAAGATGACGGAGGTGTTGGTGTAGATCACCATCACACAATGATGGCCCCGGTGGCACTCCGGTGCCACCGGAAGCTAGGGGGAGAGAGCCCCCCCTCCTTCTTCTTCTTCCTTGACCTTCTCCCTAGGTGGGAGAAGGGTTTCCCTCTGGTCCATGGCCTCCATTGCGGCGGAGGGGCGAGAGCCCCTCCGAGATTGGATCTGTCTCTCTCTGTTTCTGCATTTTCAGATTCTGGCCCTTCACCGTTTCTTATATTCCCGGAGATCCGTAACTCCAATTGGGCTGATTTTTTGACACGATTTTTATCCGGATACTAGCTTTCTTGCAGCGAAAGAAGGGCATCAACCGCCTTACGGAGTGGCCACGAGGGCCCAGGGCGCGCCTGCCCCTGGTGGGCGCGCCCCCTGCCTCGTGGGCCACTCGGGCATCATCTCATGTTGGCTCCACTTCCCAAAATTAACATATATTCCAAAAGAATCTCCGTCCGTTTTTATTCCATTTGGACTCCGTTTGATATGGATATTTTGCGAAACAAAAAACATGCAACAAACAGAAACTGGCACTAGGCATTGGATCAATATGTTAGTCCCAAAAAATAGTATAAAAAGTTGCCAAAAGTATATGAAAGTTGTAGAATATTGGCATGGAACAATCAAAAATTATAGATACGGCGAAAACGTATCAGCATCCCCAAGCTTAGTTCCTGCTCGTTCTCGAGTAGGTAAATGATAAAAAAGATAATTTTTGATGTGGAATGCTACCTAGCATAATCTTGATCATGTAATCTAAACATGGCATGAATATTAAGACACGATTGATTCAAAGCAATAGTCTATCATTTGACATTAGGACAATAATACTTCAAGCATACCAATAAAGCAATCATGTCTCTTCAAAATAACATGGCCAAAGAAAGTTATTCCTACAAAATCATATGATCTGGCTATGCTCCATCTTTACCACACAAAGTATTTAAATCATGCACAACCTCGGTTTTAGCCAAGCAATTGTTTCATACTTTAGTATTCTCAAACTTTTTCAACTTTCACGCAATACATGAGCGTGAGCCGTGTACATAGCACTATAGGTGGAATAGAAGGTGGTGATAGAGAAAAGGAGGGAGAAAGTCTCACATCAACTAGGCAAATCAATGGACTATGGAGATGTCCATCAATCGATATCAATGTGAGTGAGTAGGGATTGCCATGTAACGGATGCACTAGAGCTATAAGTGTATGAAAGCTCAAAAAGAAAACTAGTGGGTGTGCATCAACATTCTTGTTCATGAAGACCTAGGGCATTTGAGGAAGTCCGACGTTGGAATATACAAGCCAAGTTTTATAATGAAAATTCCCACTAGTATATGAAAGTGACAACATAGGAGACTCTCTATCATGAAGAACATGGTGCTATGATGAAGCATAAGTGTGGTAAAAGGATAGTAACATTGTCCCTTCTCTCTTTTTCTCTCGTTTTTTTGGAGGATCTTTTCCTTTTTTTAGCCCCCCTCCTTTTTGGGGGGCCATCTCTTTTTTTTGGCCTTTCTCTCTTTTTTGTTTTTTTGTTTCCTCACACGGGACAATGCTCTAATAATGAAGATCATCACACTTTTATTTACTTACAACTCAAAGATTACAACTCAAAGCTAGAACAAAATATGACTCTATGTGAATGCCTCCGGCGAGGTACCGGGATGTGCAATGATCAAGCGTAGCAATGACATCAAAACAGACAAGCCATGGAAACATCATGTCAGCTATCTTACGATCATGCAAGGCAATATGACAATGATGGTGCGTGTCCTAATAAATGGAACGGTGGAGTTACATGGCAATATATCTCGGAATGGCTATGGAAATGCCATGATAGGTAGGTATAGTGGCTGTTTTGAGGAAGGTATATGGTGGGTGTATGGCACCGGTGAAAGTTGCGCGGTACAAGAGAGGCTAGAGATGGTGGAAGGGTGAGAGTGCGTATAATCCATGGACTCAACATTAGTCATAAAGAACTCACATACTCATTGCAATTAATTATTGGCCATCGAAACAAAGTACTACACGCATGCTCCTAGGGGAAGGGTTGGTAGGATTTAACCATCGCGCGATCCCGACCTCCACACAAAGGATGACAATCAAAAAATAAATCATGCTCCGACTTCATCACATAACGGTTCACCTTACGTGCATGCTTCGGGAATCACAAACCTCAACACAAGTATTTCTACAATCCACAACTAGCCACTAGCATGACTCTAATATCACCATCTTTATATCGCAAAACTATTGCAAGGAATCAAACATATCATATTCAGCGATCTACAAGTTTATGTAGGATTTTATGACTAACCATGTGAATGACCAATTCTTGTCAACTCCCTAAATAGATATAAGTGAAGCAAGAGAGTTTAAATTCTTTCTACAAAAGATATGCCCATGCTCTAACAAATATAAGTGAAGAAAAAGATCATTCTACAAATGGCAATTTTCTATGTGAAGAGAAATAGGCAATCCAAACTTCAAATGATATAAGTGAAGCACATGAAGCATTCTATAAAGCCATACTCAAAAGATATAAGCAAAGTGCAAAGAGCATTCTATAAATCAACCAAGGACTATATCATACCAGCATGGTGCATTTATTAAAAGGAAAAATAAAAAGCACACGACGCTCCAAGAGTTTACGCATATCATGTGAATGAAACGAATTCGAAAACATACAGATACTTCTTGAAGAAAGATGGGATGCCTTCCGGGGCATCCCCAAGCTTAGACGCTTGAGTCTCCTTGAATATTTACTTGGGGTGCCTCGAGCATCCCCAAGCTTGAGCTCTTACCTCTCCTCCTTCTCCTCATATCGAGACCTCCTCGATCTTCAAACACTTCATCCACACAAAACTTAACCGAACTTTTAGTGGCGGGGTTAGTGCATATGATCAATAAAATCCCATCATAAACTGCTCTAACATTATTGTATAATTATGAACAAACATTACCCACAGTATGCTATCATAATTCTATGGCCCCAAGTCAAGGAGGCTTCAACAAGAATTCAAAGAAATGCAAATAATGAAGCTATAACAGCAATCTATGAAGGACAGTCTATAGTAATCTGAACATTAACCATACTTATGTAACCCTAAAAATTATGGCAAAATTAGGAAAAATCAACAATTTGTATAGCAGGACTTTGCAGAGAAATTCAGATCCTTTCGACGTTCCAGTAAAAAATGTAAAATTGCGCACTACAGCCAAAGTTTCTGTTTTTGCACCGCACAAACCAACAAGCTGTTTTATCATCCTAAAGGAAACTCTTGGCACGTTATTTTTATAATACAATGGAATTGTACAAGGGGATAATTGTCTTTTTGAAAAGTTTCTGTAATTCAAGATTTTCAAAGATCCCATGGGCATGAACAAAGTTCAAGGAGCTCCCCCATTTCAACGGTGCTCGTCCTTCTTACTTTCACTTTTCTTTTTGAAAAAGTTTTAGGTTCCCCTCTTTATTTTTTTGTTTTTAAACTTTGTAAAAGCGCACAACAGAAATAAATGACTCTCTAAAACTTCCGGGTTGTCTCCCTGGCAGCGCTTTCTTTAAAGCCATTAAGCTAGGCATATAGTGCTCAAGTAATGGATCCACCCGGATCCCAAGGTATATCAAAGCCAATTTTAATTAACAATGATTTATGATTTAGTAGTGAGCGCAAAGTAACATATATCATGCAACAACGAAGTCTAACTCTCTTCCTATGCATCGGCATGTCATAAAAGAACAATTCATGCACACATAGTAAAGGCCGATGCATAGGATAAACAGTTTCTTACAATTTTATCGTGTTGGAAACATAGAGAGGCGGAGATGTAGTTCCTCTCTCATAATAATTGCAAGTAGGAGCAGCAAGCACATGCATATTATATTCATCAAAATCATCATGTGCAGCGGAAAAAGGCAACCCATCAATATAATCCTTAATAAGTGCAAACTTCTTCGATATAGTGTAGTTTGGAGAACTCAAAAAGATAATAGGACTATCATGCGTGGGTGCAATAGCAACAATCTCATGTTTAACATAAGGAACTATAGCAAGTTCATCTCCATAAGGATAATTCATATTGGCATCTTGGCCACAAGCATATCAAGCATCATCAAAAAGGGATATTTCAAAAGAATCCAAGGGATCGTAGCAATCATCATAGCATTCGTCTTTCGGTAAGCACGAAGGGAAATTAAACAATGTATGAGTTGAGGAGTTACTCCCATTAGAAGATGGGCATGGGTAGCTAATCCGCTCTTCCTCCTTTTGTTCTTCGCTCTCCTCGACATCTTTTTCATCCAATGAGCTCACAATGTCATTAATTTCTTCTTTCGTAGACTCCTGCAAAATATTAGTCTCTTCTTGGACAGCGGAGTAGTCCTCAATATATGGTTTAACATAGGCATTAGAAGCATAATTATCATAACAATATTTAAATATGGCAAAATTTTCAGATTTGTAAAGAGTAGCATCATACTTTTCAATCAAAGAAGCAATTTCATGAGCACCCTTAAAAGCAACAAATTCTTCAATTTGTTGAATATCATAGTAACTATAAACACCCTTAGCATACGAAGATACGATTCCGTTATCACTAAACTCACATTGGTTGGGAAGGTGTTTCGTAGGGTTTTCAGAACAACAAGTACAATCATATATTTCACATAAATTCCAAGCATAGCATTGCAAACGATGTATTTGATCCAGTAAAAGTTTCCCTTTTTCAGATATGCGGTGTCGCACATAACAAGCATGCTCATCTAAAGATTTTCCCTCAACTAAGCTAGTTGGGATTTCAGCCCGAGCACATATGGATTGAAGATGATCCAAGTAATAAGCTTCAGTAGTGTGATAGATTTTGAGTGGTTCTTCAACCATTTGTTCAGTAGGTACCACTTTTTTTTGGGTATTTTGCATTTCCTACCCATAACTAAAGATAGAAAACAACTTAGAACAACAAATAAAATCTACTTAGTGATAAATCAAACAAGCACACACGAGAATATTCACCCCACACTATTGCTCCCCGGCAATGGTGCCAAAAAATGTCTTGCTAACCCACAAGTGTAGGGGATCAGTTGTAGCCTCTTTCGATAAGTAAGAGTGTCGAACCCAATGAGGAGCTAAAGGTAGAACAAATATTCCCTCAAGTTCTATCGACCACCGATACAACTCTACGCATGCTTGACGTTTACTTTATCAAGAACAAGTATGAAACTAGAAGTACTTTGTAGTTTTTGTGGGATAGGTTTGCAAGAATATAAAGAGCACGTAAATATAAACTGGGGGCTGTTAAGACAAAGAAGCAATAAAGTTAATATAGCGAGTGTGGAAAAGTGGTGGTAGGAGTTGCGAAATTGCCCCTAAGCAATTGACTACGTTACTAGACCGATAGAAAGTTTTATGTGGGAGAGGCCACTGCTAGCATGTCATCCCTTACTTGGAATTCTATGCACTTATAATTGGAACTATTAGCAAGCATCCACAACTACTAACGTTCATTAAGGTAAAACCCAACCATAGCATTAAGATATATTGGTCCCCCTTCAATCCCGTATGCATCAATTTCGATGCTAGGTTGAAGCTTCTGTCACTCTTGCCCTCCAATACGTAGTCCTATCAACATACAGCTAACCCTATGGTGTGATCCACGCGCGCGCTCATATGATGGGCACCAAAGGAAAGCAACATAACCACAAGCAATTTAAATCAATCATAGCAATTCACCAATCACCAATAGGACAACGATAATCTACTCAGACATCATAGGATGGCAACACATCATTGGATAATAATATGAAGCAAAAAGCACCATGTTCAAGTAGAGGGTACAGCGGGTTGCGGGAGAGTGGACCGCTGTATATAGAGGGGGGAAGGTGATGGAGATGTTGGTGAAGATGACGGAGGTGTTGGTGTAGATCGCCGTTACACGATGATGGCCCTCGTGGCACTCCGGTGCCACCGGAAGCGAGGGGGAGAGAACCCCCTCCTTCTTCTTCTTCCTTGACCTTCTCCCTAGGTGGGAGAAGGGTTTCCCCTCTGGTCCATGGCCTCCATGGTGGTGGAGGGGCGAGAGCCCCTCCGAGATTGGATCTGTCTCTCTGTCTCTCTCTGTTTCTGCGTTTTCAGATTCTGGCCCTTCACCGTTTCTTATATTCCCGGAGATCTATAACTCCAATTGGGCTGATTTTTTGACACGGTTTTTATCCGAAAATTAGCTTTTTTGCGGCGAAAGAAGGGCATCAACCGCCTTACGGAGTGGCCACGAGGGCCCAGGACGCGCCTACCCCTGGTGGGCGCGCCTCCCTGCCTCGTGGGCCACGAGGGCATCGTCTCACGTTGGTTCCGCTTCCCAAAATTCACATATATTACAAAAACAAATCTCCGTCCATTTTTATTCCGTTTGGACTCCGTTTGATATGGATATTTTGCGAAACAAAAAATATGCAACAAACAGGAATTGGCACTGGGCACTGGATCAATATGTTAGTCCCAAAAAATAGTATAAAAAGTTGCCAAAAGTATATGAAAGTTGTAGAATATTAGCATGGAACAATCAAAAATTACAGATACAGCGGAGACGTATCAGCATCCCCAAGCTTAATTCCTGCTCGTTCTTGAGTAGGTAAATGATAAAAAAGATAATTTTTGATGTGGAATGCTACCTAGCATAATCTTGATCATGTATTCTAATCATGGCATGAATATTAAGACACGAGTGATTCAAAGCAATAGTCTATCATTTGACATTAGGACAATAATACTTCAAGCGTACCAATAAAGCAATCATGTCTCTTCAAAATAACATGGCCAAAGAAAGTTATTCCTACAAAATCATATGGTCTGGCTATGCTCCATCTTCACCACACAAAGTATTTAAATCATGCACAACCTCGGTTTTAGCCAAGCAATTGTTTCATACTTTAGTATTCTCAAACTTTTTCAACTCTCACGCAATACATGAGCGTGAGCCATGTACATAGCACTATGGGTGGAATAGAAGATGGTGATAGACAAAAGGAGGGCGAAAGTCTCACATCAACTAGGCAAATCAATGGACTATGGAGATGTCCATCAATCGATATCAATATGAGTGAGTAGGGATTGCCATGTAACGGGTGCAATAGAGCTATAAGTGTATGAAAGCTCAAAAAGAAAACTAGTGGGTGTGCATCTACATGCTTGTTCATGAAGACCTAGGGAATTTGAGGAAGTGATGACCCATCGTAGTACTTTCGATAAGTAAGAGTGTCGAACCCAACGAGGAGCAGAAGGAAATGATAGGCAGTTTTCAGTAAGGTATTTTCTGCAAGCACTGAAATTATAGGTAACATATAGTTTTGTGATAAGATAATTGGTAGCAAGTGACAAACAGTGAAAGTAAATAAGGTTCAGCAAGGTGGCCCAATCCTCTGTGTAGCAAAGGACAAGCCTGGACAAACTCTTATGCAAGGTAAAGCGCTCCCGAGGACATATGTGAATTATCGTCGAGCTAGTTTTCATCACGATCATCTGATTCGCATTCGGTACTTTGATAATTTGGTATGTGGGTGGACCGGTGCTTGGGTGCTGCCCTTACTTGGACAAGCCTCCCACTTATGATTAACCTCTAAAGCAAGCATCCGAAACTACAAAAGAAGTATTAAGGTAAACCTAACCATAGCCTGAAACACATGGATCCAAATCAGCCCCTTACGAAGCAACGCATAAACTAGGGTTTAAGCTTCTGTCACTCTAGCAACCCATCATCTACTTATTACTTCCCAATTCCTTCTCGTAGGCCCAAATAATGGTGAAGTGTCATGTAGTCGACGCTCACATGACACCACTAGAGGAGAGACAACATACATCTCATCAAAATATCGAACGAAGACCAAACTCACATGACTACTAATAGTAAGACTTCTCCCATGTCCTCAGGAACAAAAGTAACTACTCACAAGACATAATATTGTTCACGATCAGAGGGGTATTAATATGCATAATGGATTTGAACATATGATCTTCCACCAAATAAACCAACTAGCATCAACTACAAGGAGTAATCAACACTACTAGCAACCCACAGGTACCAATCTGAGGTATGGGTACAAAGATTGGATACAAGAGATGAACTAGGGTTTGAGAGGAGATGGTGCTGGTGAAGATGTTGATGAAGATAGCCCTCCCCAAGATGGGAGAGTTGTTGGTGATGACGGCAGTGACGATTTCCCCCTCCCGGAGGGAAGTATCCCCGGCAGAACAGCTCTGTCGGAGCCCTAGATTGGTTTCCGCCTCGGTTCCGCCTCGAGACGGCGGCGTCTGGTCCCGAAAGCCTCCTTCTGATTTTTTCCAGGTCAAAACACCTCATATAGGAGAATATGGGCTCCGGGGGCCTGCCGGCTGGCCCTTAAGGCAGGGGGGCGTGCCCTGGGAAGGGGGGCGCGCCCCCCACCCTCAAGGCCAGCCGGTGGCCCCTCTCGTGGGTTTCTTTCGCCAGATATTTTTTATATTTTCCAAAATGAGGTTCTGTGGAGTTTCAGGGCTTTTGGAGTTGTGCAGAATAGGTTTCTAGAGTTTCCTCCTTTTTCAGCCCAGAATTCCAGCTGCCGGCATTCTCCCTCTTCATGTAAACCTTGCAAAATAAGAGAGAAAAGGCATAAGTATTGTGACAAAGCATGTATGAACAGCCTATAAGGCAATAAATATCAACTTATAAGCATGATGCAAAATGGACGTATCAGGAAGCCCGTCGTTGGAATATACAAGCCAAGTTTTATAATGAAAATTCCCACTAGTATATGAAAGTGACAACATAGGAGACTCTCTATCATGAAGAACATGGTGCTATGATGAAGCACAAGTGTGTTAAAAGGATAGTAACATTGTCCCTTCTCTCTTTTTCTCTCATTTTTTTGGTGGGGCTTTTCCTTTTTTTAGCCCCCCTCCTTTTATTTGGGCCATATCTTTTTTTTTATTTGGCCTTTCTCTATTTTTTGTTTTTTTGTTTCCTCACACGAGACAATGCTCTAATAATGAAGATCATCACACTTTTATTTACTTACAACTCAAAGATTACAACTCGAAGCTAGAACAAAATATGAATCTATGTGAATGCCTCCGGCGATGTACCGGGATGTGCAATGATCTAGCGTAGCAATGACATCAAAACCGACAAGCCATGGAAACATCCTGCCAGCTATCTTATGATCATGCAAGGCACTATGACAATGATGGTGCGTGTCATAATAAACAGAACGATGGAGTTACATGGCAATATATATCGGATGGGAACACATCATTGGATAATAATATGAAGCATAAAGCACCCTGTTCAAGGAGAGGGTACAGCGGGTTGCGGGAGAGTGGACCATTGTAGATAGATGGGGGAAGGTGATGGAGATGTTGGTGAAGATGACGGAGGTGTTGGTGTAGATCGCCGTCACACGATGATGGCCCCGGTGGCACTCCGGTGCCACCGGAAGCGAGGGGGGAGATCCCCCTCCTTCTTATTCTTCCTTGACCTTCTCCCTAGGTGGGACAAGGGTTTCCCCTCTGGTCCAAGGCCTCCATGGCGGCGTAGGGGCGAGAGCCCCTCCGAGATTGGATCTGTCTTTCTGTCTCTCTCTGTTTCTGCGTTTTCAGATTCTGGCCCTTCACCGTTTCTTATATTCCCGGAGATCCGTAACTCCGATTGGGCTGATTTTCTGACACGATTTTTATCCAGATATTAGCTTTCTTGCGGAAAAAGAAGGGCATCAACCGCCTTACGGAGTGGCCGTGGGCCCAGGGCGTGCCTGCGCCTAGTGGGTGCGCCAACCTGCCTCGTGGGCCACTCGGGCATCGTCTCACGTTGGTTCCGCTTCCCAAAATTCACATATATTCCAAAAAAATCTCCGTCCGTTTTTGTTCTGTTTGGACTCCGTTTGATATGGATATTCTGCGAAACAAAAAAATGCAACAAACAGGAACTGGCACTGGCCACTGGATCAATATGTTAGTGCCAAAAAGTAGTATAAAAAGTTGACAAAAGTATATGAAAGTTGTAGATAATGGCATGGAACAATCAAAAATTATAGATACGGCGGAGATGTATCAGCGATCTACGAGACGGAGCAGCCGCCACCTCCTGTTCTTCATCGGGAGGCCAGATCTGGAGTCCGTTTGGGGCTCCAGAGTGGCGGATCTTCGTCCTTCGTCATCACCGACCCTTCTCCATCGCCAATTTCATGATCCTCCCCACTAGGAGTGAGCAATTCCTTCGTAGGCTCGCTGATCGGTGAGGTGTTGGATGAGATTCATCATGTAATCTAGTTAGTTTTGTTAGGGCCGATCCCTAGTATCCACTATGTTCTGAGATTGATGTTGCTACGACTTTGCCATGCTTAATGCTTTTCACTTTGGGCTTGGGTGCCATGATTTTAGATCTGAACCGTTTATGATATTATTATTATATTCATGTTTTAGATCCAATCTTGCAAGTTATAGTCACCTACTACGTGATATGACCCAGCAACCCCGGAGTAACAATAACCGGAACCACTCTCGGTGATGGCCGTAGTTTGAGGAGTTCATGTATTCACCGTGTGTTAGTGCTTTGTTCTAGTTCTCTATTAAAAGGAGGCCTTAATATCCCTTAGTTTCCAATATGGACCCCGCTGCCATGGGAGGGTAGGACAAAAGATGGCATGCAAGTTCATTACATAAGCACATATGACTATTTACGGAGTACATGCCTACATTATATTTATGAACTGGAGCTAGTGATGTATTGCCCTAGGTTATGACTGCCACATGATGAGTATCATCCAACAAATTGCCGATCCAATGCCTACGAATTTATCATATATTGATCTTGCTAAGTTACTACTAATATCGTTGCTACAAAACTATTGCTATCACTATTACCGTTACTATTGCTGCTACCACTACTATAAAAACTATCATATTACTGTGCTACTAATCACTTTACTGCAGGTAATTAATCTCCAGGTGTGGTTGAATTGACAACTCAGCTGCTAATACTTGCATATATTCTTTGGCTCCCCTTGTGCCGAATCTATAAATTTGGGTTGACTACTCTACCCTCGAAAATTGTTGTGATCCCCTATACTTGTGGGTTATCACCGGTCCACCCACATATCAAATTGTCAAAATACTGAATGTGAATCATATGAGCCTGATGAAAACTAGCTTGACAGTAATTCCCATATGTCCTCGGGAGTGCTTCGCTTTATATAAGAGTATGTCCAGGCTTGTCCTTTGCTACAAATAGGATTGGGCCACCCTGCTGCACCTTGTTTACTTTTGTTACTTTTTACCCGTTATGAATTATACTATCGCACAACTATCTGTTACCGATAATTTTAGTGCTTGCAGAGAAAACCTTGCTGAAAACCGCTTGTCATTTCCTTCTGCTGCTCATTGGGTTTGACACTCTTACTTATCGGAAGGACTGTGATAGATCCTCTACACTTGCGGGTCATCACGTAGTGTGGGACAATGTTAAATTTGGCAAACACCATTCGGACGAGGAGGGCATGATAGCCACTGCGTAAGGGGGCAATATCGAAGATCAAGTCTTCGCTTCGGAAGTTGTCTGGTGAGCTGAGTACTACTTCGAGAGTCGTCATAGCCATGCAGCGGTCCTCTAGTCCCGGAATCACCCCCTTGAAGGTTGTGTTACTGGGTTTGATCCTTGACAGATTGATCCCAATCTTCCTCACTGTGTGTTCATAAATCAGATTGAGGTTGCTACCTCCGTCCATGAGGACTCTCGTGAGGTGGTATCCATCGATAATGAGGTCGAGTACTAGGGCCACTGTCGGGGATATACCCCGCGATATGAACCGTCCGGAAATATGACCCGGCCGGACTTGGCGGTTTACTTGAGAGAAGGTTTACACTTGATGATTCACTGGCGATCCGTCCTAACCAGAAGGTTTACAAGCAACCTGCCTAAATAATACCACTCACTGGTAACCCGGTTGGCGGATCACGGATGACAAGGCCCAAGGCCCATAAGGCCGGTTCATGTTATGGTGGGCCGGTTTATGAAGAAAGCACAAGGAATATTCTCCTACGAAGGAAGAAAGACTAGGACTCCTTGTAATAGAGTAATCCTAATCCTACTAGGACTAGTCATGTAACCCGCCCCTTCAACATATATAAGGAGGGGCAGGGCTCCCCAAAAAGGGACAAGTTAGACAAGTTCTCACAAGTTTCTAGGGCTAGACACAAAGAGCCGGTTTACCGGCGACACCATGAGGATCATAATGAGATCTAGCCTCAAACATCACGTAGGGTTATTACCGGATGATGTTTCCCGGGGCCCGAAGCTGTCTAAACCCTTGTCTTGCGTTACGTCTCTCGATTCCGCTCAACCCCTCTCAAGCTACTACATAGATGCGCGGCCTCACGACTAAGTCCGCTAAACCGGACATCTGCCGTGACAATTCCACGACAGTTGGCGTCCACCGTGGGGCGGATCACCGTGGGGCCTGTGCACGGTGGTGTTGAGTTCTTGGAGGGCTCCCCAAGGATCGAGAAGCCCACGATTGGCCGGATGAAGAAGAACCGGCACGAGACAATCATACATGATTTACTTCGGATCTGGGAGTACAAGATTGGAGTTGAAGAAAAATTAGGGCTAAATCTATGTGCCCCCGCGCGCGAGCTGGCCTTCCGTCGGTCCGAAGTTAAATCAATGTCGAGAGTACCGCTGCAAGAGCCAAGAGGCCAAGTGCAAAAAGGAATTTGATCCGTACGGAGGAAAGTCATTATTGCGGTTATTTTTTGGTCTGATTCGCCAAGTTGTCGCCGCTCTGTACAGGATTCGCCGAGACTGTCAAATTGTTTCCATTACATTAAGCATCACATCCTGGTGGTTTCAAAGACTGGTGTATTTTTCAGCTAGGACATCACCGGAAGACCAATCGGTTTGCTTTGGTCAACTCTGATTGCTACAAGGAATATACTAGGAGGTTACGTCAAGAGTTGAAGAAGGAAATAACACGATTTGCCTTACGTGAGCATACAGGATTCCATTACCTGGTCGGATTGATAAGTCAACAACAAACTTGGACGAGGCCACAGGCTGGCTTTCGGCTTCCGCTTTGGACCAGCACCTCTCCAACTTGTTGACGCCTCAGTTGCGCCTCAGATTAACTCTGCATGCTACGGCCGCTTCAGACTGCCCTGTCTACGGCCTCGCCCTGCTGCTCGCTTCACGGCCTCGCCCTGCTGCTCGCTTCGGATTGGGTGGCCTCAAGTCTCTGTCTCGGTCTCTGTTCTGAGTCGGGGCCGGCCTCTTCGCTCTGCCTTCCACTGAAGCACCTCGGAGCCGCGCTGAACCGCCCCGGACTCGCCTTGTCGTCTGCAAGATAGGCCTCGCTTCGTCTCCCGCATCAAACCACTGCTTCCGTCTCATCCACAACTGTGGCCCGCCGCGGATGAACTACCCCCGAGCAACTCCACCCCCGAGTCGTTGGCCTTGGTGTTGAGCCGCCGGCGTTGAGTCGCCCCGGCCTCACTGCAAGTCGCTTCGGCCGCTTCAAATCGCCGCTACACGTCCAAGTGCCATTACGTTTTCTGCCGTTGCCGTGGCCTGGGCTATGGCCCTGCCTCCACAAGCCGTCGCAACCCCGGCCAAGCCACCGGTCCTCGTCGTCAAGGACGTGCCTATGAGCCCCTACTACTGTGGTTGCGGGCGTGGCCTCAGTCTGCCGGCTGCCTCCGAAGTCGACCCGCCACTGTTGCAACATACCGCCGCCTGGGACTCGTGCTGCTCCACCCGCGAACCACCAGGTTGCCGCCTCCTCCATTGACGCGGTCATGTGGCCTTGCCAGTGCATCAATAAGCTGTGCACCCAGCTCATGTGCCCGACTGCTCCTGCGCTTGATGAGCCGCAGCTGCTGTCCCTGAACCCGGCCGCCGGCGCCCTTTGAGTGTCGCTGCTTCTTCTTTTTCCAAACCGCAGTTGCTACCGATATTACCGTCAAGATCAATCAAGTCCTTGGCGTACGTCATATTTTTCTAGTCTGAAAAAATTATCCGGCCATGATGTTGTCTACGTGAAAAGGAATGGTGTGGCTAGTTGGAACCGGTCAATCAAGTTGACTGACTCACTACTAGCTAGTTTCTGAGTGAAGATGGGTCAAGCTAGTTTTTTCTTGGTGATCGTTTGAGATGATGTGCGCCCGTTTTCATGGAGACCACCTCCGAGCAGTCTCAGCTTCTGCTGGACTTTGCCGCTAAGGCCGCGTCCTCACCTCAAGTTGCTCCCTCCGCCGCCGCTACGATAACTGCTGCGCTTCGAGCCCTTCACAGCAAGTGGGACTGGGTTCAGAGGAGTTTATGGAAGCGCTCTCGCGATCGATGAAACTGCTTGCAGTCAAGTATCTTTGCAGCTGCTATGAAGTAAATACATCGAATTAGTACTAATTACAATGCACAGAATTCAAGTACGTGCGTTCGTGCCAGGCTGAGCCTGGGCCAAATCATCTATCGTTCGGATAAATCAGGTGATATCTATCTAAGTTTGTTTATTTAGCACATATTATTTTTGCCAAACTATTTATCTTTGCCTTGGTCTGCAATATTGTTTATGCAGGGCAATTGTTCACTGCGAAGCGATGACCATGCCATGATGAGTATATGTGCAAGCCGCTGCTTTACGGCCTAGTTTACCTCAGCATGGCATGAATCGTCCATCCACGCGGCCTTACAACGCCAGGGACGATTTTCACGTCCATCCTTGCGGCCGGTCTATGGCTGTCTCTCGTGACCGCGCCGGTCTGCAATGCAGTGGCCGTCTCTCGCGACCGCGCCAGATTACAACCGACACATCTGTTGTTCGAGAAAATCAGGTGTCATCCCTCCTATATATTTTATCAAGACATTTTATTTCCTCTGAGCACCGTTACCCTGCCCTATTGGTGTTTTCTATATACAGGTAAAATCATTATTATACTGCGGATATAAAACATGCACGGGCAACGTTTCTACAACGGCGTTTTCCTCTGTATCACATTACCTGACGAACGGACGGCTGGTTCACGCATCCGCATAGGTTTTCAACACGGAGGACAACTTGCTCATCTCCGCCAGCTTACAACACTGCGGCCGACTCATGTGTCTGCACTGCCTCTGATGCTGCGGTCGTTTTATTATCCGCACCTGCAGTCCGGCCTACTCAACATGCTGGTTTATGCTGCCGGTTTGATTAACAAACGCCGATGAGGATCATAAGGTCCAAATACATCAGGTGATATCCATCTAAATCTATTTTCTTGGTATATATTATTTTCATCAAGAAAATAAGATGCTTTGATCAGTCTATTTTGCTATGCAGGACAATTCTATAAGGGACCAAACAGGACTTGCCATACAAGCGCAACTCTCTTATAGGTACCCTGCTTCCACGGTCACTAGGGGGCTACGGATCGCATTCGAATCCTAGCTTAATCCCTTTTGGTCCGGTTTGTATGATCGTATTCGAATCACATTGCTCCTTGGATCACATCCATTGATTGGCAAAATAAATCATTGCTCCTTGGATCACATCCATTGATTGGCAAATAAATCATTGCTCCTTGGATTACATCCATTGATTGGCAAAATAAATCATTGCTCCTTGGATGACACCCATTGATTGGCAAAATAAATCATTGCTCCTTGGATCACATCCATTGATTGGCAAAATAAATCATTGCTCCTTGGATCACATCCATTGATTGGCAAAATGAATCATAGCTCCTTGGATCACATCCATTGATTGGCAAAATGAATCATAGCTCCTTGGATCACATCCATTGATTGGCAAAATGAATCATAGCTCCTTGGATTACATCCATTGATTGGCAAAATGAATCATAGCTCCTTGGATCACATCCATTGATTGGCAAATATAGAGCCTGGCAGCTCACAAAAAGCCTCGACTACATGGTCTTATTTGCAACGATGTTTTGTGTTTTGTGATTTTTTCAAAGTTTTCTGTGGTTAACCAAGTTTTTGATCCGGAACTGGGCAACTTCAAAGTTGACCACATATCTACAAAAGTCTGGATTATAGAACACCAGCATGATTTAAACCGGTGTTTATCATAACCCGGAACAATCATTGGGCAAACGCCAAGAGGGCCAAGAGCCTAATCAGAATCTACACGTTCAATTATGCCTACCGGATTAAGGATGTCAAGAACACTTAATTAAAGGTATGAAGTATTTTTGGGTATAAAACAGATACTCTTTCAATATATATGTCTATGGGAGCAATGTAATAGGTCCGGTGGTAAACCGCCAGGACATCTTTTAGCATTGTTTTATGCAGAAGCAGGTAAGATAATGACCGGTGTTCAGTAACCCGGCCTGGCTTTTGACTATAAGTCGCCAGTATGAGATAAGATAATGACCGGTGTTTATTAACCCGACCTGGTTTTGTTTATAAACCGGCAATCAATGATAGTCACCAATGTTCAAGTTTGGGTTATCATCCTTACTACACTGGCTTGGTAAAACCAACCATGTGATCAAACATCACTGGAACCGGTCCTCAAACCGGGTTATATTATTCAAATCTTTAATAGCCAACATGGCTGGATTTTTATTATGGTTATCAATATTATGATTGAGGTTTTCAAAGTCGCTTTTAGTGCAATGGATATTATTTCATCGATGGAAGTGATTTATTCTACAAAGGAATAGTCCCGAGTTGCCGCAGGCTTACAACCCGGCACTTGGGGGCTACATTATTCAAGTTAAGATTACATCACATATGCAATTCTCATGTCGCTGCAAGCATGCACCATGACACTTGGGGGCTAATGCAAAGTCATTTTTACTGGCCTTAGTGAAGATCCGACTCATCACATCATAATGAGCCGGCCCTTGGGGGCTACCAATTGCTCCTGTCAACAATTCAAGGTACACAAGTATTAATCCATTATATTGAAGGGTCCACTGCTCAGTTGCTAAAGCACAAAGCTCTTAACCTTGTGGACGTGGGTTCAAACCCCACGATAGAAGTTACATTATATAATGTTATTTTCAATGATTATATCTACAAAGTCCCTGCTCATTATTGCATAATGACCCGGCACTTGGGCGCTACATGCTGCTGTTCAAGTTTACATGATCATATTTTCAAAGTCCCTGCTAATTATTGCATAATGACCCGGCGCTTGGGGGCTACATAATATGGAATATTCAGTTTCATAGTGATTGGGATGAACAATCCGAATTTCTTCAATATTGTAATTTTTATATTGAAACAAGTCTTAAGCTATCACTATGTTCTCCTCTTAAGACTTGAGGGCTACAGGTAATATGCATATAAAGGAGGAACATCTTCAAATTCTCAGTTTTGGGTAAGTCCGAAAGATTAATTGTGTGACCCGGCATTGGCAACAATCATAACCCGGCGTCCATAAACAGTCATGACCCGAGATCATCAGTTTTTATAACCCGGCAATTTTGGCAATCATAAACCGGCAAGTTCTACATCTTCAAGCTGGCTGGATACCAATTGAATATTTAAAGACCAATAATTTTATCAAGTCAGAGCATTGAAGGCCAAGTCAAATGGATTCTTTATTTGCAATATTTTTTCTGCAAGCAAGTTGATTATGAAGCCGGTCTGTTGACCTGGATTTTCTAGAAGAAGGAAAGGACAAGGACTTAAGGATGGTCAGATGCCGGTTTACAAGAATTCATAACCCGGAGCACAACCTATTAAATTTGTTCTTGTGGTTATTTTGCAGCATAAGTTTACCATGGATAAATCCAAGCTAAACTGGGGACTAATGTCGGGGATATACCCCGCGATATGAACCGGCCGGAAATATGACCCGACCGGACTTGGCGGTTTACTTGAGAGACGGTTTACACTTGATGATTCACTGGCGATCCTTCCTAACCAGAAGGTTTACAAGCAACCTGCCTAAATAATACCACTCACTGGTAACCCGGTTGGCGGATCACGGATGACAAGGCCCAAGGCCCAGAAGGCCGGTTCATGTTATGGTGGGCCGGTTTATGAAGAAAGCACAAGGAATATTCTCCTACGAAGGAAGCAAGACTAGGACTCCTTGTAATAGAGTAATCCTAATCCTACTAGGACTAGTCATGTAACCCGCCCCTTCAACATATATAAGGAGGGGCAGGGCTCCCCAAAAAGGGACAAGTTTTGACAAGTTAGACAAGTTCTCACAAGTTTCTAGGGCTAGACACAAAGAGCCGGTTTACCGGCGACACCATGAGGATCATAATGAGATCTAGCCTCAAACAACACGTAGGGTTATTACCAAATGATGTTTCCCGGGGCCCGAAGCTGTCGAAACCCTTGTCTTGCATTACGTCTCTCGATTCCGCTCAACCCCTCTCAAGCTACTACATAGATGCGCGGCCACACGACTAAGTCCGCTAAACCGGACATCTGCGGTGACAATTCCACGACAGTCACCGACCCTCCATGACGGATACTGGTCGGGTGGTCCCCGCGGTCGAAGGTTATCGGGCAAGCCGACCATGGGTTAAACTTCGGCGCTACGGGCTCGACGGCGTATACGACCCGCAATGCTCGCTTCCTCTCCTTCCTTGGTATATGGGTGGCGTAGATCATGTTCACCATTTTGACTTCAGAAGGGAAGGGTTTTTGGCCTCCACTATTCGGCCTGCGGGGTTCCTCGTCATCCTCTCTTCGAGGGCTTTTGCCAGAGTCTTTGGTTGTGAGTTTACCGGCCTGATTTATCACGCAACAGTTCTGGTTGGAGTGGTTGGCAAGTTTCTCTGATGTGCCTTGGATCTGGCAAGGTCTGTCCAGGATTGCGTCTAGCTTGGACGGACCATCGTTTTTGCCTTTAGAGGGCTTCTTCTAGGATCCAGACTTCGGATTGCGGCATCCGGCATTTACTGTCATCTCCTCGGCGTCGCCGTTGTTGTGGCAACGCTTATTTTCTTTTGTAGCGGATTTCCGTTTCCATCCCGAACTTTAGAGGTACCGGGTGTTTCGGGGTTGGTGCTTTTACGAGCAAACAAATTGTCTTCTCCCGCGCAAAAGCAGGTCATCAGGGAGGTAAGTGCTGCCATCGTCATGGGTTTGTCCTGGCCGAGCTGTCGCACAAGCCATTCATCCTTGACACTATGTTTGAAGACGGCTAAGGCTTCGGCATCCGGACAATCAACAATTTGGTTCTTCTCGATCAAGAATTGATTCCAGAATTGTCGAGCTGATTCTCCGGGCTGTTTTGTGATGTGATTCAAGTCATCGGCATCCGAAGGCTAGACATAGGTGCCCTGGAAGTTGGCTTGAAAAGCATCCTTGAGCTCTTCCCAACAACTTATAGAGTCTTCGGGAAGGTTATTCAGCCAGTGTCTGGCTGGTCCTTTGAGCTTTAATGGCAAATACTTGATGGCGTGGAGGTCATCTCCTCGTGCCATGTGAATGTGGAGCAAGAAATCCTCTATCCATACGGTCGGGTCTGTGGTTCCTTCGTATGGTTCGATGTTCACGGGCTTGAAGCCCTCCGGGAATTGGTGCTGCATTACCCTATCTGTGAAAGATAGTGGGTGTGTGGCCCCCCGAACTCGGGCTAAATTGCTTCGGAGGTCCTCGGCCATCCGGGCCTGTTGCTGCTCCAGAACTCTATCGTTTTGGTTCAGCCAAGCATAGTGTCCCTCTCGACTAGCGGGTGGTTTTTCCTTGGGGTCCATAGATGGACCTTGTACGGCCTCCTCAAGCATCCAGGTCATGAAGGAGGTCATATTCATAGGTAGGACGCGTTGTCTCCTTATCGTGACAGCCAGGTGGGGCGGCAGGGTATTCGGCCTCATCAGCTGCTCGGAGTAGATGTGTGTTGTATGTGTTGACTCTACGACCTCATCATCAAATTGCGGCAGTAATTTCCGCTTTGGATAGCTTTTAGTGGGTCGTTTGTGACCGTACCCCTCCTCGGCGGCTAGGACATTGGTCCATCAGTCGTTGAGGGTGTCTTGTTCGGCCTTTATTTCCTGTTGCTACTTCTTCAAGCTGCGTGTGGTGGCGATGAGCTGCCGTTTGAACCGCTCCTGCTCCAGCGGGTCTTCGGGGATGATGAAATCCTCATCCCCTAGACTGATCTCGTCTTCGGAGAGCGGGAGGTAGTTGATGTCTTCGGATTTCTTGAGGTCTTCTAGGTTGAGCTGATCCTTGTGCTCCTCGGGGTCATCTTATTGATGGTCATTAACAGCGGCTCATGTGAGGCTGTCTGTGTTATCCAGGGTGTCGTCTTCCGCTAAGTCCATGTTACTTGCATGGCTTCGGCATGCCTTAGAGCGACAACGTTGTCTGCGACGTTTGGGTGGCTCATCTCCGGGTTTGTTGTCGTCCTGCTTGGGCGTGTCGTCCTCGTCTTTGGGGTTTCCACCATGTAGATGTTGTAGGTGGACATCGCTGACCACCAGCCGGTGACGGGGAGAGCGACATCGGTGTTGACCGTGACTCCGATATCCTCGTCCATGTATTCGTTGTTCTCCGAAGTGTAGTCGAGCATGTCGGTTAAGTCTTTGACTGTGGCTACCAAGTGGGTGGTGGGTGGGACATAAAATTCCCTATATTCTGCCGCGAGGGACTGTTATGCGCAGGCCGGGGGCGAGCTATCTTGGATGGCCATCATCCGGATTTGGTTGAGTGCCTCGTTTAACAGAGCGAGGCTTCCTGAGATGGTGTGCAGATGTCGCTCGGGATTGATCTCCATGGTGGTGGGGAAGGCATGAGCCTGATCCAGGTGAGACCCTGGCCTCCAAGGGTCGAGTCAACCTCGGGGCCCGGGGCCGGGTACGTGGCCGAATAAGCAGGGACGGCCAAGGGTGAAACCTGGTTTTTGGATGCTTAGTCTATATTAGGGCTCGAAGCCAAGTTTGCGAGGGGGATTTCGGCAAAGGATGATTCCTGATCTCTAAACATCGACTTTTCATCGGCGCTCAAGGCCAGATCTGTGACATGATATGTGGGTTAGGCCAGGAGTGACTCCTGCAGTCCGAACACAGCCCTTGTGCTGAGGCCTGAAGCCGAGTCTTCGGTGGGCATCGTCGGCGCTGCAGAGGGGATTTCCTGGTCTCCAGACGAGATGGAGACATTTGGGCTTAAGGTCGTCTGAGGAGTTGAGGACGATCCGTAGATAAGGTCGGGAGGAGGCTCCGGAGCAAGCCTTGCGGGGCCTATGGGAGTATCGAGCGAGGTTGCGAAACCGATGAAGACCAGGTCACCTCGGACATCCGTGATGTATTCCAGGTTGCCGAATCTAATTTGGTGTTCACAAGCGAAATTGTTGATTTGGTTGATACGTCTCCAACGTATCTATAATTTTTTATTGTTCCATGTTATTATTTATGAAGTCTTGGATGTTTAATGGGCTTTATCATTCACTTTTATATCATTTTTGGGACTAACCTACTAACCCAAAGGCCCAGTCCAGATTGCTCTTTTTTGCCTGTTTCAGGGTTTTGCAGAAAAAGAATATCAAACGGAGTCCAAACGGAATGAAACCTTCGCGAGAGATATTTTGGGAGAAAATCACGCACGCGGAGCTTGAGAACCACGTTAGGGGATCAAGAGGTGGCCCACGAGGGTGGGGGCGCGCCCCCCTTCCCAGGGCGCGCCCCCTGCCTCGTGGCCCCCTCGAGAGACCCCCGGTGCCCTCCTTCTTCCTATATAAGTCTACGTACCCTAGAAACTCCGAGAACAGAGAGAAAACCCTAATTCCACCACCGTACCTTCTGTTCCCATGAAGATCCCATCTTGGAGCCTGTTCCGGAGCTCCACCGGAGGGGGATCCATCACGGAGTTCTTCATCATCATCATCATCGCCCTCACCATGAGTTGTGAGTAGTTTACCACACACCTTCGGGTCCATAGCTAGTATCTAGATGGCTTCTTCTCTCTCCCTGGATCTCAATACAAAGTTCTCCTCGGTCTTCGAGGAGATCTATTCGATGTAATCTCTTTTTGCGGTGTGTTTGTCGAGATCCGATGAATTGTGAGTTTATGATCAAGGTTATCTATGAAAGATATTTGGTTCTTCTCTGAACTTTTTATGTGTGCTCATAATATCCTTGCAAGTCTCTTCAAATTATTGGCTTGGTTTGGCCTACTAGATCTATAGTTCTTGCAATGGGAGAAGTGCTTGGCTTTGGGTTCAATCTTGCGGTGTCCTTTCCCAGTGACAGTAGGGGCAGCAAGGCACGTATTGTATTGTTGCCATCGACGATAACAAGATGGGGTTTATATCATATTGCTTGAGTTTATCCCTCTACATCATGTCATCTTGCTTAAGGCGTTACTCTGTTCTTATGAACTCAATACACTAGATGCATGCTGGATATCGGTCGATGTGTGGAGTAATAGTAGCAGATGCAGGCAGGAGTCGGTCTACTTGTCTCGGACGTGATGCCTATATACAATGATCATGCCTAGATAGTCGCATAATTATTCGCTTTTCTATCAATTGCTCGACAGTAATTTGTTTACCCGTCGTAGAATATCGCTATCATGAGAGAAGCCACTAGAGAAAACTATGGCCCCCGGGTCTATTCTCAACATATCAATCTACATCTACTTTACTTTTATCGCTTTTATTTGCTGTTCCTATAAACTAAAAATACCAAAAATATAAACTATCATCTCTATCAGATCACACTCTCGTAAGTGACGGTAAAGGGATTGACAACCCCTTATCGCGTTGGTTGTGAAGTTCTTATTTGTTTGTGCAGGTGCGAGGGACTCGCGCGTGATCTCCTACTGGATTGATACCTTGGTTCTCAAAAACTAAGGGAAATACTTACACTACTGTACTGCATCTCCCTTTCCTCTTTGAGGGAATGCAACGCAAGCTCGAGAAGTAGCATTGGTCTACATGACCTGTTGGGTTGGCATGCAGCACGATGTTGCCGAACGCGAAGAGCAAGCCGGGACAAAGAGGTCCCCGGAGCTGACGCCCTCTCCCCAGATGAGGCGAGCCATCGATCCTTCGCCGACCCAACAGTGGAACTCTCAATGAAAGCACCAATGTCGGTGTCAAACCCGGCGGATCTCAGGTAAGGGGTCCCGAGTTGTGGATCTCGGATTGATGGGGAACAAGGGACGATGAACATGGTATTTACCCAGGTTCAGGCCCTCTCAAAGAGGTAAAACCCTACATCCTTCTTGATTGTATTCGATGTGTATGGTATGGTTACATAGTGGATCTACCTCGAGATCAAGTGAGCTAAACCCTAGGTTGATGAGGTGGTGAATTTAGCTCTGGCCCTAAAGACCAAAACCCTCAGTTTATATACACACCAGTAGAGTTAGGGTTACATGAGGTCGGTTACAATGAAGGAAAGATCATGCTAAGCTTGACTTGGAGGGCACACAACGAGTATGAAGATCTTCTATCAACATCTGGATCCACACTCTAGCTGGGCTCCATCGCGACCCATTAGTCTGTCCCATACGTAGTAGGCCGGCACTCCGAGGACCCCTTAGTCCATGACTCCCTGAGTCGGTGCCATCGATGTGAGTACCAGCGTTGGTGTTGGTAGCACCACCACTCTCTTTTATGACAAGGGGCCCATGCAACCCTTCTGCTTCCTGACTAATTAGATAGTCGAGGTAATCATGCGCATTCTCTAAGCGGGTGTGATTAGAAACCCCGACTTCATCATTGTGCACCATGTTTCCTACAATTCAATCTGCTCATTTAATTATCGAACTACAATGAAAATGAATAATGACAGAAAAATGGCCTATGTTTTGCTGGAATGTTGATTCATTCCTGTTCCAACAAATCCTGGGCACTCGATATGTCCTACTTTGTAGCACAAGTCATGCTGAAATTTACGAGAAATTTTGGCATGGCCTTTGCTAAAAACATGACATATTGAGCGCTAGGAATTTACCGGAATGGAATGAATTAACATTCTGGCAAAATATAGGCCACTCGGATCCCTACAAACAATAAAATCCAAGATATATGGCATCTATTTCACAAGCAATACACTTGAGCACTTGGGCAGTTGAACAACCCACACGATAAAATTTTCCAAAATATGTGTTCACCATGAAATGTACATGCTCATGTATATCAAAGAAACTATTCATGGATGTCAAGAAGACAGTGATAACACAGAAGTATAGGGGATCACAACAGTTTTCGAGGGTAGAGTATTCAACTCAAATTTATAGATTCGACACAAGGGGAGTCAAAGAATATTGGTAAGTATTAGTAGTTTAGTTATCAATTCAACCACACATGGAGATTAAATATCTGCAGCAAAGTGACCAAGAGCACAGATAGTTTTGTTAGCAGCAGTGACGGTAACAATAGTAGCAGTTTTGTAGAAATTGTAACAGTAGCAGGAACAATAGTAACTTAGCAGGATCAATATGTGGAAAAACTCACAGGCACTGGATCGGTGATATCGTTGGATAATATTCATCATATAACAGTTACAACCTAGGGCAACATAGAACTAGCTCCCATTCAACGATATAATGTAGGCATGTATTCCGTAAATAGTCATACGTGCATACGGAAAAGAACTTGCATGACATATTTTATCCTACCCTCCCATGGTAGCGAGGTCCATAAGGAAACTAAGGGATATTAAGGCCTCCTTTTAATAGAGAATCAGATCAAGGCATTAACACATAGTGAATACATGAACTCCTCATATTACAGTAATCACCGGAAAGAATCCCAATTATTGTCACCTTGGGGTATGCGGATCCTAACACATGGTAGGTGCATATGACTTGCAAGATCGGATCAAGAACATAGATATAATGGTGATAAAATAATCGGTTCAGATCTGAAATCATGGCACTCGGGCCCTAGTTACAAGTATTAAGCATAGCAAAGTCATAGCAACATCAATCTCAGAACATAGTGGATATTAGGGATCAAGCCCTAACAAAACTAACTCGAGTACATGATGAATCTCATCCAACCTCTCACCGAGCAGCAAGCCTACGAAGGAATTACCCACTCCCGGCGGTGAACATCATGGAATTGGTGATGGAGGATGGTTGATGACGACGAAGACAGAAGATCCCCCTCTCCGGAACCCCAAACAGATTCTAGATCCGGCCTCCCGATGAAGAACACGAGGTCGCGGCAACTCCGTATCATAAAACACGATGAAACTTCCTCTCCTATTTTTTCTCCGAAAATAGGAATTTATGTTGGCAGAGTTAGGGTCAGCGGAGCCCTGTGGGCCCCACGAGACACCAGGGCGCGCCTTAGTGCCTCGTGGGCAGCCGGGCACCCCTTCCAGGTGGTTCTGGTTCCAGTATTTTTCTTTTATTCCATACAAATCTCCAAAAAGTTCCGTCTGATTTCAAGAACTTTTATTTCTGAACAAAAAACAACACCAAGGTAGTTCTGCTGAAAACAGCGTTAGTCCGGGTTAATTTCATTCAAATCGTGCAAATTAGAGTCCAAAATAAGAGCAAAAGCATTAGGAAAAGTAGATACGACGAAGACGTATCAACTCCCCCAAGCTTAACCCATTGCTTGTCCTCAAGTAATTCAGTTGATAAACTGAAAGTGATAAAGAAAAAACTTTTACGAACTCTTTTGTTCTTGTTTACATATAAATGCTTAAATAATACCCAAGTTTTCAGCAAAGATCATAACTAACCATGCGGACGATAACTCTTAGAAATTATATTCATTCATATTAATGGCATAATCAACTAGCGAGCAATAATAAGATATCTCTAATGCCAACATTTTGTCCAAACAATCATGATATAATATGACAATTATGGTATCTCGCTAGCCCTTTCCGAGACTGCAAAACATAAATGCAGAGCACCTCCAAAGTTCAAGCAACGACTAGACATTGTAATTCATGGTAGAAGAGATCCGGTCATGCTAACACCCAACATTAACAATACTCAATGCATAAGAATGACAATAGTGCTCTCAGGTCTGGTTCTTATTTGAGAAGATGATGACTCAACATAAAAAATAAATAGATAGTCCCTTCGCAGGGGGAAGCAGAGATTTGCAGAGGTGCCAGAGCTCAAGGTTTTAAAAGAGAGATAAATATAATTGTCAATGTTGCGACCAAGAGTTTGCAATATCTTCCATGCTAAACAAATTAGCGCCAGTTCCCAAGCAGAAAAAGTAAAGTATACACCCCTCCACCAACAAACACAAGCTATGGCTAGCCGAATCCTCGGGTGCCCTCCATACCAACAACAGTCCGGGGGAGTTCGGTTAAATTATTATTGTTATTTTCATGGGACCGGGCATCCTGATTACCAGCCCATCTCGTACAAGGAAGAATGAATAAACACTCATCACAAGAATAACCCGCTTAGCATGGAAGATACTGACCACCCCCTGTCGCTCCATGAGCGGTACGGACACATAAACATATGTTCATTTGAATATTTTAGAGGTGGCACATGCAAATTTACTTAGGACGGTAGTGTAATACCGCATATAGGTAGATATAGTAGACTCATCTAGAACAACTTTGGTTTGGGATTTTGATGCACAAGCAGTATTCCCGCTTAGTACAGGTGAAGGCTAGCAATTAGATTGAGAAGCGACCAGCGAGTATGATATAGACACCGTGTACATAAATATCATGGAGGCTATGTTGGTTTTGATTCAACTACATGCGTGAACATGTGCCAAGTCAAGCCACTCAAAACATTCAGAGGAGGATATCATATCATCATATGACATCACAATCATTTTAATGCATGTTGACACCCAAGATAAATCATTATCTAGCTACTTAAGCATGGCACGGACAACTATAATCTCTTATGGTCATCGCAAACATGTTTAATCATGACAAGCTGAATCATGGGTACCGAGTTAAACATGTTTACAAAAACAAAAACAAGTTGAGTTTGTACCCGCTTTTCCTTGCCACAATCACTTCATCAAATATCTGCATTATTTCATTTCACTTGCACGGCCGAACGATGTGAGAATAATAATAGTGCAAGAGTGTTGCGGACTAAGCTGGAATCTGCAAGCATTTGTTCAGAGGAGAAGACAAAATCACATGGGCTCTTTCGTTGATCAACAATTATTGCATATGAGAGCCACTAAACAATTTCATTGTGGTGTTCTCCTCACACTAACTAAACGAAAGAAAAGAAATTCAAAGAAACATACTGATTTTTGTTTTGATTTTTTGGTTCTTGTAGAAGAAAGCAAATTAAAGAAAGAAAAACAAAAAAACAAGGAAAACTATTTACACGGGAAAGCTCCCAACAAGCAAAATAAGAAGTGAGAAATCTTTTGGATTTTCTTTTAATTCTACAACTAAATTAAACTGGAAAGAAAAGCCAAATAGAAGCAAGAAATATTTTTGGGGTTTCTCAAAGTTTTTCAAACACACAAGAAGAAAGCGAGAAAATAAAACTAGCATGGATGATATAGTGAAAAAGTGTGAACATCGACTAATGGAATGAAGTGTGTGAACATGAATGTTATGTCAGTGGAAACAAGTTGAGACGTATCAGACAGTCACTCTAATTTCTTCTAGAGTTCCTATATGTTTTCATACTAATATACATCAAAATGTTCATCGCTAAAAACAAAAATGGTCACATAGATTTTCATAGTACAATTTCATCTCTCTCTCTATATATATATATATATGATTATCGTACTACTGAAAACAATCATTCTAACTATATATTTTTTCGAAAAGCCACTTTAACTATATATATATTTGTTTAAACAAAACAAGAACCAAAATAGGTCAATTGACCTCAAACAAACTAGTTGAATTGACATTCATCTAAAGAAGAGCAAAGGCAAGTTCGTAAAAAATCTTAATAAAAAATTCATTCCTAATAATAAAATTCCTAGAAAAAATTTTATGTTAGAGGGGGGAAATCCTAGAAAAATCCCCCAATCACTAATGAACCCTAGGTTCAACTACTCGGTGACCTACGGCTACCTATGACCCAGATTCGACGAGGAGAGGAGGAAACAGAGGGGGTCTCACCGCGGTGCTCCGTAATCAGGTTGGGAGGCCGGGGATGTGCTGGAGAGGTGGTACAACGACAAGGCAGTGTGGGCCGACGGCGTGGACACGAGGTCCGACGACAATGAGGGAAGGGACGCCGGGGCTCGGGCGCGGGGTCCTGCGATGGCGGCGGCTATCGTGAGAGGGAGATGGCTCGAGTGAGAGAGGGAAGTGGGGAATGGGTGGAGGAAGAAAGGAGGGGGTCGGGCTACAATAATGGGATTGTTGAGTCCTCGTGGCTCACAATTACTACAACAACAGTTACAGGTACAGGTTACCGATGACTTGACGCGAGAGCGATGTTTACTTGTGTTGGAGTTCTTCCTTCTTCTTTGTAAGTCTTGGGATAGGTTCCTGGTCGGTAGCCTGGGATAGCGGGATGGATGTCGTTGTGCTTTTCATGTATTTCATCCGTAGTTGGATGTTTTGTGTATGATGTTGTTGTATTCAAGTGACAATTGTTTGCCTTTTGTTGTATCCCCATCTATTTATGTAAATGCGGTTGTGCCCCAATCACGAGTTTATCACGTGATCGGGATAGAATCACGTCTTGGGCATGACAAGTTGGTATTACTCATGGCAGGATCTAGACTGACCTCACAGGTCAATACTAGTATTTTCTGCGCACTTTGTCCTCACTCGTGTGCACCCGGGACCAACTTCTCGGTCGGTCACACATCCTGAAACTACTGCATGCTGAGCACGCTTAACTTTGGAGTTCTTTCTGAATGGGATCCCGGAAAAGAAGGAATTCCTTATTGATATGAGTAGTCTATCATCCCTAATAAGCCAGACTATCACAGGCGGGGCCCTACCCCGCGCTATAGCTAATTTAACTATAGCGCCGACTTAGGTACCCCGCGCTTCTGCTGTCTTTTCCAATTTTTTATTTTTATTTTTTCTCTTACTTTTTTATTTTTCCTTTCCTTTTTCTTTTCCATTCCTTTCCTTTTCCTTTTCCTTTTTCCGTTTCTTTTACTTTTCATTTTCTTTTTCTCCTCCAAAAAGCCGAGCCGGCCTCGCACTCACCGGAACCACATGGTGGGCAGGGGATATAATGTATATAACTGAGGCGATATATTAGTGCATAATACATATTACATCATTTGACTGATAACGCGGTTAAGTGCGTATACAAAATTGGTACATATATAAATGTTATTTTCTCAGCGTGGACGAAGTTTAAGAGTGATCTTCTTTCCTTTTTTATTCGAGTCGAATAATTTAGCCCCTCGTCGTGACTTCTCCTTTTGCAGGGAGTATGATCTTTCTTAGGTGTATTAGTCTTGCTTCTTAGTTTGACGTATGCTTCATCGTCATCATCATCTTCCCTCATCGGGTTGTCATACCAGTCGTAGTCTTCCTCATTGGCGACTCCATCCATTTCAACGATGCTCCTTTTGCCTCTCATTGCGACAACACGGATGGGATTGCTCGGGTTGATTTTGAAGAAGCATTGTGTCATGTGCTTCGCGTATACCCATGGCTCATTTTTGGCGGTGACATTCACGGTAGCGCTCTTGGATTCGGGTATAGACATGGTCGTGAAATATTGGTTTTCTCTTTGTACGTTCTTAGCCCATCTGGCATGGAACATCATCGCGTTGTGCAGTCCAAATTAGTCAAGCTCCCATATCCCTTTGACCCTTCTGTGGTATCTTTCAGCTCCATCATAGCCATTGCTCATGGATTCCATCGTCACCCTTGAGTTCTGGTAATCACTTTTTATATCTCTGGCCTTTGTCTAGAACGTGTATCTTTTGATATCGTACGCCTGCTAAGTCGCGAGGTTGACCGCGAGGCCATCTGCTAAGGCATATATGAGCATTCTGTCTAGACAGCCCTCTTCCGGGGGATTATCCAGAACTCGCTCTTTGAACCAATGCAAGAAAGTGGAGTTCTGCTCTCTAATAACTTTGATGTCTATCTTGCTCAGCCCCCGATCATGGTAGTACTTTGCGATGGTGTCTTTGTGCAGTGTCAAAAAAGGATCTAGCACGTCTAGGTGCTATAGCACTACTAAGGTTGCTCTGTCAAAACCGTTGCATCCACCCGAGTGGTCCACATGCAATTCCCATTGGCCATTGTTGGGGGCTTCTCCTCCGAGCCTCCCAAGGTGTTTGCTAACTGGCAAACCAACGACAGGGTCTCCGATGCCTAGAAAATTCTCGCAGAAGGAGGTGCATTGTTGGGTCAGATAGCCATCGACGATGATTCCATCCAGATGGGACATGTTACGAACAAATCCTTTGATGACCCCATTCATCCTCCCGAACGACATCATGTTGTGTAGGAGTGTCGACCTGAGGTCGATGATGTCGTCCACAATGTGGACACACAGATGGATCTAACGTCAAAGAACGCGGGCGGGAAGTACATCTCAAGCTCATTTAGTATGACAACGATCTCTTCATGTAGCCTTTGGAGCTACTTCACATTGATCGAATTTTGACAGATAACGCGGAAAGTTGTAAAGACCAGTAAGCGTGTCATGGACTTGCTTGTACATTATCCCTCTAAGTGCAACTGGGAGTATCTGCGTCATCATCACGTGATAGTCGTGAGACTTCATCCCGTTAAACCTTTTATTCTTGGTGTCTAGAAATCCGCTTAATTATCTTCACACAGTAAGCTGGACTAACTTTGATTCTGGTAAGGCACTTAAAGAATTGATTGATCTCCTTCGGACTTAAGGTGAAGCAAGAGGGAGGGCAATGATGCTCTTCCTTTATGTTGACTTTTTTGCCCCTGTCATCCGCCTCCGTCTCCGCCTTGTATGACAACTTCTCACGGGGCATCTGAAGATCTACCATGATATTCAAAGATTCCTAGACTTTTCTTTCCTTTGGCCCATCCTTAGTCTTATCCATCATGTTCATCAGTGTGCCAAGCAAGCTCTCAAGGACCTTCTTCGGGATATGCATCTGATCAAGGCTATGAGGCGTGTCAAGTTTTGGCCAGTACTCCATGTCCCAGAAAACAGACCTCCTTTTCCATACCTTCAGCAGCGGATTCAATGCCTTTTTCTTCTTTACCATCACGGGGCACTCTTCCCAGTTTTTTAATAACTCACCGATTTCAACGTTGCTCCTCTTACATGGAGGTCGTCGATGCTCAGCCTCACCATTGAATAGATCTCCACGATTTCTCCATGGGTCATCCTTCTCGAGCCATCTTCGATGCCCCATGTACACAATTTGCGCAGACCTGCTATCTTTTGTTAGCTACTAAGATGTTGTATCATCCATGCACCTGGTGCATCCACAGTATCCGTGGCACACCTAGACTGAGACATGTCCGTAACTGAGATAGTCATGCACCTTTGTCATCAGTGTGTCTCTCATATCGAAATACTATGCTTTGTTGGTGTCCCATGTCTTGACCGGTGTTGTCCATAACGTGTGTAGATCCTCTTTTAGTAGCCCGAGATAGAGATTAATATCATTTCCCGGTTGTTTTGACCCTTGAATCAGCATACTCATGTGTATGTACTTTGTCTTCATGCACTTCCAAGGGTGAGCTTGTACATACATACAAGCATGAGCCATGTGCTATGGTTGGTGTTCTGGTTGCCAAACGGATTCACGCCATCGGTACTCGCGCCAAGCGTGATGTTCCTCAGATCATCTACAAAATATCCATATACAACATTGAATGGTCTCCATTGGCTAGCATATGCGAGGTGCCTCAGCTTCGGATCATCTCCATCCTATGGCTTCACCCTCTCTGTGTGCCGGCGCATGAGCTTTACTTCCTTAGGATGTACGAAATAACGCTGCCAACAGGGAGTGATCGAAAAGTACCATACACATTTCCGTCCTTCTTGTATCGAGAAGCATTGCACACTCGACAACAGTTTTTTTCCTGCATGCTCCTTCCGAAAATTATGCAATCGTTCATGCATGTGTGGTATCTAATGTGCGGCACATCACGAGGGCACATGATTTTCTTGGCCACCTCGACACTAGTAGGACACAGGTAACCCACGGGAAGAACCTTCTTCAAATACTTCAGAAGCTCATCGAGGCTTGCGTCGGCCCATTTGTTTTTGCCTTTATCTTTAGAAGTTCAAGCGTGAAACTAAAGTGGGTCACCTCAGGATTGCAACCATCATACAATGGAGTCTTCGAGTCCACCTCCAGTTGCGATAGGTTGGCCTCCTCTCTAGAAGAAGCTATGTCGCTAGTCATCTTCTTGCGAAGTAGGACTCAAACATGAGAGTCCCACACGAGTGAACTTAGTAGCGACGGAGACTGCGGCTAAATGGGGAAAGAGCACATGCTACTACTAGGTGAAGTAGCTCTAGCGTGGGCCGTATGACCAGCGCTGCTACTAAATGGGGTCCACCACCTAGCCTCGTGTATGGGTAATGGCAGCACAGGCCAAAGCTACCAAGCTAGTTGGGGCGCGGGGCTTATGAGCCGCACTGCTAGTATGGCTCGACCCTAGGGTACCGTCAGGCCCACTTAGCAGTAGTGTGGGTTGAGCATACACTAGTACAACAAGGTGCTATATAAACGGTTTTTAACCCCTTTCAGCGATGGCATTTGGAACCGTCGCCTAGTGAGTGACTGCGATAGGGGGATCCTTCCCACACGACCCAGAAACCTTCAGGGATTTGCCCTCCTGGCACACACGCTCAGCAAAATGAGGTCATGTGGAACTGGCGAGCGATCAAATGCGGTTATACGTATAGTAGTGATAAAAATGAATTATACAGGCGAAACCTTTTTCGATCATAAGTTCATCCCACACAGTCAGTCTCCGCTAAACGTTTTCGTTCGTATATACATCCCGCACACTCGCTCCAAGGAAAATGTTTCTGTTCGCAGGTACATCACACACAATTTTCCCCGTTAAATCGTTTGTGAGAACGTTTCCATTGCACACGGTATTAACAATTTTATCGTTTGCGTTATTGAATGCATCACACACGATGCATAGAAGAAACTATGTGGCAAAGGATGTCCATCACACACAGTTTTTATGTGGTAAACGTTTGCGCCAGGTGGCTTAACGCAAACAGTTTTCAAGTGGATGTTGTGTGTGATCGTTCATTAATCCAATACGGTTTATTCCTAGAAACTATGTGCGTTGCCTGAGGTCAGCGCCCATAGTGTTTTCTCAATAACCGTTTGCAATAGAAAAACCCAATTAGCAGGCTAATTGTCCTATTATTAATAATCCATTTATTAATCTAATTAACATTTCATATTAAGCACACAATATATTTCATTTTCATATTAAGGAAGTAGGATTTCCTAATTGAAATACATCAGAGTACAACATCATATGGCTTCAGCACTCAGCTGCCCCATTACACAACTGCACCAGCACCAAGTTTCACATGCAACATCTATAACCTTTCGAAAATAGCATCATAGATGGTACATAGACAGATGTATATGATCTGGAAAACTGCTGAAGCGGAACGCAAATATTGAGCCTTCATTGATGTTGAAGGTCTTCGCAACTTTAGGCCAATGCGTGTGGATGATTGACCATCCATCCTTCGTCCTCTTCAGGAACACTTCAATATTGAACCGTGGGTGTTGTATGAATACCTTCCTCGCCTCCTGATCATACATGTGGTTTGAGAGGTAATCATCATTGAACTGCTTTGGAAAGGCCTGAAAACAAGGATGTGCATAAATATCTTCTCTATATTGGAAATGAGGCAAAGGAATAAAAAAGGCAAGGTATAATAGTTATTACCAACCTGTAGTGAATGGATGTCTTCTTCATTGTGTAGACAAAGATCTTGTTGTTTTTTGTCGCTAATTTATTTATCCTAACAATCTTTCTGAGTTTCTTGACTTGACTAATATTCATGGACAACTCATTTCCCCATATGCAAAAAGGGTCGAATAGTGGGTGAAAACGTCTGACAGCAGGACCTACATGTGCAAGACAAAATTGTTAAAAACCTAAATATTAGAATGGTTCCTGCAATTGCGCAATAATGTGCTATTAGACAAAGGACCATGCATGTGCGAACCTCGATTGCAAACCTCGGTGCTTCCCATTGTTTCCCTGCAACACATATAAGGTAGTTAGTGATCACGTTAAGTGAGGGTTCGCATGCTATTAGTAAAATATGTTGATGAAAAATAAGCACATTGCGGATTCATCAAATTAATTCAAGCCACGTGGAAAACCCTTTTATCCAAACCAAGCATGATTAAGAACTAGCAAATATACCAATTGTATATGTTTCTCATGTATGAAGTGCAACCAAATTCGATTTATTCCTCATATGCACAACAATACAAAATTCTACCAACGACAATTGGACATCGCATTACATAATTGAACCAAGTACTTAACTAAACACCAAAACAAATGAACCAAACATTAACTAAGCACCATATTGCACAATATAACATACTCCTAATAGAAGATTAGACAATTCACCAAACCAAGCATGCTTAACAACTTGGAAATATATAAATTGTATTTGTTTCTCGTGTATTTAGTACAACCAAATTCGATTTATTTATCACATGGTATACAATAATAGAATGCACCCACAACACACTACTAGAAAAAGGGCTATAGATGGAATTGATACTAATGGCGCACCAGACAAGCAGTGCACCATTAGTATATACTAATGGCGCACCACCTTCTGATATGCCATTAGAGTTCAAATTACTAATGGCGCACCAGGCCCAGGGTGCGCCATTAGTATCAAAAAGTTTTTTTTTGAACTAGTGTGCCTGTCCAAACATACTAATGGCGCATCCAGACACAGTGCGCCATTACTAGTTGTAGTGCGCCACTAATGTTGTTTTTTTATTATATTTTTTATTCTTTTTTTTGCAAAACAACTAATGGTGCACTGCTCCACAGTGCGCCATTACTAGTTTAAACTAGTAATGGCGCACTGTGGATCAGTGCGCCATTAGTATTTTTTTTTTCAAAACTAGTAATGGCGCACTAACAGAAGATGCGCCATTAGTAACCTGGATTACTAATGGAGCATTTAGAGTTGGTGCGCCATTAGTAAGTGGGCAGCAACAAGATATTTTGGACAGCCTCTCCTACCCACACTCACTTTCTCCCCACTTCATTCTCTCCACCTTCTTCTTGTCTTGGGTCCCTCCTCTTTTTCACCTCATTTCCACCATAGATTCATTCAAATTAAGTGGTTAAATTACCTTGTTTTGATAGGTAAGTAAGGGGGGAAGCTATATTTATGTTGTTCTCCCTACAACAATGTGCACATGCACTTTTTATGGCCTAGCTAGATCTATGTATGTTCGTGGTGTTGTATATGTTTGTTGTGTTGCATATGTGTTTGTGTTTGGAGGTGTACCGGTATTTGAAATGCGATAGCTGCCAATATTTTCCCGGAATGTTGATTCATTTCCGTTTCGGTGAGAATTTTGGCATTAAGCATTCTTTTTGGTCCTATTTTTTGGGAAAGTCATGGCAATTTTTTCCTTGGTTCTAAAATATCGTTTTGCTCTACCCCGCAGGCGACCATGGTGTGCACGATGACCGAAGGCATTGTGAATAGGTTTTTGAGGTCCGCAAAGGCCGAGATGCTTCAAAAGAACGAGACAGAGATAAGATGTCCGCGTCGAATATGCAAGCTGAAGAGCCTTATTGCGGACCCGGATTCCGGGCAGGTGCGGGACCACCTGCTCTTGCGTGGTTTCATGGATGGCTATCGGTGGCAAGGTGATGAAGATGACTACGAAGTCGTCCATGGGGGCCGGGCAAAAAATGAGGAAGGGCAGCAAGACAACCACCGCGGCTCGGGCGGGCAAGAAGATGAAGAATCCCCAAGAGATGATCACGACGGTGATGCTGTACACAGTCATCATGTAGAAGATGCAGGACATGATGTTGAGGAAGATGCCGGAGCAGATGACGGGCATGATCATGAAGATGATGATGCCGGCGGAGCAGACGACGCTGGACCATCGATGGGTTGTGTGCAGGACCCTCATATTCAAGAGCTGCTTCTCAAGTAGACCGATAACGCAAGAGTTGCCGCCCGAGAGAAAGCCAAGATGGATCAACTTGAGTTAGACGCGGTTACTCCATTGTATGAAGGATGCAGGCCCGAGGATACCCGCCTGAAAGTAACGCTCATGGCTCTGGAGATGAAGGTAAAACACAAAATGACCGACGCATGCTTCGACGAGAACATGTCATTCTGGCACGAACGTCTTCCCAAGGGGAACAAGTGCCCGACCAGTTTGGAGGAGGCGAAGAAAATCGTGTGTCCTCTGGATTTACCGCACGTGAAATACCATGTGTGCATGAACAATTGCATCATTTATCGGGACGAGCACGCGGAGTCTACCATATGTCCGGTGTGCGGCGTCACTCGATACAAGAAGAGGAAGAAAGCTCCTCGAAAAGTGGTGTGGTACTTTCCGATCACTCCTCGTCTGCAGCGGTATTTCGTGGACCCTAAGGTAGCAAAGCTCCTGCATTGGCACGCGGATAGGGAGGAGAAGAAGCGAGAAGATGACGCAAATGATCCGGAGATAGATAAAAAAGACAAGATGTTGAGTCACCCTAAGGATGCGAGCCAGTGGCAAGCGTTGAACTTCGAAGACCTAGAATTTGGGAACGATCCAAGGAACATCATGCTGGGCACGAGCACCGATGGAGTCAATCCGTTTGGCAGCCAGAGAAGCACACATAGCACCTGGCCTGTGTTTGTGTGGATGTACAACCTTCCCCCCTGGTTGTGCATGAAGAGGAAGTACATTCACATGAGTATGCTAATTGAAGGAACGAAACAACCAGGGAACGACATCAATCTGTATCTGGGGCTGCTGAAAGAGGAGCTTGACACGCTGTGGAAAACGCCAGCCAATACATGGGACGCCGCAGAGAAAGAATATTTCCCTATGAGAGCCGCGCTGCTCACGGCGGTGCACGACTATCTCGGTTACGGATATGTCACGGGGCAGGTGGTCCATGGATTTTCTGGATGCGTCAGGTGCATGGATGACACAATGTATCGCCAGCTAGATAGAGATCCCGGGTCTTCGAAAACCGTGTTCATGGGACATCGAAGGTGGCTTCGCGACGATGACCTGTGGAGAAAACGCAACGATCTGTTCGATGGTGAAACCGAACCCCGAGGACGCCCGCGTACGAGGAGCGGCGAGGAAATAGACGAGTTGTTGAAAAATTGGAAAGATTGCCCACTGCCGGGAAATAAGCAAAAGGCGCCAGAGCCGGGAAAGAAGCGAAAGGCGCCAGAGCCGCTGCTGAAGGTATGGAAAACGAGGTCTGTTTTCTGGGACTTGCCGTACTGGAAGATCCACCGTGTGCCTCATAGCTTTGATGTAATGCATATCACGAAGAACGTGTGCGAGAGTCTGCTTGGTACCCTGCTCAACATGCCAGAGAGGACCAAAGATGGGCCGAAAGCAAGGGCAGACTTGAAATAAATGGGCATCAGGAAGGAGCTTCACGCTATATATGATGATCATGATGATGATGATGATGATGATGAGGTGAAGCAGGACACGGAAAGTCGTCGCAAAGGCAAAAAGGCCAAGAAGACCGGAAATGACTACCCTCCCGCGTGCTTCACTCTAAGTCAGGAGGAGATCAAGCAGTTTTTCACCTGCCTCGTAGGAGTAAAACTTCCTTACGGTTACGCGGGGAAGATAAGCAGATACCTAGACCCAGCGAAGCTGAAGTTCGGCGGGATGAAGTCTCACGACTGTCACGTGCTGATGATGCAGATACTTCCAGTTGCAATCTGTGGGATCATGGACGCGCATGTCCGTGAAACCCTATTTGGCCTATGCAACTTTTTCGACGTCATCTCTCGGAAGTCTGTTGGCGTGAGGCAACTCAGAAGGCTACACGAAGAGATCGTGGTGATACTATGCGAGCTTGAGATGTACTTCCCTCCCGCATTCTTCGACGTTATGGTGCATCTGCTGGTCCATATCGTGGACGATATCATCCAACTCGGGCCGACGTTCCTGCACAGCATGATGCCGTTCGAAAGGATGAATGGTGTCATCAAAGGATACGTTCGCAACATGTCACGTCCAGAGGGAAGCATAGCCAGGGGCTTTCTGACCGAAGAGTGCATCTCCTACTGCACGAATTATCTAGGCATCGAGAACCCCGTTGGTCTGCCCGTCAACAGGCACCTCGGCAGGCTCGCTGGATGGGGTCGCCGTGAGGGTCGCCGCGAAATGCATGTCGACTTCGAGGGTCGACTCGCCGACTTTGAAAGAGCAAACCTAGTCGCGCTACAACACATAGACGTGGTCGATCCTTGGGTGGTAGAGCACAAAACCTTTATTGAGAAGACGTACAATGACCGAGGCCAACAGAGGACGGACGGAGATATAATCAAAGAGCACAACTCATGTTTCACGCGTTGGTTCAAGCAGAAGCTTCTGTCGTACCCTTTACATGAGGATTCTTCCGCGGAAGAACAACTCATATTCGCCTTGTCACAGGGCGCCGAGCCCAACCTGATGACCTATGAGGCGTACGATATCAATGGCTACACATTCTACACCGAGGCCAAGGACATGAAGAGCGATGGTTATCAGAACTCCGGGGTAACGATGGAATCCTACACCGGTAATGACAAGGACATATACTACGGAAGGATCGAGGAGATCTGGGAGCTGAACTACGCTGGAGAGAAGGTCCCGATGTTCCGTGTCAGATGGGCCAAGAGCGTCCTAAAAGAAGATCGGTATTTCACCACCATGGTTATACCCGAAGCCAAATCCAAGACCGCGGGCGCAAACGTCACCGCGAAAAATGAGCCATGGGTACTGGCTTCCCAAGTTGACCAATGCTTCTTCATTACTGACCCGTCAAAGCCCTGTCGTGTTGTCGTGAGGAAAGGCAAAAGGAAGATCATCGGAATGGATGGAGTAGCCAATGAGCAAGACTTCGACAAGTACGGCGACCCAAGGATCGAACATGACGACGATGATGAAGTAGCAGCATACACCACAAGAAGAAGCAGGACCACCCTACCTAAAGGACGTCTGTTCCATAAAAGAACTCCATTTGCGAAAAAGAAGGGCAAGAAGATTGTGAACAGATAGCTAGCTAAGATCGATTGTATTTAAATCGTAGCCTTCATTTCTCGATTGTATTTCATGGGCACTTTTTGAACTATCATGAATATTTTTAAATTTCATGGACACTCGATCTCGATCCCCCTCCATCTCGATCGCTATCCCCACCTCGCCAGATCCGGTCCCCCTCGCCGCCGAGCACCCCCCGGTCCACCGGCCGCC